>CM061920.1:146749063-146807997 GCA_031002005.1 Vandiemenella viatica
CTAATATTACGCATACGTCATCACCACCTCTGCTAAATACATCAGTTCCTTTGAAATCTTGCTCAACTTTGCGTTTAACATAGTCATACACTAACAGTTTTTTATATGCTTTAATTTCTAACTTTAAACGTTCATAGACTAGTGTTGAACAGGGGCTGTATGACACTTCATTGACATGTACACTATCAAAATGCAAATCTATCAGGCCATTCACAGAACAACGGGGGATGTCACGAATCACTTTCACTGATAACGTATTCACAAACTCGTTGTAGTACTTGCTAACTTGATAACTCCAGGGCTTCATGGTGTTGATGGCGCCGGTCACTGCTGGCAGGGCGTCGACCATGTTGTCCATGTTGATTCGCCGAGAAACACACCATAGGCAGGCACAGCATTGTTGTAAAACCATATAGTTTTCGCTCCAGCCACTGTTCGGGAAGAGATGGTGTGGTTGCCGAGCGAGACACTCGTTTGCAGATGCTCAGTGTTGTTGAAAAAGCCACCAATTGTATAGACCATCTGTCTCAGTACATCCCACTCTTCATATGTGAGAGTGACTTTATGGTACCCAACTTTTCGAGTACAACTACTGGATTAAATTCAGTTTAGGTGACAAACCAACAGTGATACGCTTGGTGTCACTGCTTTTACCTAAACCAACTTGTAGCATGTTGAAAACAGGAGAACCTCACTAGCCATAGTGAACTGGACTTGACGATCGCCGACCGGGAACTGAGGGCTAGCTGGCTGGTGTGATGGCCTTTATACTCCGGCAGTGACGTCAACACCCACTTCTGTATCAAACAGTATACATCTGAGAGGAAGTGGATTCGTGACCATCATACTCGATTTCCCGATTAATGGATGAACTAATCGTCCATTGTCTACTTAACCAATTGGTCCATTTAAACTAAGACTTTAATTATATTTAAGTTACTCGGTAAAGGTGGAATTGGTATACGCAACACACGATGACCACTAGGAACTAAAGTGATAGACGAATCCATAGTTTTGTCGCCGCGATACAACTTGTCTGACGTCCGCATTCCAAATATTTGTCGGAGACCAAAATGATACATACCACGCCACCTACCAGTGAGCCAAAGAACTAACGGGGGCTGCCATCTGCCAGCGGATCTGTGAACTAACGGTGCAGGACTGCTGCTGCCATCTGGGCGGGCGGTCGGGGAACTAACGGCGCAGCGCAAGCCCGACAGCTACCGCCATCTGTGCGACAGGTCGAGGAACTAACGTGTGACGTCATACGACCTTGAACGCTGATTGGCTGATTCAAAAAGCCCGCCGGAGGGGAGGGGAGGGAGGTTCCCCCACCACTTAGTGACGTCACGGGTTTTCCCGGTTTCTGGCTTGAATCGGCTAACCCTTCCTACTATCCATGTTTTTGGCTTTCCATTATTTACCCAGGACAGCCCAGGAGAATGCCGAGATGGTTCCCGTAAATGCTCTACTTCGACGAGTGTTAAAGTCTAAAAAATTCTGATTGCACGACTTCATTCAATATTCAAGTTTTGGCATGGTGAACCCAACAAATTATTCGCAACGTACTTTCATTCGATAGATTTACACACTAATATGTTTCATTAAATTCAGTTTTAAAGAGATTTTGGCTATCAGTAACTCAGTCATTTCCCTTCTTTCTTATTCATTATAAATACCAAACAAGTAACTCTATTTTTAGCTTATGTAATAATTAGTTCACTTGAAATCCTTCCATTTAAATATCATTGCTCTAAATGAAACCACTGCTTCCCCCCTCCCTCTCCCATGTAGTTGTCTAATCTTCCTGCCCTATGCAGATGTTTAAAATTCCACTATTCGACATATAAAATGGTTCTATCAGCCTTGATGACATATCCACGAGCACTTCTCACCAGATATCCGATTTGTGAACTATTTAACTTCAGTAATACTTCATTGATTCTTTGACGCCACTAATAATAATAACTAGAGACCGGATTATATGCAACACAAAAAACTAGAAATATGCATGAAAAGTGTCAAATAGCTTCAAAATATGCAACATTGTATGATATAAAAATAATAATTTTTAAGTTTTTATTTCAAAATTAGCTTGCAATTAGTAAGCTAATGAATAACATATTTATAAATTCGATAATTAACAATTATTTAACTTTTTTATTTTCATAAACGTAAACATTAGGGTACTATTCCAAATATTTAATATGAAGATTGTTCTTCGATCTCTCAAAAATATTTTTATTGGTGGATGTTGACCGTTCCACATTCACTGATGTAACTGGGCAGTATTTGAAATTGGGGGCTGTGTTAGCAATCATTGTTTCTGGGAAAAGTTCACACGTTCCATTACTAAAACTATAAATTTAAGGGTTCAAAACCGAGTTATTGTTCAAAATATTTTCAAACTTCACTTTACGTTTACACAGAAATACCTCTGGAAATGCGGGTATTATTCTCTAACTGAATAGATTCAGTCAACGTCAAACCTTGAGTTTCAAGCTTTTTAATACTGGCAGGTATGTGGGGAAAGCGAATGCTAATCAAAGCTATGCTTTTAATAGTAGAACTGTTAAATGCTTCCTTGTACTGACAAGCTGTCATAGCTTCTCCACTATCAAAGTCGTTTACTACACCTTTAATGGCTTGTAAATGTTCATTGTAAAACAGTACTGCTTCAACCCACGCCTCCCATCGAGTTACCACTGGTTCCGGAGCAAAAGGGCGGGCACATTTGGCAAATTTTTTAGCCATTATTACGAGAACGTGCCTTAAGAAACGCTTTAATTGTTGATGAAATCAGTTTATTTACATTCCCAAACGTGGGTCGTAGTTCTTCGGTGAGTCGTCAAAGAACTGTGCTGCTAGTAGGTTATGCCGGCTACAACGTAAGATTTTATTTATTAACTAGGTACACTATCTAAAAATACTGTAAATATAGCGAAAATATGTATCATCACTAGGTTTTCGGTAAAATATGGAATAACCGGTGAAAATGGGTTTAATATGCAAATGCATATGCAAACATACGAATGCATATAATGTGGTTTCTAGTAATAACATTACGCAAACCTGCTAACTGTCATAATAATGACAAAATTTGAATGAAATGTTATCAGTTTTGGCAGGTGTTTGCGTTCATGGTTCCAAAAGATAATTTATTGTTACCATTTTTATACACTTTCTTCACAAACAAAAACCGCTCTACTAATTCAATAATCGTGAAATTGAGGCAAACTAGTTTTTCATAGGGCGAGGTTACTAAAAGCATTAAACGATTGAGAACAAGGCGAGGAAGGAGCTCGGTCGTGGCCTGTTAAAGAAACCATCCCAGGATTCGCCTCAATCGATTTCGGGAAACATGAACAACCAAAATCTGGTTGGCCGGATGAGGATTCGAACACGCAGAACACTAGGCCATTTCTTTGCTCAACCGTTAGGTTGAAGAGTACATTTTGCTGAGAAATTTAGATTGAGGTGATTTTTCCTTGCCATTAGCCGTGATGGAAGTGTATTTAGATGTTTCTTTATTTGTGCGGATGACTGTCATGTTTTCACATTCACTGTAGTGTGTTGTAGGCTAATACATGAAATATGGAAGAACGGAGAAGGCGAAATCCGGTGCGCCCCATGCTGGCCTACTTTTCCGAAGCACTCTTAGGGTTGGACGGATCGTCATCAACAATGCCGTATGCCCTCCCTCCATACGCACTGCGGAGAGGTTTGCGATTTAACACAGAACTCTGGCGCCCAATCTGGTGATTAGGAATTACGTACCATCCCCCTCCTACCCTGCCAGCCAAGTCACGATGACGCAAATTTGTTTCACCATTAGGAATCGAACCACTTTAAGCGTCGGGTACTGCCATGGTGCATTGACGAGGCGTACAGTATTTTGTTTCTGATTATTATTTCTACTTGAAGGATGTAGAAGGGATTCTTTCAGTTTTTGCCTCTTCCAAGGTTGCAGTGCTAGTGACGTGTTGCGGAATATTGAATTTCTTTCTTGTTTTTTCGGTTCGTCGATGTGAAGGTTATTAGAGACGTGAGAGATTGAGTGGTGGGATCGGGAAAACGGGAAGCAATTCGGTTACGAGCTTTCAATGTAATCATCTCGGAATTTGTCTGGAAAGATTTTGAGGAGACATGGAAAACCGAAATCTGGATCGCATGACGATTGTCATTGTGCAGAAACGAATATTCACACGCTGATCTCCAGGAACACCGCTCATATACTGTTTGAATGTACATTAGTAAACGATCGAGTCATACAGCACAGAGTGATAAACTATTTCTGAAATACTGAAAGACAACCAGCTCTGGCAAGAACTGGACAAGCTGGCAAGCAGTATCGGCTTCAACATAGCCAGTAACCTGAAATACTGAAAGACACCCAGCTCTGGCAAGAACTGGACAAGCTGGCAAGCAGTATCGGCTTCAGCATAGCCAGTAACCTGAAACACTGAAAGACACCCAGCTCTGGCAAGAACTGGACAAGCTGGCAAGCAGTATCGGCTTCAGCATAGCCAGCAACCTGTCAGGATATCGCAAACCGTGTAGGGAGTTGATCAAGATACCTGAAATGGACAAACAATGTTATAGACAACTAAATGGAACGCTGATGCCGGAATTGAGGCTTCTGAAATTTGCCGAAGCGTATTCTGCAATGGATGCCCCCATAAATGAACTGCAGAAACTTTATATTTTTTTTTATTTCTTAAATAATATTGGGTAACAGTATTAGTAATAGGTTGCGATAAGCTACAGTGTGTACTAGCAATAGTATATTAGTTGTACCATGTACTAGTATATAGGATTTATGTTCTTAAAAGTTTACTAATTAGAAAATATTATTATAATATTATTAGTTAACGGTTCTTTATAGCCTGTTGTGAAGAAACTATTTGCATGTACAGATAAATAAACGAAAGAAGCGAATATAAGCAGTTTCGTTTACGGTATTCGGTATTATCATAACCACGAACTCCGTCCTGAAGTATCGCTTATATACTACCTCCTCTTCCCTTTTATTGCTAACGATTGTTTGAAAAATTACTTCTGTCAAGATTTATGTATTTGATCTGTTGCGAATCGGTTTTTAGAAGCACGTGGTAAGCAAAGTTTTAAAGGCAGACCACAAAGAACTTTTTTTCTTCACCGGATCAAAACTGCCGACAGCGCTGTCCCATTTTAACTTAACTTCCATATACCGCTGTGCTGCATGAATACATTAACTCATGTTAATTGGAATTCGGCATTCTAACATCATAAGATTTGAAACCTTGATCGGTCAAACTCTAGTTCAGTTTGTTTTCTATGTCTCAAACAGACAGCACCTTTTTTTTTTTTAAAAAATAAAAAATAATAAGAAATAATAAAAAATAAATAAAAGAAATTCCATCAGTTGTCGAAAAAGAAAATCAGTTCCTTTAAAATATAAAAGAAAGTGAAATATACAAATATTTATCGATTACTTCAGACTTCCTTTAATCTGAAGTACCAACACTCTAGAGAACGTTATGAGGTGAGCGGAAGGTTGCCATGGCGTCAGTTACGGAGATGAAGAGCGCTGGTGGCGCATCCATACGTGATGGCCAATTAGGACGAGCTTTCAGCTGTGGACCGCTGGCTGAGGGGTACAGTTTGTATTCCCTTTCGGGTTGTTACCAATATTTGCGCTTACCGTACGGTCTGGAGCCGACATCGTTGGCTAATTGGCTAGTATCTATGCCCACACCAAATAAGTTCAACGAGCGATTAAACCTAAAATAAACTCATCGTTTGATAATAAACTCAACTGCGCAGAACGTATTGGGCAGGTGGTAGGAAAAGGTTTCAAAATCCTTCGTTTACTGGAAACAGTGATGAGATGATGTACCAGAGAAGATAAGGAACTGGGTCACAAAACTTTGGTCAGATCATTGCTTGGATATGGTGGTGTAACTTGGGTCCCACATTTTGGCTATCAAATACAGGAGTTGGAGGGTGTGCAAAGGAGAACAGCTAAAAATGTTCTTGTGAAAATTACGGCAGGACCCACTCAGTAACTGATATGATGAAGGATCTGGATTGGGAATAATTGGAAGACAGGAGGAAGGTGAAGAGAGTGTTGGGAATGTACTAGAAGGCGTATGGTTGGTAATGGGTCTTGGTAGGATATTGGTCAATGATTTATGAGTATTGGATGTAAAAGACGACCATGCGCACAAGCTGGCAATCGATTTCATGCTTAAGGTAGTGGTAAAATTTTCTTTTATGGTTTAAGGATGTCAGAGAGAGAGGAATAAGTTATCATGGGAAGTGATGAATAATTTACAAAAATAAAAATCCGAAAGAAACATAAAATTAAAATTCATATATCGTGAAAGTAGATAGGAGAAGAATTTAACACTGGTAGTATATGAGATAATAATAACAAATACTAAGAAACGTGTATTTAAATAAACAGGTAAATTGCCAGCAGAGCAATTCATTTCAGTTCAACTCAATTCAGTTCACCTTGCGAATTTATTGAAGTGCTTAACACTGAAAGTCATTTTGTTGATTCCGGTCAATCTTCAGTGCTTCATTAAGATCAAACCAAAGACTTTAACTACAATTTAACAGAATATCAAATGAATCAAACATTATAATAGAAAAAAATATTCCGTTTGCAATAGTGATTTTGACGGTGTGTGCGAAGTAAAATTAATATCCCCGACAGCGCTAATTTTTGGTTTTTTGTTTGTTTGTTTATCTGCTTAACGTCTCTCTAACAGCGATGTCTTTAGAGACGGGGACAGCGCTAAGGTGATATGAGATTTAAATTTAAACTGTCATAACCAAGGGATGATTTTCATTTTATATATTACTTTAAAAAATATTGGCTTCTATAAAGAGATTGATAGAAGATGATGTTTGGTAGGAGAGCGCCATTGTGGGGTACCGGCGTTCTATTTACTGTCCTGAATGCCATCCTGTCTTGGGTTTTTCCTGTTTGACGCTTCCTTCGCAATGCCATGGTAGATTTAACTACCGTTCGTTGCCCCATTCCTCTCCCACGTCTAATCACTTCGTCAACTATTTCGCAGGAAGGCGCATTGTCTGGCCGCAAGACAGATGCGCAGTTAAAGCAAACCGATTAAACTACAGGCCGGTGGAGCAGGCGCCCGATACCTACCCAGATGTGTTATATCGGGGTTAAAACAGCGAATTCTCATCCACGTGAGTTCCCTATCATCGCCCCAAATCACTGTAGCACGATTCTGGCCTCGTCGCATGGACAGTTATCCTGTTGGAAGGTGACATCGCCGTTGTGGCAGAAATGAAACATAGAGGGATGCAGGTGGTCCGCAATAATTTTTATGAATTCCTCAGCCTTTATGCGCATTATATCACTACCAGAAGTTTCATGGAACCCCAGGTGAATAATATCGCCCATAGCATAATTCTGCGGCACCGTCCTACGTCCATTGTGCGGTGTATGTTTCAAACATCCATTCGCCTGGTAGACGGCGTTTCCGGACACGTCCATCGAACTGGTGTGACGAGAAACATGATTCATCCGACCAGACGACACGTTAGCCACAGTTCAATTTCGTTTATCTCGTGCCCACTGCAATCACAACTGACGATGTAGTCGATTCTATATGAAAACAGGTAGGGGCCGTCTTTTGTGAAACCCCATGTTCAACAATGTGCGCTGAACGGTGTGCTCCGCAACACTTGTGCCTGCGCCAGCATTGTACTCTGCAGTCAGATCTGCCACAGGATCGCCCCGTATCTTGCTTTACGGAGAGGTGGACGTCCACCACCTTGTCGCCTACTCTTGGATTCGCCGTCTTCCAGCCACTTTTCATAGGTGCTCACTCCAGTAGCACGCAACAACCGACCAGCCTCGCCTTTTGCGAGATGCTCGTTCCTAGGCATCGGCCTTAACAACCAATCCTTTGTCAAGGTCTCTTATGTAAGTGAATTTCTCCTTTTGCCACACATATCTTCACTAGAATGACACCCCATGTATCTCTACTCCGCTTATATACGGAAGTTACCGCATGACGTACCCTCAACGTCATTAACTCGTTAGTGAATGATCTCCTAAGTCTTACAATGTGTTCTTTCTGGCCCTAATTTTCCAACCATATGACTGAAAAATCACGAAAAATCAATATGATGACATTTAAAAAAGACGTTCAAAGAAAGTAGGTTTGGATAACATAGAAGAACAATATATATCCGTTTTAGAATTTCAAACTATTCCATCATCAACAAAAAGCCTCTTAATTGCGTTACATTTGCATCGTATTTTATGAAATTTCACAATAAGATATGATTTATTGAATGCAAAACTGACCTATAGAAAGATAGCAAAGATAACCCTTTTAAGGTACCTCTCTTCTAATTGACACAGGGTTAGTTTTTTTTTGTGCGCCATCGGATATAGTTTTGCTGAATAAGTATTTAAAGTTCTTCAAATGTAATTCTGAAACAACATTTGAATCATCTGAATTCGTATTAATGTAGAAAACTAGCCATAAATGTCTTTTTTTTTTTTTTTACTTATGGCTTTAAGCCACATCGATGTCGTGGTCATTAGAGACGGGATGGGATTGGGTTCAAAAAATAGGAAGGAATTCGGACATAGCCTTTTGTAGGAACCATCCCGGCATTCGCCAGGAGTGATTTGGGGAAACCATGGAAAATCCAAATCTGGATGCCCGGAAGGGGATTTGAACCGGCATCCTCCCGAATGTGAGGACAGAGCGTTACCGCTCACCCTGCAGCAAATGTCATTTCGTGTCATTATAAACAATTATATAGGAAAGCAACAGATTAAAACGCCAACCAAGAACCATACCACCGAGCGTGGTGGTGTAACGGATAGCGTTCTGGCCTCGCATTCGGGAGGACGGCGGTTCGAATCCCCGTCCGGGCATCCAGATTTGGGTTTTCCATGGTTTCCCCAAATCACTCCAGGTGAATGCCGGGATGCTTCCTTCAAAAGGCCATGGCCGAATTCCTTCCCATTCCTTGCCCCCATCCTTTCCCGTCTCTAAAGACCACGTTGTTAAAAAGGGACGTTAAACTGTTACAAAAAAAAAAAAAAAAGAAAAGAACCATACCGGTAGGTAAGCGTAATTTGGAGAAAACATTATTCTCACAATCAGTACAAGAAAATTTAAGAACGTATTTAAAACATAAATAAATTTACGCAAATATTAGAAATGAAACTATAAATAAATACGAAGAATGTACTCTTATATGGAAACACATTAACTAAGAAATGCTATCGAATATGTGAATAAGAAATAAATCAGCAAGACTTGCAAACGTGAAGGGAAAGTTTTTCCTTAAGTGCATAGAGAATCTCTGATGAATCGCTATCGACAGTTGTTGATGAGCAGTATTCTAAAATATCGGATGTGGAAGTAAAAGTTTGCGAAAATTGGTAATCAAATTGAAAACACGATTTCAAAATTGCAACTTATATTAAAATCTATAAAAATTAATTATCATCTGTTCTTTGAGTACATGAATCTTAGTTCTTTTTAGATAAAAGGTTACACTTAGAATCTTGGATCAGCGATCTTTTCTTGCTTGCCACTTTAAATAAAGCAAAATATAAGTTTCAGTTCTTTTTTACAGCAGTTTGCACCTCTGCATTGCTTTGTTGATAAGTAGTAACTTCAGAAGACGTCACACAGAGAGAGAGAGATAGAGGGAGACAGACCCATAGATATTATTTTCAATCCGAGCCCGATTTATCGTCTCCAGCTTCCCGGCAGCTCGGTTCGCAATCCCAAGAGACCCGCAGTTTTATTAGCATATAATAAGGAGCTCTGACGATCTCATTCCAAAGACCTGCATTGTGAGCCCTATTTCCGAGGGACAGAATTCGATATTTCTGCTCTAACTCCTAATATTACCCCCCTTTATTCCAATGATTACTGCAGTTTCTTTGGATACCGCAGTCGGTCAGTTGATGGGAAAAATATTCAAATCAGCACGCATCTTTATCTTGTCTCATTCACTTCTTGGATTAGAGAGCATTCACTGGCCGTTGGAAACAAAATGATATTATTAAAACCACCTGCGGAGCAGCGTTTTCGTTTTTTTTTTTATCATAATGAAGGCTTAATGCACATACCGAATGGACACCAACGTTTTACAGAAAACTATGTTCGTTACATACGTTCTGACAAATAGGTATCGCGGATTCTTTCTCTTTTCAAGTGACACGTGTCCTAAACCCTTGGATGGATAGTTATTCAAATGATATAAAGTTTTAATATTTAAAACCGTTGTTTATCTAACACCAAATGTCAGGCGGAACGTCGGATTAAAGATGCGATACTCACACCTCCAAGTGCATATAAATTTAATTCCACTGCTCAAAGTAATTTTCTCTGAAATTGCTCCTTTCACGTATCTTTACACAACGGGTGAAAACTAGTATTTATCAAATATTAAGTTTATCATGTAATAATATGGAGATCGTTGTTGTTTTTTTTTTTGTGCCCCTCTTCCCTCCTCCTCCCACACTCCCCCGAAATAAACGAGATTAAAAATGCTACATTAATCAAATTTTTCTTCTGTTTTGTGTGGAATATCGAAATTAGTTTATATTTTTTCCTAGAAGCAAATCATTAAAATTTGATTGAATAGGCACTTCACGCTACGTAGTTGTCAGTCTTTCTTTCTCGTAGCCTAACATAATTAAAGACGGATTATTCTACCTGAAGTGAGGGAATGCTGACGTCTACATGCAAACTGTGAACTTATATTTCTTGAGGTATTATGTTTGTTTAGCGCATAAAATGCGGAACAACCCATCGTTCCCTTAAACGATTAGGAAAGATCGCGTGTGGACCGCTCCGGCGCCTTTGCACGCAGTGCACTCTGCGGATAGTGCGCGCCTGGGAGGTAGGCTGCCCTCAAGTGCTGCCGGAGACGTGCCTTCGACTGGCGGCAGACGGATCTCCGCCACTTTCAATTACACCGCCGCACCTCCCACCATTTCTTACTGTCTGTTTGTCGAAGGACCAGTCGGCACTTTACTGAAGTCTGCCGCGAAAGTGCCCGGCCTACGTCCTTAGTGTACCAGCTTTTCAGAAAAAACGACCTCCTTCTCCATTTTAACTTCTATATTGATCATTTACCAGTGGACCTACACCCTCCTCCCCAACCCGTTTCCGGCGAAGCAGATGACAGATGCCTGTCTATTATGATGCTTGTTGAACGTTATTTACAGAGAAGTATTTCTGCATACAGAAAATAATTCACTGTTGCACTGAGTGCTGTTCGTCCACGGGAGGTGAAACTTTATAGGAATAGGTTCAATTCTGGAGTTATTTCCTCCCTCCACAATTGAACCAGCTATCGTCAAAGGAATCAAGTTTTGTTTGAATGAACTCTAGTTGAAATCTATCCTCAGCCACCGAACGTCTCTGCTAATATTGTGATGCTTGTAACGCCTGACGTAATTTTTCTGTACAAATCATACATACAAATATCTGTTGATAGAAAAACGTCCATAACTCCTCTTAAACGTTTATAATAACATGACGTTGTGTCAAAAGGGTGCTTATGCTTCGCTCACTGGTAACAAAGATCGCGAAGATAAGGGAATCAAAATTTATTTCTCCTCACTTTCTGGAAATAACTTTAATATGGTTGCATGGTCGAATTGACCAGACGGATATTATTGCGCTCAATTTTCAATCACTGTGTATTGAAAAAGTTTTAACCATGAAACCAGTGAAATTCATGCAAAGTTCGTTCTGACTTTGTTGTTGCAAGATAACTTTGCGGATTTTATGAAACTGCTGGGACACACATGCCACACAACATCCATAAGACTTGGTGAATAACAAAATTAAAAATTTCGAATCAAAAGAATCTTGGAATTGCCAGAGTGAGGTATAAACTGAAAAGTAAGATGCCAGTAATTAATTGTTGCTACCAGATTATTGTAATTCACTGTCAGATTTTTACAGTGGTTTCCGAGTGAATTCAAATTATTTGCAGCTGTTGCCATTACTTTAAGTTGTAAGCATTTGACCGTCGGTTTCATGTTGACATTAACTAATTTCTTAATAAAATATATGACTTTTAATAAGGCCGGTATCATAATTTTGAAATTTTCGGCCAATTTTTATAGCTATTACAAGAATGGTTAAATCACTGTCAGTTTCTTGTAAACGTTGCCGTAATTTGTAAACGTAAGTCAGGATATTGCAGCCGTTGGGATAAGTTTATGATTGTCTGCCAGCACTTTGCAACAGTTGCCTTAATTTTGTAATCGTTTAACAGGATTTTCCAACTTATGCCATTATGTAGAAATTATCTTTCAGGATGTTTCAGCCGTTTCCATAAAGCTGTAATCGACTGCCACAGTTTTGCAACCATTGCAAAATTAGAAATTGGCAGCAAAGAATTTTCAGCAATTGCTTCAATTTTGTAACCGACTGCCACAAATTTGTGGCCATAACATTGTTATCATCCGCAAAGATTTTACAGCCATTGGCACAATTTTTTAATCGCTTTCCACTGATTTGCAGCACTTGCCACAATTTTGTAATTGACTGCTACTATCTGCCATAATTTTGCTATCGGCTGACAAGATTTTGCACACGTTGCAATAATTATGGTATTTGCTGCCATAAATTTGCAGCCGTTACCAACATTTTTTAAAGCTAGTACCACTATTTTTTCAGCGTTGCTACAATTTTGTAATCGCCTTCGTCGATTTCATAGCTCTTGTCATAATTTTGCTATCAGTTGAAACCATAAAGCGAACATTCACAATTTTGTAAACGAATTGCATGATTATGCTGCCGTGGCCACAAGTCTTCAATCGCCTGCCACCATTTCTAAGCAGCCTTTACCATAATCTTGTTATCAGATGCCAATATTCTGCAGTCATTTCACATTTTTAAAACCGATCTGAAATTTTCTGCCACCGTTACCAAAATTTATATTCAGCCACCACTATGTTACAGCCATTTCAAAAACTTTTAATCGTCAACTAATATTTTGCAAACCTATCTACAATTTTGTATTCGACTGCCACTATTTCGAAGCTGTTTTCATATTTTTCTAATCAACTTCCAATCCTTTTAAACAACTACCATGATTTTGTAGACCTTGTCTCGATTCTGTAATCAGCTATCACGATTTAGCAGGAGTTCCCGCAGATTTATAATCATTTGTCACGATTATGCAGCTCTTGCAGCAATTTTTGTAATCGACTGCAAACACATTGTAGAACTTGCCAAAAATCATTAATCAGTGCCACTATATTGCAGCCATTCAAATAATATTGCTATCACCTGCCACAAATTTGCAATAACCAATTCTGAAATCTAATGCCACTAATTTGCACCCCTTGCCACAAATTTTTAATAACGGGCACTATATTGCAGCAGTTGCCATAATTTTACTTTTAGCAGCCACAATTTAGCAGCCGTGCCCACAAATTTCCAATCAGTGTCAGTACTTTGACGCCGTTGCCCCAATTCAGTAATCCACTGCCACTACTTTACAGACCTTGCCAAGAATCAGCAATCACTGCCATTATATTGCAGCCACTACTGTAATTTTGTTACAGGTGCCAGGATTTGGCAGTCGTTGCCACAAATTTGCTACCAGTGACACTACATCGCAGCCGTTTTCTCAATTCTGTAATATATCCCCACTACGTTGCAGCCCTTGCCACTATATTGCAGTCGTTGCCATAATTTTGCTACCAGCTGCAAGATTTGGGACCCATTGCAACCAATTTTTAATTAGTGACACTAGTCAGAAGCCACAATATTGTAATCTATTGCAGCCCTTGGTGTCACTGCCACTGTATTACAGCCGCTGCTATGACTTTATTATCAGAGTTTGCGATTTAGCAGTCGTTGAAACAGATTTACTTTCAGTCTCACTACTTTCAGCACATGCCACAAAGTTGCAATCATTACAATTTTATTGCAGCCATTCAAATAATATTGATATCAAAGCCACTACTTTGCAGCCATTTCCTCAGTTCTGGAATCCACCCCTACTACTTTGCCTCCCTTGCCACAAATTTGCAATACATGCATCTGCACTGCAGCAGTTGCATAATTTTGCTAAAAGCTGCCACGATTTAGCAGCCATTCCTACAAATTTGCGACTACTATGCAGCTGTTACCTCAGTATTGTAATCTATTGCCAATAATTTGTATCCCTTGCTACCAATATGCAATCACTGCCACTGTTTTACAGCCATTGTTATAATTCTATCACAGCTGCCATAAATTTTGAAATCTAAGCCACTATATTGCAACCATTCTAAGAATATTGCTATCAGTTGCCACTATTTGGCAGCCATTGCCACAAATGTGTATCTACTACCACTACTTACCAGTCCTTGCCACTATTTTTCAATTACTGCCAGAAAGTTGTAGCTGTTGCCATAATTTTACAATCAGCTGCCACGATTTAGCAGCCATTACCACAAATTTGCTATCAGTGCCACTACTTGCCACATTATTGTAATCTATTCCGAATACTTAGCAGCCCTTGCCACTAATTTGTAATCACTGCCACCATATAGAAGCCGTTGCTACAATCATGTTATCAGCTGCTACGATTTAGCAGCCATAGCAGTGACACAACTCTACAGCTCTTTGCTCGATTCTATAATCTACTGCCTCTACCTTGCAGCCCTTGCCACTAAATGTTTAATAACTGCCACTAAATTGCAGCCATTGCCACAAGTTTCTATCAGTGCCACTACTTAGCAGCCATAGTTACAGTTTTTAAATCTACTGCCTTTAATTTGCAGCTCTTGCCACAAATTTGCAATCATTATCTCTATATTGTAGATATAGCAATAATTTAGCTGTAACCAGCCACGATTTAACAGCGGTTGCCTTAAATTTGCTGGAAGTACCACTAATTTACAGTCGTTGTCACAATTTTGTTATCTATTGCTACTATTTTGCAATCCTTGCAACAAATTTGCAATCACTCCCTCGATATTGTAGCCGTTGCCACAAATTTGCTTTCAGTGCTACTGATTTGCAACTGTTGTTCCAATGCAATAATTTACTTTCATTACCCTGCAGCCCTTGCAAATAATTTGCAATTAGTACCACTGCTTTGCAGCAACTGTAACAATTTTTAATCTCCTGCTAATATTTTATTATTTATTTTCCCACATACAACATAGCCCAGCACCTAGAATTTAATCTGGACCCTTATTTCCATCACGTAGATGCATATATATTTTTATATTATATATTTAACGTGTTTACTTTATAAACAATGATTGCAAGATAATTGGATTTAATTTCCAATGTCTCTACTACTTCTACTGTTATTAACAGACTGGGGACCACCACCAGTTGTTGAAAAAATTTTACTATCAGCTACCATGATTTAGCAGCCGTTGCCACAAATGTACAATCACTGCCACTATTTTATTGCGATTGTCACCATTCTGCAATCTTCAGCCACTATGTTAAGCTCTTGCCACAAATTTGTAATTCAGTACCACTATATTGTAGCTGTTGCTATAATTTTGATATCAATTGCAACGTTTTTTTCATACATTGCCATAAATTTGAACCAGCGCAACTATCTAACAGCTGTTGCCAAAATTTTGTAATCTACTGCCACTACTTTGCTGTTCTTGCCCCATATATGCAATCACTGGCGCTATATTTTAGCCGTTGTCATTATTTTTTTATTAGTTGCCACGATTTACCCTCAGTTGCAACAAAATTGTAATTAATGCCATTTTACCAATTTTATAATCTACTGCCTCTACTTTGCAGACCTTGCCACGAATTCACTATCAGTGTACTATATTGCAGCCGTTGCCATAATTTTTCTAACAGTGTCAGTAATTTCAAGATGTTGCCACAATTTAATTTTCTAATTAGACTATTTTGCTGTGCTTGTCACATATTTACTAACAGTGCCACCACGTTGTAGCTGTTGTTATAATTGTGCCTACAGATGCAACTATTAAACAGGAAGATAAAACTTTGTAATCAGTGCAACTAATATGAAGCCGTTTTACCAATTCTGTAATGTGGTGCCACTAACTTACTGCCCTTGATAAAAATTTACGGCCACTGCTACCATACTGCTACCTTTGCAGTAAGTTTGGAATCAGCTGCCACGACGGAGCAGCCATTGCTAATAATTTGCAACCACTGCCACTATATTACAGCCGGCGCCATATTTTTGCTATCAGCTGCCACGATTTATCAGTCGTTGTTACAAATTTGCAATCAATGCCACTGCTTTGCAGCCATCGCCAAATTATTGCAATCTACTGTCATTAGTTTGCATACCTTGGTATAAAATTTGCAATCACTTCCTCTATACTTCAGTCGTTCTCATAATTTTGCAATCAGCTACCACGATTTAGCAGTTCTTGCAACAATTTTGTATTTTACAGTTTATACTTTGCATCTCCTGTCACAAATTTACAATCACTGTTACCATTTCGCAACTGTTGCTATAATATATCTTATAGCTGCATGGTTTATCAGTTTTTGTTACAAATTTGCATGTGCGGTACTACCTGGCATCCAATCATTGCCACTATATTGCTGCTGTTGCCATATTTTTCTATGAGCAGCAACGATTTAGCAGCTCTCCCCACAAATCTGCTGTCAGTGCCACTGCTTTCAAGCTGTTGCTACAATTTAATATTCTAATGCTGCTGCTTTACTGCCTTTGCCACATATTTACTAACACTGCCACCAGATTGCAGCTATTACAATAATTATGATTTCAGATGCAATGAATAAACAGCTACAAATGTTTAATCAATGTCACTATATTGTGGCCATTCCAATATTTTTGCTATCAGATGCAATGGTTTAGCAGTTGTTGTTACAAATTTCCAATCAGTGCCTCTAATTTGCAGTCATCGACACATTATTGCAATCTGCTGCCGTTACTTTGCAGCAGTTGCTATAAAATTTGTAATCACTGCCACTATATTGCAGCCGTTCCCATAATTTTGCAATCACCTGCATGATTTAGCAGATGTTGCAAGAAATTAGCAATTAGTGCCACTGCAGTTGTTGCCACTACATCGCGCCCATTGTCATAGTATATCTAATAGCTGCATGATGTATCAGCTAATGATACAAATTTGCAAACAGTACTACTACTTTGCACCTATTTCTAGAATTTGTAATCAGTTCCTCTACTTTGCATCCCTTGTCAAAAATTTCCAATCAATGCCACTAAATGGCAGCTGTTACCATAATTTTGCTACCAGCTAAAATGATTTAGCTGCAGTTGCCACAAACTTGCAGTCACTACTAGTGTATTGCAGCCATTGCCAATATTTTGCTATTAGCTGCGACGATTTAGCAGCCATTGCTACAAATGTGCAATTACTGCCACTATATTACAAACAATCCCATAATTTAGCAATTAGCTGCCATGATTTAGCAGACGTTGCAACAATTTTTCAATTATTGACATTACTTTGTAGTTGTTGTCACAATTTTGCAATCTACTGCTTCTACTTTGAACCCATGCCACAAAATTTGCAATCACTGCCACTATATCACAGCCGTTGCTATAATATATCTTATAGCTGCGTGATTTATCAGCTGTTGCTACAAATTTGCAATCAGTGGTACTACTTGGCATCTATTTCTAAATTTTATAGTCAATTGCCACTACTTTGCGTGCCTTCCCACAAGTTTGTAACCAATGCCATTATATTACAGCTGTGGCCATAATTTTCGTGTCAGCTGCCACGAGTTAGCAGCCACTGCGACAAATGTGCAGTTACTGCCACTAAATTTGTTGTCATTGCCACTATATTGCAGCCATTGACATATTTTTGTTATCAGCTGCAACAATTTAGCAGCTCTCACCACAAATTTGCAATCAGTAACACTACTTTCAAGCTGTTGCTACAAATTAATATTCTAATGCTATTGTTTTGATGTGCTTGCCACATACGAGAAACGCTGCCACTAAATTGAAGCTATTGCTATAATTATGCTTTCAGCTACAACAATTAAGCAGGAATTGCTGCAAATTTGCGATCAGTGAAACTATTTTGCTGTCGTTTCCAGAATTTTGTAATCTACTGCCACTGCTTGTCAGGCCTTACCACAAATTTGCTGTCACTGCCACAACATTGCAGCTATCTCCCTAATTTTTCTGTCGGTTGCCAAAATTTAGCAATCATTTTTACAAAATTGTAAACAGCTCCCCAATTATGAAAACTATTGCATTACTTCGCAGCCCTTGCTACAAATTTACAATCACTGGCACTATATAGCAGCTGTTGCGATAATTTTGGTATCAGCTGCCAGGATTTAGCAGCCATCGCAACAAATTTGCTATCGATGACACTATCTTGCAATAGTTGACACATTATTGTAATCTACTACCACTTCTTTGCAGCCCTTGCCACAGATTTTCAATCACTGTCAATATATAGCAGCTGTTGCCATAGTATATCTATGATATAGAAGCCGTTGCAAAAATTTGCAAACAGTGGTATAACTTTGCAGTTAATTCCAATGTTCTGTCATCTACTGTCACTATTTTGCGGCTCTTCCCACAAATTTGACATCAACACCAATATATTGCAGCCATTGCCAAAATTTTTCTATCAGCTGCCTTGATTTAGCAGCCGTTGCCTACTAATGAATAATCACTGCCATTACTTTATTGTTGTTGCCACCATTCTGCAATCTACTGCCACTTTGTTCCTACCCTTGCCATAAATTTGCAGTTAGTGGAACTATTTTGTAGCCATTGCTATAATGTTTCCTATTAGTTGCCACAATATAGCCGAAGTTGCCAAGAATTTGCTGTTAGTGTGACTACTTTTCATCCGTTGCCACAATTTTGTAATTTACACCCAATACTATGAAACCCTTGCCACATTATTGCAGCTGTCATCATAATTTTGTTATTAGGTACAACAATTTAGCAGCTTTTATCACAAACTTGCTATTAGTGCCTTTACTTTCAAGCTGTTTCCGCAATTTAATAATCTAATGCTACTACTTTGCTGTCCTTGCTACAAATTTGCAATCACTGGCAGTATATTGCAGCTGTTGCAATAATCATTCTTTGAGATGCCATGATTAAGTACTCATTGCCACAAATTTGTAATCATTTGCTATTTAGCAGCCCTTTTCATAATTTTGCTATAAGCTCCCATGATTTAGCAATAGTTGTTAGAAATTTGCAATCAGTTCCGCTACGTTACAGCTAATTCCCTATTTCTGAAGCTGACTGCCATTACTTTAAAGCTCTTGCCACTATTTTAAAATTACTGTTACTATATTGCAGCCTTTTCTACAATTTTTCTATCAGCTGCCACAATACAGCATCCAATGCCACTAATTTGCAATCGGTGCCACTATTTTGCAGGCTTTAGCCCATTTCTGTTATCTAGTTCCCGTACTTTGCAGCCATAACAACAAATTTGTAATCATGGCCACTATAATGTGGCCATTTCGATAATTTTTCTATCAGTTCCACGATTTAGAAGTCGTTGCCACAATTTTGAAATCTAATGCAACTACTTTGCAGACCCTGCTACAAAATTGCAATTAAAGCCACTATGTCTTAACCATTGCCTTAATATTACTATCAACTGCCACGATTCAACAGCCGTTGCCACAAATTAGCAATCTCTGCTATTATATTCTAGCCGTTTAGCCGTTGACCTAATTTTGCTAACAGATTAACTTAACATTTGTTGCCACAAATTTTCATTCACTGCCATATATTGAAGCCATTATCATAAATTTGTTAACAGATGTCGTGATTTAGAAGCTGTTACCACAAATTTGCAATCACCGCAACAACTTTTCAGCTGTTCCCACAATTTATTCTCAGTCCATACCAGAATTTTGCATTCACAGTCACTATATTCCAGCCATAATATTAATATCAGCTGCCACGATTATGACCCATTGCCACAGATTTGAAATATAAGCTACTATTAAGCAGCCAGTGGAACAATTTTTTAATCTACACCCACTTCTTTACAGTTCTTGCCACAAATTTGCGATCACTGACACTTTATTGCAGATTTTGGTAAATTTCTATCAGCTGCCCCTCTTTAGCAGCTGTTGCTACAAATTTGCAATCAGTACCACTACATTTCATCTGTTGACAAAATTTTGTAATCTACTACAACATTTTTCAGCCCTTGCCACAGATTTGCAATCAATAACACTATATTGCAGCCATTGCGATAATATTGCTATTAGTTGCAAGGATCTGGCAGCTATTGAAACAAATTTGCAATCAGTGTTAAACTGTTACAACTATTGCCACTATTTGGTAATCTACTGACACTACTTTTCAGTCCTTGACTCAAATTTGCAATCACTGCCATCATATTGTAGTCGTTGCCATAATTTTGCTGTCAGCTGGCACGTTTTAGCAGCCATTTCACAAATTTTCAATCAATGCTATCCTTTAGCAGCTGTTGCCGCAATTCTGTAACATAAAACAACTACTTTGCAGTACTTCACACAAATTTGCAATTACTGTAACTATACTACAGCCATTGTCATAATTTTGCTATCAGCTGCCACAAGTTAGCAGCCGTTGCTACAACTTTGTGATTTGTGCCCATTTCTTGCAGCAGTAGTTTAAATTTTTCAATCTATTGCCTCTACGTTTCAGCACTTGCCACAATTCTGCAAATACTGCGACTACACTATAGCCGTTGCCATAATTTTGCTGTTATCTGGCATGATTTGATAGCCATTGCCGTTAATTTTCAATCACTGCCACTATATCGAAACCGTTGCAATAATATTGCTATTACCTGCAACGATTTAGCAGTCATTCTCAGAAATTACCAATCAGCGTTGATATTTATCAGGCGTTGCTTTAATGTTTTTGTTTACTGCCACTACTTTAAAGCCCTTGTCACAAATTTTCAATTACTGCCACTATATTAAAGCTATCAGCTGCCACGATTTAAAAGCCGTTAACGAAACATCCAATAATTCGTTAATTTACCGAATCTAATTTGAGCCCTTGCCACAAATTTGCGATAATTTCCACTATATTGAAGTCATTGCCACAATTTTGCTATCAGTATCTTCGATTTACCTACTACTTCTACACATCAGCAATCAGTACACATATTTAGCAGCAACTGCTTTATTTTGTAGTCTACTGCCATTGTTTTGAAGCTCTCACCTCAAATTTTCAATCACTGCCACTAAATCACAGCAGCTACCATAATTTTTCTATTTAATTGTTATTGCCACAAATTGGTTATTACTGCCACAACATTGTAGCAGTTTCTATAATTTTGCATGATTTGAAGCAGTAGCTACAATTCAGAAATCAGTGCCACTCTTTGGCAGCTAATGCCGCAAATTTTTTATCTATGGCCACCACATTACATAATTTGCAACCGATGCTACTACAATTTAGCTACTGCCACAATTCTGTAGTCTACTTAAACCAATTTAAGCCCTTGCCAAAATTTTGCATTCATTGCAATTATTTACCAGCCGTGTACATTATTTTTATCAGCTGCGACAATTTAGTAGTCATAAATTTGTTATCAGTGGCAAAACTTTCCAGCTGTTGCCCTAATTATGTAATTTAGTGCTACTTCTCTGCAGCCTTTGCCACAAATTTGAAATCACTGCCAATATATTGCAGCAGTTGTTATAATGCTCCTATCAGCTGCCACTGTTGCAACAAATTTTCAATCAGTGCCACTCCGTTGCAAGTTTTACCACAATTCTGTAATCTACTGACACAGCCCTTGCAAAACATTTGCAATCACTGCCACTATTATAACTACTATAACTGTAAGTGTTATAATTTTCCTATCTGCTGTCATGATTTAGCAACGCTGCCACGAATTTGTAATCAGTGCCACTACTTTGCAGCCGTTGCCCATGTGTGGAATTTGCTGCCACTACTTTAGAGCTTTTGTCACAAGTTTTCAATCTCTGCAACTATATTGCAGCCGTTGTCACAATTCTTATCTCAACTGCCACGATTTAGTTCCTTGAAACAAATTTGCAACCAGTGACACTACTTTACAGGCGTCTGTACAATTTTGTAATGAGCTAGCACGATTTTCCAAGGTTTTCCACAATTTTTAATTCACTGCTATTATTTTAGAGCCCTTGCCACAAATTTACAATCTGAAACTATTTTTCCAGCTACTACTATAATTATATTATTATATGCCATAATTTTTCAGGAATTTCTACAATTTCATAATCAGTTGCCATTATTTTATACCCCTTACCACATGTTTGCAGTAACTGCCACTATTTGCAGTCATTAGCATAATTCTGTATTCTATTGACACTAATTTCTAATTACTGCCACTATATTGCAGCCATTGCAGTTATATAGTTACCAGCTACTATGATTTAGCAGCAATTGCCACAAATTTGCTGTCAGTACCACTAATTTCAGACATACTCACAATTCTGCCAAAACTGGCACTTCTTTGCAACCCTTGCCGCAAATTTGTAATCACTGCCATTAAATTGCCGCTGTTTATATTATTTTATTATTAGCTTCCACGATTTGGTATCCATTTCTACAAATATATAATAAATGCCTCTATTTAGAAATTGTTGCCAAAAATTTTCTGTCTACTGCCACTTTTTTATAGGCCTTGCCACAAATTTGAAAACACTGCCACTATACTACAGTAGTTGTTATACGTTTTCTACCAGTTGCAACGATTTAGCAACCATTCCCATAAATTTGCCATCAGTGCCACTACATGGCAGGTATTACACCAATTTTCTAATCTACTGCCACTACTTTTTAGCCCTTGCGACAAATTTCAATCACCGCCAACATATTGCAGACATTGTTATAACATTAATATTAGCTGCCACAGTTAATCAGCCCTTGCCACAAATTTTCTATTCCCCCATTGCCATAGTTTTTAATTTACTGGTTCTAATATGCAGTTCTTCAACAAATTTCCAATCACTGCCTTTAATTTGAAGCCGTTGCTCAAATTCTGTAATCTACTGCCACTACTATGCTGCCGTTTCCACAAATTTGTAATTACTGCCAATATTTTGCAGCCATTGATAGAATATTGCTATCAGCTGTCACGATTTAGCAGAAGTTAAAAATGGTGTGAGACAATGTTGTACTCTATCGCCGTTAATATTCAGTTTGTATGTAGAAGAAGCAATAAAGGAAATAAAAGAAAAATTTTCATGTGACATAAGTGTTCAGGGAGAAAAAATCAGTGTGCTACGATTTACTGTGACATTGTCTTGTTAGCAGAACGGGGTGAGGATATTGAGGAGTTACTGAATGGCATGAACAAAATACTGAAAGAAGATTTTGGCCTAAATATCAATCAAAGCAAGACTAAAAGTGATGAAATATAGCAGAAATGATACCAGTACTAGTAGATTAAATATAAAAAATAGGATCGAATGCAATTGGAGAAGAAAGTAAATTCTATTACTTACGAAACAAATTACAACCGATGGCCGAAAGCAGAAATGATGTTAAAAGCAGAATAGCATTATGAAAAAGAGCCTTAATGAAAAAGAGAAATCTTTTAGTTTCAAATATTGATCTAGGAATAAGAAAAAAACTTTTTAAAACTATATATGTGGAGCACAGTACTTTATGGTAAAAAAACATGGACTTCAGGAATACCATAAAGAAAGAAAAGCATTTGAAATGTGGTGTTACAGAAGAATGCTGAAAATTAAGTAGACAGACAAAATACGAAACGAACGAGTTTTGGAAATTATGGACGAGGAAAGAAGTTTGTGGAAGAAGCTTACAGAAAGAATAGATAGGCTGGTAGGTCATATTTTGAGACGTACTGGATTGATTAATGGAGGGAACAGTCGAAGATAAGAACTGTAGAGAAAGACAGAGATTAGAATATATGAAACAGATAATTGAGAAAGTGGGTTGTAAGGGATATGTAGAGATTAAGAGGTTAGCACAAGGTAGGAAGGGATGGCTGCAACTTTGAAACCTACTGCCACACCTTTACGATTCTTGCCACAAACTTTAAATCACTCCTGCTATATTACATCCATTGCAATAATGCTGCTGAGAGCTGCCATGATTTAACAGAGGTTACCCCAAATTTGGTAGGCAGCCGTTGCCACAGTTTTTAATCTACTGCTATTACTTCTTCCTAATGGAACAAATTTGCAATCACTACCAATTTCATATAGCCAATGCCGTAATTTTATTATGTGCTACAACGATTTAGCAACCGTTGCCATAAATTATTATCAGTTTCCTAAATTCTGAATTCCACTGCCAAATTTCCTATCACTGCCACTGTATGCAACCGTTCCTATAATTTTGATATAAGCAGCCAAGATTTAGCAGCCGTTGCAACAAATTTGTAATCGCTGCATCTACTTTTCCATGTGTTGTCCCAATTTTGTAATCTATTTAGAAAATTACAATCATAGCCACTATGTTGCAGCTGCTGCCATAATATTGCTATCAGCTGCAACGATTTACTAGTCATTGCTACAAATTTGCACACCATTCTATTATATTGCAGCTGTTACTCTAAATTTGGTATCGAATTTCACGATTTAATAGTTGTTGCCACAAATTTTCATTCACTGCCACTATATAAAACATGTAGTATTTAATGACAACGACTTTTTGCCATAAAAGTTTTATTTATTATCACTATTTAAAATAAAATTCCTTTCATTAATAAGTAAATATACATATAAATTTACATCCATACTCTGCAATTCACAAACAATGGTGTGGCAGAGGGTGCTAAGCACCAATATTAATTCTGGGCATTCCAATCCCTAATAGCACGAGGAAAAAAAGAATACATAAAAGCATCAGTATGGCATCTTATTTCTCGAATCTTATCCCTCCGGTCATTGCGAACCAAATAGGTTGGCGGAAGAAATATCTCACTGCACTCGTAGGTGCAAGAAATATAGAATTTCGCATATTCTCCAATAAATTCTAACGCAAATGACGTCGTCTGTCTTCCAAACGATCCCAGCCCAATCTGTGTATCAATTCTGTGACGCTTTCAAAAGGGCTGTAGCAACCAGTCACCAACCGAGCGGCTCTCCTCTGTATCCTCTCCACTGAGTCAATCAGGCCCTTGCGATACGGATCCCAAACTCCATAACAGTAATCCAGATGCAGACGCACTAGTGTTTTATATGCTACTAGCCTCGTACCCGCGACTTCGTACGCGTGGATTAAGAATTTTTTTGCCAGAATTAAATATAGAAAGTTGTTGGTAACGAAGGATTAGTCCCAAACAATATCGATTCGGCATAATATGACAGGAAAGCTATCACTATATCACTCTACCGTCGAACCTGCCTCTTGAAGAGAATAAATTTCCAACATATTTCTGTCACTGTTCGATAAGATTTCAAAATTTCGTGACTACAACTGTTAATCATACTGGAAAAAAATATCCTGTGCCCTTCATACAGCTTTCCTTATAAAATTCCATCACAACGATATAGCCATTTAGTCGTTAAAACGTAACAAAAAGACAGAGTCTTACTTCCGTATTTATATTAGTTTTACTGTGGTTCACACTCACACACTGACTGCGAACAACACCTGAGGGATCATTATAACGTAAAAAAGTGTACACCTACAAAATTGCAAGACTACCTACGATTTGCCTCGCATTGCACCCCTAACTTTATAATATCTACAGTTTAACATTCAATCCAAATAACCTACGGCCCAGGCCTGACTCATACGACGAAAAACAATTTTTAAAAATCTTAGCCTCTACGGAGATTTGAACCGGAGACCACGACGTTCGTAAGCAATATCTTTAGCCACTGAGCTGCCAGTTCACTACACGGAAACCCGTGTCTGGAGACGTCCTCATCCAACGTGTCTGTCTATCGCCGTATTTCGAAGTTATGAGACAACATGTGTTATTTATACAGATAATTTTTCAACCAAATGTAGACAGTATATTTCTCCTTGTTTCAAAGGATAAGTGTGCAAAGTTTCAACGAAATCGGATGAAAACTGTGGATTTGTATTAAGAACAAACAAACCAATAAACAAACAAACAAACATACATTCATCTTTATATATAAAGATTACTGTGGTTTACACTCACACACTGATTGCGATCAACACCTGAGGGATCATTATAACGTAAAAAAGTGTACACCTGCAAAATTGCAAGACTACCTACGATTTGCCTCGCATTGCAACCCTAACTTTATAATATCTACAGTTTAACATTCAATCCAAATAATCTACGGCCCAGGCCTGACTCTTACGATGAAAAACAATTTTTTTAAATTTTAGCCCCCACGGAGATTTGAACCGGAGACCACGACGTTCGTAAGCAAGCTCTTTAGCCACTGAGCTGCCAGTGCACTACACGGAAACACGGTCTGGAGACGTCCACATCCAACGTGTCTGTCTATCGCCGTATTTCGAAGTTATGAGACAACATGTGTTATTTATACAGATAATTTTTCAACCAAATATAGACAGTATTTTTCTCCTTGTTTCAAAGGATAAGTGTGCAAAGTTTCATCAAGATCGGATGAAAACTGTGGATTTGTATGAAGAACAAACAAACCAACAAACAAACATACATTCATCTTTATATATAAAGATTTCCTTTGTATGAGCATTACAAGTCCTCAGAATACGACCTATGAATCGTAATTTAGAATTAGGTTTGCCTACGACGGAAGTTATATGCAAGTCCCATTTCATGTTGCTTTGTACTATTACCCCCAGATACTTCAGGGAATCAACCGTGTCAACAACTGAATTGTTTACTTTGTACTCGTAAGCAAACTGATTCTTTTTGTTACTTATTCGCATTGCCTTGCACTTTTTGCAATTAAGTGTAAGCTGCCATTTACGGCACCATTCGGAAATAGCATCCAAATCTCGCTGAATTTCTAAGCAATCGTCAGAGCACCTTATTTTCCTACAGATAACTGCATCGTCGACAAACAATCGCAACCAGCATTTAACGTTGTCACCTAGATCGTTTATAAAAATTAAGAAAAGAATTGGTCCTTTTAGACTTCCTTGAAGAACGCAGGAAGTAACATCAAGCTTAGAAGAGTTTTCCCCGTCAACAACGACATACTGTGATCGACCAGTTAGAAAATCACGTATCCATTTGGAAATCTGATCAGATATACCGCATGCTCGAATCTTCGCTAAAAATCGGTTGTGTGCTACAGAATCAAAAGCTTTCTAAAAATCCAAGAATATTGCATAAACTTGTGATCCTGCATCGATAACTTTCATTACGTCATGAGAAAATAGGGCCAATTGTGTTTCACACGATCTCTTCTTCTGAAATCCTTGTTTACAAGATGTAAGTAACTCGTTCTCATCTAGAAGCTTCATAATGTTAGAGAATATGACATGCTCCAAAATTCTACTGCAAACAGATGTTAGAGATAAGGGTCGATAATTCCTAGGATCACTCCGATCTCCTTTCTTGGATATTTTCCAGTCAGAAGGTACTTTTTTCTCTTCTAAAGATTTACGGAATATATCTGACAGAAATGGTTCAATTTCCACCACGTATTCTGAAAATACTCTTACCAGTATACTATCGGGACCTGGCGCTTTGCCCCACTTCAGGAGCTTTAATTGCTTTACAATACCTACGCTATAAGTTTCTACCGGATCCATCTCTAATCCCCTTATATAAAACTCCCTTATATAAAACGCTAACGTGGAGTCTGGATGCGTCGTCTATAGCTGCTACTGCTATTGGCTAGAGAACGGCAAATCATCAACCACAATATTACATTCGTACGATCATCTTGCTTTTCGTTTATTTACAGCTAGACGCAGACATTCATATAAGGAGAAGGAGATTCAATATTTACGCTATTTTATCCGTATCAGTTAGACGCAGAAATTCATGTAAGGAGAAGGGGATTCAATATTTACGCTATTTTATCTGTATCAGTTATCAAAACTAGGTTAAACCATAACCTAAGAATTTTTTTGCCAGACTATAAGAAAGTAAAATCTAACCAAATATTCTGATTATCTAACCAGAATAAGTTACTCATATCACGAAAGATATAATTAAAAATGATTTCAATTTATAATTCGCAATTCAACAACGATATTCTTGCATCCAAATAGCGGCGAGCAGAGATAGAAAATTAATGCGTGGCAATCATACGTTATAAAGTTACAATTGGTACGTTCGTTTAAATTTACATGTTGCTTTTTGTTTATTTATGACAACGAGATACAAAAATTAATGCAAGGAGAAAAGTTTTCCATGTTTGCGTTATTTTATCTGTACCAGTTATAAGAACGAGGTTAAAACATAACCTAACAATGTTTTTGGCAGAAACAATGAAGTTAAGGAAAAACTCGAAGAAAGTTTACACCAAATTTACGAATCGCGAAATATATCACCGAGATTAATGACCGTTATTCGTTTTTGATATTATGCTATCCGTCATTAAGGTAAAATGTAATTATTTAAATAAATCATAGACAAATACTCCAACAATCTAACCACAGTATGGTACTCATATCACGAAGATTTAATTAAAAATGGTCGATATTCGCTTTTTTTGCAATCTTTTCCAGAATAAATTCAGACCATAGGTGCTGCCTGTCGTTATTCATATGGGGGTAATAAAAGCTATGATTTTCGAATGCAATGTTAATGGAGGTTGGGGCTAAGTTGACCAGAATCGCAAATGACACATTTTGTTACAGCATAATTCGCTCTGAAATGAGTTTTACAAACCATTTAAACTGCTTTCATAAGCGCCATGTTACTGGAAGTATTATTTATTGCGGGGGAAAGAAGTTTAATATTTATCGTGCTGAATTGTGCCTGGACCAGGAATAAAACTGATATTACATTGACAGCAAAAGTTTTTGTGGGATTCCTAATTTGTTTTTAATTTTATTGGTTCTATACTACCATCGTCATTAATTCAGTAGAAGTTACTACTGTATCGCTATATGAACTGCAAATGAAATATATAGAACATTACAAAATCCAGGCCATTAGCATTATGTAATAACAATTCCATATAATTAACCTATTGAAAAAAAAATGAACTGCCAGGATATTGCATTCAAACCGTCATTTTTGACGGGCTTGAAGCTAGTTCTATATGATGTGGTAAAGTGGGAATGTTTTCCATATTTTCGAGCGTGAATGAATTTTTAAATACGGTAGCCTTGTCGCGGCTGTCGTCAACTTCCCTACCGTCTTTTATTGGAACAGGTTTATTGTTGTTACTACAAGTAACTTTTTTTATATATGACCAAAATTTCTTAGGATTTTCGGTGAGGCTCTTAGATAGGGAATTGCAACGAAAGTCATTAAAGGCCTCACGCATCGAATTCTTAACATGTCCCCTTATCTCATCTAACTTATCTAAATCGGTCCCCTGCATCGTCCTTCTTGATCGTGCATGTATCTTCCTTTGCTTTTTAAGTAACCATTTAACGCCACGTGTGTACCATGGTGGATCACATCCTTCTGTCCGTTTAGGTATATGCCAGTCCATACCTTCCCTGAATATACGTATGAATCGATGCCACATCTCTTCAACGGTGCTCTTGCTACTATGAAGGTATGGTAATTATGCCTCAAAAACATTCTAAAACACTCTTTTGAAGCCTTTTCGAATCTGTAAACGATCTTTTCTTTTTGTGCGTGGTTGTTAATTTTACTGTAGCAATTACAGCTTTGTGATCACTTATTCCCGTGGTAGTAGAAATGTCCGTGAATAATTCAGGCCTATTTATAACCAGAATATCTAAAATATTTTCGTTACCGTTGAGGCATTTCGTTGGTTCAGTTATGAGCAGCTCAAGATTGAGATCTGAGAAAAGGTCTAGAATGATTTCGCAAGCTGCTTTATCCCTGCCACCAGTAACGTGAACGTAATTATTCCAGTCGATATATGGCAAGTTGAAGTCGTCACCTAGCATTATTGTATGGTCCGGAAATTGACAAGCTATAATATTTACATAATTCCTTAAGGCCTCGGCAATAGTTACGCCTGCATCTGGTAGGCGATGGAAGGAGCCGATCACAATTTTTGTCCTAGCTACGTTGAGCTTAATCCATAAGATTTCGCAGACAGTATCGACAACTATTTTGTTACGTGGAGGTAGTGACTAACAGCTATGAATACACCGCCGCGATGGGAATGCAACCTATCCTTACGGAAAAACAATCATGCTGCTAATAAAGATTTCCGCTGAACCTATATCCGTTTTTAATATACTTGCATTTACTTATTTCCACATTTACTTACCTACCATTTGGTGACTGACTACGAGATTGTGAGAAAATCCGCATGGTTCAGCTAGTATCCAGGAAGTGTTCGTTTAAAGATATAATAGTTCCTTGTTGTAACCAAGGAGAAACTAACTATCAGTAGGCTTTCTGGTACCTGAAACGACTACGAGATGGCGTTGGAAACGATTCCGAGATACCAAATACAAAAATTGTGGGTATTTTGTAAAATCGCGTTTTTACACCTATTTAGATAAACTTAAAAAAGCAAAACGTTATCCAAATACGAAATTTCATCCAAATCGTTAGGGCCGTTTCCGAGATACCAAATATACATATCCAAGAATTGCTCGTTTAAAGATATAAGACTAGAGAATGAAATCTCTATAATAAAGCAGGTAAAATAGTCTAGATGAAAATCCGTTTCGAATTACATCTCGAATAGAATCCTTCTGAATCATGGGTTCTCAAATATTGTGACATTCCTTGCCCAAAGAAACAGTTCCCAAAATCAGCATAGAATAGTATGAAAGAGATTAAAACACTAACGTAGTTTAATAAGACACAGTGAAAGCTGTAAATGTTAGATGGCTGACTGTCATGAAAATATTAGTAATATTTGTTGTTTTTTGGAACAGTAAACAAATAAAATGAAAAATTAGAAAATATTTGTTAGTAATGTGTTATTTTCGGTTATATCGCTTCAGAAATAAATTTTATTTCTGTGTGAAGATATTCCGCAAATTAATCCTAACAGATTTATGTTAGTGTGTGAATAGAAAGAGTTATAGAACCTGGTACCATGTTAATATCTCTTCAGTCGCTCCTATTCGATTTTATCCAACATTTCAGGTAAAGCATTCCAATGATAGCCGTAAACGATGTATCAACATAGTTGAATTAGAGCTACAACATACATATGGTAACGTGAAACATGATGCGCTAAAATTATAATTTTTCATAACTGTTTTAACAAGCAGGGTTCGCATAAAAGGATCGTTAAAGTTTAAAGATGTAGTAATATGTCAGCCGTTAAATTTAAATTGTTTCTTCCTCATAGCAAACAGCCGTAATGCGAAAGTGTGCGCGAATTATGTCTCATATATCACTCTGAATACCGTAAAGTATAATACTTAAAAAGATGTAATATCTGACAACCTTCATCTGCCAGGGGAACACTACGCTCTTACACAGACTCTCTGCAATCAATACTTAACGGGACAGGCATTTATTTTTAATCAGACAGAATGTATTGACAGGGAACTTTTTTCTTTGAGGTGGTGGAGATCGTCGTTCTATCTGCTTCCTTGAAGCGATCGACGAGGATTTTCCCCCTATAAAATTGGTGTACCGCAAATATCGGCATGATTCTGAAGGCTAGAAATGCTTAGTGTGGTCGCTAGCCACCATAGCACAACCAAATTTTAATCAGAAACTGATTTTTTCCCCCTGCTTGTAGCAGAAAGTGTCTAATTAATTAATACAACAATCACTTGTGGAACAGATAAAAAAGCGAACTATATGTTTTCTATCTCCTTCTAATACTATAGACAAAGTGAGATATTCGCTTTACGTTTTGATGTGCAGATTTTACCGGATTATTTTTTTTTCCGTGGTCACTTTTTATATTATGTATCCATGGCATAATGTCTGGAACAATCTTTTCTTTTTTTAATCGAACGATTATAACTGTAATTTGTCAAAATAAGGCAACTTATTTTATTTTTTGTTTTAAATTCTATCAGTGTGAATGGTATTTTCCTACTAGTTTATGTAAGCGAAAACCAGTGGACATATGGTTAATTTAATTTTTTTAAATTTAATTTAATTGCAATGAAGCACACGCTCCGGTGGCAATTTCTCTACACACTCATCCTCCCCCTATCCTGCTCCCACCTACATTTGCCCTCTATAAGTTTTAACTTTAAATTCTTTCAACGTTTTCGGTAAGTTATTCATCATTTCCCTTGGTAACACATTCAAATCCCTCAAGACAATTTGATGACCAGAACTTTTACATTTTACTGTCATACATTGCGATCTATAATAACGTCTCTGATCAAGATGTCAGTAAAGTTTCTGTTGCTATTTAATTTTGCATTTCTCGTTTGTAGGAATGCTGTTGATGTGATAACATTGTAACATGTGTAGCGCAGTTTTAGTTATAGTTTGCCCAGTGGCTTCATTTAATGTCTGAGATCTTACTTGAGATATGTTTGATGAAATTTTGGTGAAATCAGATTAGAGAGTATGAAGTAGAGAAATTTCCTGTTAGGTTGTTCGCTGGACAACATAGTATTAGTTTCGGAGTACAAGGGAAAGTAAAAATTACCATCGAACATTCAGTAAAACGGTAAAGCGGCCCTATATTATTGTCAATAATACTACGCAATAATATTGACATTCTCCCTAGACTGCTCAGTAATTATTTCTACAGTAATTTAGTTGAATTTGAAATGATGCACAACCAGAACGCTGCGGCTGTTCCTATTGATTTACTGTGCTGTATGAAAATAATTTAAAGCTTGGTGAATATTAGGTAGAAGGACCCTAGCGCTTTTTACGACTGAATGGTCCGGTATTTAACAAAATACAATCATGAAAGACGCAACTTCACCAACTCATTTTTTGTTTATCACACTATGATTTCTTGCGACTAGCAATTCATTCGAAGAATTGAAATTCACAAGATCAATTTCACATCAAAGTATTGGAGTCGTAGTTATCGAAACATGCAAAGCGTTCAAGCTACGTCAACAGACTGCATTAAGGCGAATAACCAAACCATTTCTCAAAAAATTTGGATATGTTTAAGTTAATTTTTATAAAAAAAAATATAGGTACTCTTAAAAGAATATTTGAAGAAATGAAAATTAATTCAAAAATGTAATAAAATGTTTGCTCAAATAATAAATCCTTATTAAAAAATCATGAAATGTTTACTGATAGTTAGCGAAAAAGATACTACACATTTTGGCTAATCGAAGGAACAGAAGTCGCTGACATGTTCCGATATAAACAATGGGAGGAGGCGGATGAATTTTTACCGAACCTTGGTATAAATTTCCCCGTTTACACTGGTCAAGGATGTCGTTTATTGACTTCTCGGCGTTCATTTGTTGAGCAGGAGACGTTTTTGAGAGTTCCATAGCCCAAATTTTGCTAATTTATAATTATCTTTGCTCTTCCAGTGGTTGCATCATATTTATTAAGCTCACATCCTGGTCTCCAAGAAAAGTCATCTGGCTGAAGTACCATAATGTAGGTTCATTTATCACTGCCTGCACCATTATTCTATTTTTTTAATCGTTAATTCGTTTCGGTTCTTTTCTGTAATTGCTCCTCAAAATATTGAAACACTTTGTACCAACTTCCCTTGCAGCAGGAGCATATTTCTCTTTATATTTGTTCAGCAGCGACTCGTAAGTCTTGCTTCTCTCTTGTCTGTTTTATCCTCTGACGCTTTGACATACCACAATGCTCATCAATTCTTGTACAATTCTATGCACTCAATAACAAACGTCCTTTCTTCACTTTTTTCATTCATTTTCGGAAGAATGAAAAACAAAAAAAACTATAAGTGGCTACTAGTGATCATACCCGTGTCTCGAGACCAACTGAGTGGATACTGCGCAATAATTCCCACAGATGGCTCAATATTTTTCAAATTGAACATTACAATATTTAATTAAAATTGCAATGGAGCGCATGCTCCGGTGGCAAATTCCCTACACATCCATCTTCCCCCTTTCCTGCACCTACCTCCATTTGCACTCTTCAAATTTCAACTTTAAATTGTTTCACCGTTTTTCATAAATTATTCGTGAATTCATTCCAGTCTCTGATTCCCTTACCTAAGAAAGAGAATCTTCCTACACCCTTGTGTCTGAAATCGAGTGCTAGCTTGTGGTCATGGTCATCTGTTTCCTTCCATGCATTACTATCCATTCTTACAGCAATATCTTTCCACGCCTCATCACCAATATACGCCTTGTGCACTCCCATGACCATCTTCACCTCCTGTCTTTCAATGAATCCCATTATAGCTCTTTTATCATATCTGTTACTGATTGCGTTCTGCGGTAATTTCTAGAAACAAATCTAACAGCCCTTTTTTGCACAACTGTTTTGATTCACTCAAAAATATTGCACAACCTCACAATATAACCTACACACGTTCAGTATTATTGTACAACCGAAATTATTGCGCAATAATATTGATCATGTAAGGGACGCTTATCAATAGCTGGTTAAGGGCTTAAACAGGTATGCTGACGGTCAGCGTTCTATTCTTTATATAGCCGTTTAGAAATTCACATCTTCTGCAGTTAAAAGCGTCAAACAATTGTTAGAATGAGAAAAAGAATTTTAATTCCATAACATGATGCCGTCTGTAATGATATCTCAAGTGTCCATCCGAACATGTTTACAGTGATCATGCAAAAACTATCGAAGAATTTTGAGTAACCAAACAGATTTCACGAAACTGTGTTTAATGTTTTATTGTATGTCTTCCTTTGCAATTAATGTTAGTCAAGTAGTAGTTCGCGTAGTCCTGCTAATACTATTTTTATTGCCTTTTTGTGGTAAAATTACAAGTATATAAACCCAATAGAAATAACATTTTTAAAAAATCGTTTATCCATTCGTTACATCGTCACCTATTCTATTCTGTTGGTTCGAAGGTATCGAGTCAGAGGATGAGGGGAAGAACTCCGCTCCCCCCCTCCTCAAGGCCTTCCGTTCTACATGGTTTCCCCAAAATACTTCGCGTAAATATTAGTGAAATCAAAAGGGCTTGTCCGCATTACTTCCGGTTTCTTGTCCTGATCCCATACCAGGCTCTAATGATCTCGATTAAGACAAGCTGTTTGGTCCTAAAAAATATAATAATGTGTTAGTAATTACAGGACCTGATGAGACTGTCTTAATTTATGTCTCATTTTAGATCTAAATTGTTCTTAAAAGTAATAAAATTTATCACTATCATAGAAAAATTAAAATACTAAATAAATTTTAAATTGTTTAATAAACACTGTTGCTCCGAATCGCGTTGGTGAAATAAAATATCACATCCCAGTACTTGGCAAGCATGTAGTACATCAATTTACCTGGTTGCATACCAAACGGGTGCTTTAAATTCCAAATGGATTGGTGGGAATATTACACTGTTGATGGTGATACGTCCGTTAGTAGGAGATTTATACTTGGTGGCCCACTTGGTGTATTTTGGAAGAACAGGAATATGGTTTTCTGCCTCCCTTGCAACATCAATCACAAACAACACAGCAACAGGAAACGGCAACTACAAATGACACACCTTGTCAGCAATGTGTGACACCTTTGACAGTAAGCTGCCTACCAGTGTATCCACGACCCGGTCAACCAGTTCAACACTTTTGCCATGAATATTTATCTGTTAGATAGCCATCTTCAGTTCAAAGATGCCTTTGATGGGTAGGGTAGGCTGTTCATTCTACTGCCCCGAGACGCTCAAAGGTTCCGCCTTCAAGAACATCTACCAATCTGCCATTGCCAGCAACCTGGTGAAGTATACTAATACTCACCGATTCATTTAGTGTCCTTCGATCCTTAGCCATACCCGCTATACTCCAGCGACCTAATACATACCACATCAGTATAATTCAACAGACTGAAGAACTTAATCAACCGGTTGCACCGTTAATAATATCTGGATACCCGCGCGCTCTGGAATTAGACATAACGAGCACGTCAATATGTTAGCCAAGGAGGCATGTAGCTCGGCCCGAAGCTTAATCCCACATAACAACACAACTGATAATCAGGCAAAAATGTTCAGCAATGGCCGAGGAGCTGGAATGAATCGAAACACAGGGAGGCCGACGGTACGGTCTAGTACAGAAGTATCCTTCACGAAGACCTTGGTATTTAAGATGGAACTCTCAACGATGATACATCACCTCTATCATCCGTTTGAGATTCAACTACGGCGCCTTCCGTACTCAACTTCAGCACATCGAGGCGGTAAACACACCCTACTGCACATGTAATGGACAAGCACTACAGGACCTCAGTCATTTATTCTACAACTTTCATCAAGTCTCTTGTGCGAGCACAGCAACCACTTCCAACCAGTGTTACAGTACTACTCCCTACAAATAGCAACAAAATCTATTGTATAATTAAGGACTATATTAAGGACACTGACATATATATTTAATGCATCTATATATCTGTAAACAAAAAGCACTTGTTATTAACTTGTAACTCCACCAGGCTGACTGTATGGTCTACTCAAGACCTAAGGTAAAAAAAAACACACACACGATACAACAAACACACGTACCCATCACAGTCATAACATTAAGCATAACGGGAAGATACGGAAAACCAGTCTCGTTAATTTTTATATGTATGTAGAGAGATCGGCAAGGTTTCGATTGAAAAAAGTTGATTTAATAAATTGTAATGGTGCCCATGTTCAGGTGGTAATTTCCTTACACATCCATTTTTCACCTTTCTTATTTTTTACACGCTTTATATTAGCTTGACTTGTATGTATGTATGTATGTATGTATGTATGAATGTAACGGAATTTTACAACTCCATTTTGACCCACTTCCCGATGTCCGAGCTATTTGAAATTTGGCACACATATTAAGAACCGGTGACAATACAATAATTTCATAGCTATATCCTGCTATGCTCATTACTTTGACAGTAAAAACAGAAAAATGGTTGAATGTCATGGAATTTTGCAATATAATTTTAACCCAATTCCAGATGTCCGAGTTGTTTGAAATTTTGCTCATGTATTGATAACTGATTACAATACAATAATTTCATAGCTATGTCTTGATATTCTGATTACGTTGACAGTAAAAACATTAAAATTTTGCACACGTTTTAAGAACCGTTGACAATACAGTAGTCTCCTAGCAACGTCCTGCTATTCTCATTACTCTGACGGTAACAATAGAAAAATGGTTGCCATGTAATGGAATCTTTCATTTTAGTGTTTACCCGCTTCCTGACATCCGAATCGTTTTAAATTTTGCACACTTATTAAGAACCGATAAAAATTCAATAATTTCACTCTCACCACGTTGTCAGTGTATCCTATACTTGATGGGATTACTGAGTTAGGCAAATGCAGCCGCAACATTAGTGCACAGGTGCGATTCGAGAAATCTTCGTCATTTGGCGGCCACACCCTTCGGAGATTTCCCCCCCCCCAATATAGCCATCATCATCATCATCATCATCGTTCTCCAGTTTCCCGGGTGTGATTTACGAGCCTTGGTTGCTATAGACGATCGTCTTCTGCTGTCTCCTATCCAGAAAGGTTTCTCTGTCTGAAGTCGCTTAACGTGATGTTGAATAGTAAGTATTCGAAATATTACTTCGTACTATTATAGAAAAGTAGCCTTCCTCGTTTACCGTGCTATTGGATCTCTTGTTGAGTTGACCATTTAATTGAAATTAATAATGAAACTACAACTCAAAGAAAAAGAGAGATTGGCGAAGAAAAGCCAACTGTAAGAAACATACTTTTTAAACTATCTGAACTAAAAAGTTAAAAATAAAATTGTAGTTTAAAAAACTAAAATCACGCTTTCGTAGTAATATGAACTAAAAGGTTAAAAATAATATTTAAATATAAACATTTTGTTTAACAGTGATAGGACGTCCCACAATTCAGGATAAATTAATTTTTTTGAATAAGCTTAAAGTATAAAGTCACTGATTACAAAATTAACTTTAATGTTAAAAAAGCATGGGGTGCGCTATACATAACTTTTGACAATGACTCTGTCTTTACAAACAGCCAACGACAAAAAATATAAGACAATTGAAATAGCACCCCATGCTTTTTTAACATTAAAGTTAATTTTGTAATCAGTGACTTTATTCTTTAAGCTTATTCAAAAAAATTAATTTATCCTGAATTGTGGGACGTCCTATCACTGTTAAACAAAATGTTTATATTTAAATATTATTTTTAACCTTTTAGTTCATATTACTACGAAAGCGTGATTTTAGTTTTTTAAACTACAATTTTATTTTTTTATTTTTTGTGTCTATTATGAATTTTAATATCCTTCGGAGTTTTTGACAAATTATTCATCACTTTCCTAGGTATTTAGTGTCAATATCTGCCTCCTTTACCTACAAAACAAAATTGTTTCAAATCCTAAAGCCTGAAATTGAGTGGCAGCTTGTGGTCATAGTAATCGTTTCCCACCCATATACTACTCTTAACTCTTCCACAGATATCTTTCCAAGCCTGTTAACCAATAAAAGATCTGTAAATTCCAAGCACTCTCTTCATCCTCCCCCTGTCTCTCACTGAATCCAAATCCAACTCCTTTATCTTATCAATTACTGATTGAGTTCTGTGGTAGCATCTACATACAAATTTAGTTGGCCTCCTTCCATCCCCTCCAACTCCTGTATTTGATACCAAATACACTGAAGAGACAAAGAAACTGGTATAGGCATGCGTGTGCAAACACAGAGATATGTAAATACTCAGAGAACAGCGCTGCGGTCGGCAAAACCTATATAAGACAACGGGTGTCTGGCGCAGGCATTAGATTGGTTACTGCTGCTACAATGGCAGGTTATCACGATTTAAGTGAGTTTGATCGGGTTTTATAGTCGGTGCAGAAGAGATGGAACACAGCATCTCCAAGATAATGATAGGGATTTCCCCGTACGTCCATTTCATGAGTGCACTGTGAATATCGGGAATCCGGTGAAACATCAAATCTCCAACATCGCTGCCGCCGGAAAAATATCCTGCAAGAATGGGACCAACGATGACTGAAGAGAATAGTTCAACGTGACAGAAGTGCAATCCTTCCGCAAATTGCTGCGGATTTCAATGTTGGCCCATCAACAAGTGTCAGCATGTGAACCATTCAACGAAACATCATCGATATGTGCTTTCGGAGCCGAAGGCCCATACATGTACCCTTGTTGAGTGCACGACACAAAGCTTTACGCCTCACCTGGGCCCGTCAACATCGACATTTGACTGTTGATGATGGTTAACATGTTGCCTGATCTGACGAGTCTCGTTTACAATTGTATCGAGCGGATGGAGGTGTGTGGGTATGGAGACAATCTCATGAATTCATGGATCCTGCATGTCAGCAGGGTACTGTTCAAGCTGGTGGAGGCTCTGTAATGGTGGACGTGTGCAGTTGGAGTGACATGGGACCCCTGATAGTCTAGATACGACTCTGACAGGTGACACGTACGTACGCATCCTGGCCGATCACCTGCATCCATTCACGTCCATTGTGCATTCCGACGGACTTTGGCAATTCCAGCAGGACAATACGACACCCCACACGTCCGGAATTGCTACAGAGTGGCTCCAGGAACACTCTTCTGAGTTTAGACACCTCCGCTGGCTACCAAAGTCCCCAGACATGAATATTATTGAGCATATCTGGGATTCCTTGCAACGCGTCGTTCAGAAGAGATTTCCACCCCCTCGTACTCCATCCCTGCAGGATGTATGGTGTTAATTCGCTCCAGCACTACTTCCAACATTAGACGAGTCCATGCCACGACGTGTTGCGGCACTTCTACGTGCTCCCGGGGGCCCTACACGATATTTGGCTCTTCAATGTATATGGACCCCACACTATACTTATCTATAAGCGTCTCAACACCCTCCCTTCCCGTCAGTTTCCGAACATGGGCATAGAAATTTCTCGATGCATCAGTCAATGGTCCCCCTGCACTGACAATATTCTTCATAAACTCATTTTTAGCCATCTTCTTAGCCATTTGTCCTTGTTTCGTTTTAAATATTCCCTACTACCCTGCTGTGTCTTAACTCTGTTATGTTCTGTTCTCACCAACCTCTTTAACCTCCTCACCTCCCTATTATAGTACACACTTTTTATTTTCTGTTTTGGAATATATTTTTCCCCCTTTCTTATTATCTCCTTGAACTCTTCCCACCTTGATTCTACTGTACTTGTGCCTTCCTTCCATTTTCTGAAACGTTCTCTTAAATATCTCTTCAAATTTCGAAACTGTGCCTTTTATAATTGTATCTATTTCTCCCTTCAGTTTTTGCTGCTGGTTCATTGAATCCTCTAATATCCATCAGAACTGCTTCATGATCACTTATCCCTTCAGTTACTTGTCACCCCACATCGGGATTTATTAGGAATATATCCAAAATATTTTGTCCCCTAGTGTTCTGTTCCAACACTTGTGTAAATCCTCCTTCCCTTATTAAGGTATTTGCAAACATCTGTTCCTTTGTGTTATTAATCTTATTTACTACCCAGTTTACACCTGGTAAATTTAAATTCCCATCGATAATGACCATTCTATACTCACCTCTGGAATCTGAATATGAATTTAAATTATTCCCAAGCGCCACATCTTACCTCAACTTTCGTTCATGTTCTCAAGGTCACTAAATTGACATTATTCTTTCAGAGCGCTTAAAAATAGCTTGAGCGCTGTTTTTCAATTGCTGGCTCTTAAATTTATTCCGATACAGTGCGCTAAGCATCATCCGCCCCCTCACGGGAAGATACTGGCCATCTGTTTCAACGACGAGTAACTGCAGAATATGAAACCGTTGTTGATCATAATTCTAGGGCAAAACTGACAGCCCAGGCTGTCGGCATCTAACGTGGGTGTCCAGCGTCAGAAGCTACCAATTCCTAATTTACGGTCGAGATGTTTGGTGAACATACGTTGTATTACTGATACCCTTGATCACTAAATTCTTGGGCCACTAAACGTCCGACCACTGGAGTTCTCTGAACAAAAATGAAGTTTACACAAAACAAAAAAATTGCTTTCTGTTATGAATGATGCCCAGCACTAAATCATTTGTTCGCTTACATTCCACTTAAGACAAGCCTCGTTTAAGTCGTTCCTGTTTCCCGTTCCGTGATAAACGCGTCACTTGTGAACGTTTCTCGGCAGTTTGCTTTAACGTTTTATTCTGTTAAGCCGGCTGCCTGGCTTTACGGTAAGTCTTTCGGCTAATGGATCTGACCCAAATAAAAAGAGCTTTGACACAGAGCCCGGTACAGTGGCCCGCTCAGATTGGCTTTTTTAAATTGGAACAGTAAATATTATTTTAATGTGTACTACACAGCTCTTCCGAATTGCCTTTGATCCCTTAGTCCGCGCAATCAAACTCCGGTTGCCAAAAGTTTGACGTCAAAGAATTAAGAGAATTAATGGCTTATACTAATTTTATCTCATTATTATTATACTTAAAAGCTATTCTTGAAGGAACACTATTACCAATGCTTCAATTTTCTTACCTCAAAATGCGACTAAAATTTCAGTGATCACTTCTCTTTACCTGTTATAAAATAAAGTCCTGTTCCCTTCAAGTTTTCTACACAGAAATTTTCGTATTCTCTGCATACATGTAGTAGAAGGCAGTACTTTCAAAATGCTTTGTGAGCTGCATAACTGATTTCATTTTCCTGTGATTAATACTTAAAGTCAGTCCTAAGGCCAGCGTCGTAATTCTAAAAATATTAGTTCACTTGCAGCTTCTGACAAGGCTCAGTTAATACACAAGCAATAGTTTGGAAGAGACTACGCTGGCCTCTTCAAACTAAATGTCAACGTCTACCCCATCGAGTTCCGTTATAAGGAATCACCCAACAGTTTCTAATGGTTTCCTGACTGGAATGATCCATGGCACCCTCTTGCCCATGGGTTCTGACACGGCGCCTAAAGCTGGATGATGCAGGAATGATAAATGGGATGGGGATGCAGAAACCAAAAAAGACCAATAGGGTATCCCGAGGCCAAATCCTGTCAAATATCGTATGAAATCATGGCTTCTTAGGAGGTAAATAGTGCGCCAATCGGATCTCCGGGTGGAACCTGCACAGAGAAAAGTCATCAGACTGGATAGAAACATTTTCTGTGGAATGTTGGAAGTGTGAATGGGGCACGTAGATTAGAAATTTGGGATTAGTGAGATTAAGTGGAGGGATTCACAGTATTTGTGGTATGGAGAATAATTAGCACACAAGCTGTCAGTGAAATTATTGGTGTGGGATATGTAATGAATAAGCAGTAGGAAAACGAGTGATTTATTATAAACATTTGAATGGCATTGTGAGTTTAATGAGGACAGACACAAAGCTTACTACAAGTGTATATACCAACGTCACAAAAGGATTATGACAAAACAGAGAAAATATAAAATGAATTAGAAGAATTAATTCCACATGTGAAGGAGGATGAAATTCTAATCATCATGGGTGACTAGAAAAAGAGAAGAAATCTGTTGAAAGTTTTAGCTAGGCAGAAAGAAATGATCGAAATACAATTCTACAAAAAAAAAAAAAAAAAAAAAAAAAAAAAAAAATACTATCAGTCCGAACGAAATTAAATATTTCAATAAAAATGTGTATCTGAAACTACTTGAGATTCGTCATTCCAAAAGCTTCCGTTCTTGTAATATGACTGAAACGTACATACCTTATGCAGTGTGCACCAATGTCGAGTTAGAGTTCCAAAAGACGACGAATAAAGTAGTCAACTCGGAGAATAATGCACTATAATAGTAAGTTAATTCGTGGTTTCATTGTCAGTAGTTTGCTAAATTCTGGAATGCAATAAACAATTCAAAGGTAATATGAGAACTGTTTGGCATTGATTAAGAGTGGAACAGTGGCTGTAGGCAACACAGGGGGTGCACGAGAAACTCTAGGACTCTTCACCCTCATCTTCGCCACAAGATAAAACTGGAGCACCGTCTCGAAAGAACACTTGAACAGAACGCGCTGACTCAATTAAAGGCCTCAGACATCTTCGCAGAAATCATACACTGAAAAATACAGTGCTCTTTCCGTATAGACGACTTGTTTCGCACATATGGAAATATGGCCCATTCTAATTTATTTATTTTTTGTTTTAAAAAAATAACTTTTCAATAATTATTCTCATGAAGTAACTATAGGAACCTTGACCTTCTGGAATTGCGGATGAGATAAACAATTGAATGTAAATATCGTCCGGTAATTCTAATTTATCTAAATGATTTTAGTGATATAAAAAATACTATTGCGACTATTTAGCTGGGATTAATACCAGCAATTACAGCTTAGTGATAAGACTTATTTCTATCTATAGATATGCAGGTACATTGTAATCAGTTAGATCTAATCATCCTTAAAAATTAGTGGAGTAAAATTAGTATAATAAGTACTTCGTTATCCATCGAAACATCGTAAATATACATTGGAAGTTAATCAAATTAATACGAAAAGCAGTATGCTGAATATTACTCATTTGAATACGAAACACACCAAAATCCAGGTACTGCAGAAAATAGGAATGATAACCGTGTGTTTCGTAATTGGTAATTACAAGTGGAGCGAAAGCTGAGCTGAAATGATGAGAAATACAGATGAAGTTATTCGCAGAAGAGGGTGTCCAAAAAATTAATGACATCATTACGGAAGAAACACAAAGCATTATTATTTTGAGAGTGACACTCTTATCTAACATTATAGTAGCAATCAGGGCCTGAATGACTCCTGTGCATTCTTTTTTCCATCAGTAACTAAGCACATGGAATGGGAAGAAATGGCCAACAAGTCGAAGAGACTGCGCTGACGTCGTAATTGATATTGTCCTTAATTTTCCTACATCACAAACGTGAGCATTCCAGGATAAGATCACGGCTGAATCCTGTATCTATCATAATTATCACTCCAAGTAAGTTTTTAGGTTCTGCACAACGCCGCCACACGTTTCTGATGATTTAGTTACATGAAGTGATGAAAGTAAAGATGAAATACAATTTTCAACATCTATGACGAGATCGAATGTTTATATATTTTCTTTTTCTTCAGCTTTAATTTATGTTTACAGTAACTTTGCAGATCCACGGTAGTGGAATTCTTAAAGAACTGCTATCTTTTGCAAACGAAGTAGCTGCTTGATTCATAACCGTTTAAAGTAGTTACAGTAAGGGAGTAGGTTATTTGAGTTAGTAAGCAAGCGTGTCTAATGTATGACTTTCCAGTTACATTTCTGCAGCCTGCTTTTCAAAACGTCAATTAAAAGACACTTTATCTAACAGGAACATAATTAGTTCCAAAATTTTGCAAGTCAAATACTGTTATTCAATTTCTTAAATGTTTTTGGCAGCAAACAGTGTAACTTAAAACCAAAATACTAATAGTTGGATACTCTGACAATTCATCGGCATCCTGTCGCATTTTTATTTTATTTTAACATTTATGCATATTTACATGAAAGACAATTGAGTCTTTAACTACATTTGGAATTTCCAGGAAATACTAATTAAGGTAAATTAGAGCGTCCTGGTAGCTCTGTGGTTAAGGCGCTTGCTTTAAAAACTTTCGCTGCTCCGTTGCCGGGTTCGAATCCTGGCAGGCGCAGGAATTTTGAGAGGTGATTTTAATCATATGAGCTATACCAGGACATTCCGTGGTTCGGATTCCACGTTAAAAAGTTCCGGAGGAAAGAAACTGGCCGTCCTACCTCTGACACGATGGCTTAGTATGCCTCCTTCGCGAGGATCCAACCAACCTTCGGGTTGTGGACTAAGTTAAGTTCACAAATTTTACTATCTGTAATATCTTTTATTTCTGTATAAAATTTGTAGTTACAAACTTCCACATTATACAAAACTGTTATGCTAAAATTTAATCAAATTGAAAAATTCAGTAGGTACAAATAAATTTCTGTAATCCGTTTTACTACGTTTAAGAAGAAAGAAAGGAAGATTTACTTTTGAACAAAAGTTACAAAACGTGGCACTCTACAATAACAGACCCTTTATATGCCCGAATTTTTTACATTACTTCAGGATTTTACACAAAATGTTAGTAGCAAAAGGGTCTCAGTAAAGTGGTTCCAGATATACCTTTTTGTATTAAAACTGTTAAATCCACAAAACTATGGAACTAAAAAAGAAATTTAATTAAAATTAAATTATTTATGATCGAATTATATTAATACCTACGATACTCCATGCCAAAGCTTTCGACGAGATATATTTTCGAAGTAATAATTTTTACGACTTCATTACGCTCTGTATCAGAAACACCTGCACTTATTCAACAACGGTGAAACAAATCGAGGGAAATAACTATTCCCGGTACACTAAAATCCATTAACTGACTGAGCGTCTTCTGAGTGTGTATCAAAAAACATCGTGGTATAGAGAACGGAAAAGATTAAAGAAATTGATCAGATGGCGCAACCTAAAAACGAGCACATTAAAATAACGAGGTACTTATCTAAGACTCGTAAACTCTTTCGTCCACCGGCACCAGAATTAATGCTGGCGACTATGAGAGTCTTATAACATTTCCAAGACCAGCGGCCGTGACCTTGTGACAGCACACGTGCCACCTGAGACAATGGGACGACTTGCGTTTCAGGGGGGGTCTGGTCCGAGCCAGTATTGACTCAGGCCTAATTGAGTTTGCCCGCGGGCGCGTTGCGACCGAGTTTTAAATTAAATCGCCGGTGAGCCGAGTCTCGGCTTCCGTGAATAACACCCGCGTGGGAGACTGCCCAGCCTCCTACGCCCTGTCAATTAGGAAACCACTTCCAGGCTATCAGGATACTCGCGAAAGAAAACGAAAGTATAAAACAATGAGAATCATGGTATGCCCAAAAAACTTCAATTGAATAATAGATGATTTGATGTAAAATACAGCCAACCAGTTGCATCAGTCAGGCTATTAGTCTTGACCGGTTTCGACCTTCTTAAGATGGTCTTCTTCAGAAGTACATGTTAGTATACTATAAAAGAGAGTAAAAACTCTTGTCAATTTCAAGGTACAATCAACCTTATGTCATATAAATATAAGATAAAAGTCATCAAATAAAACATTTAACATACCTGGTGGGTGGAGATGACCATGTGCTTGCACCAAGCACGCTTCGTCAACTGACTAAGGTATCGTAAACATTATACCAGGAAATCTCTATAGGAGGCGCCACATGCGCATCCACGTGAAATACCCCTAATCATAACCACAGATATCTAAGTTGGCGATTTTATTCATCTAATCATATATGAGTCAACCATAGGAGATGTATACTTTTATAGAACAATCAGCTAGTTTTATACCTATTCCACTTATAGATGTTTAAAAAATATTGTATAGTTATGTAGAACATGTGCTTGTGCACCAAGTCTAGTACAATTTACTTTATTTTAACTTTTCCTCTACTATAATATTTTATCCATGATGGATCAGTGGAACTCCGTGACTGTTATATCAAAATTGATGGTAAAGAAAACAGCAACCAGTCACATTTGTAAATATGTTTATTTCACCATTACCGGTTTCGGGCAAAGTTGCCCATCATCAGATGGTTTGCATTAACTTCACATCTGCAGATGCAAATTACAGCGCATTTGTGCATCCTATAATGTTGAAAATTATTTGCGATGAATAAGAGAAGTTTAATTATTTTGTAATTATTAAACTTCTCTTATTCATCGCAAATAATTTTCAACATTATAGGATGCACAAATGCGCTGTAATTTGCATCTGCAGATGTGAAGTTAATGCAAACCATCTGATGATGGGCAACTTTGCCCGAAACCGGTAATGGTGAAATAAACATATTTACAAATGTGACTGGTTGCTGTTTTCTTTACCATCAATTTTTCCTCTACTTATCTGTGGTTATGATTAAGCGTATGTCACGAGAATCGATCTTTGTTCACGTGGATGTGCATGTGGCGCCTCCTTTAGAGATTTCCTGCCATAATGTTTACGATAGCTTAGCCAGGTGACGAAGCGTGCTTGGTGCAAGCACATGGTCATCTCCACCCACTATGTATGTTAATATTTAATTTGATGGCTTTTATCTTAATTTTATATGACATATGGTTGGTTGTACCTTGAAATTGACAAGAGTTTTTGCTCTCTTTTATAGCATATTAACATGTACTTCCGAAGAAGACCATCTTAAGAAGGTCGAAACCGGTCAAGACTAATAGCCTGACAGATGCAACTGGTTGGCTGTATTTTACATCTATCAACTATTTACCGTTGCTGAGAGCAGTATGTTAAAAATCATAACATTGAATAATACTTACGAAATGGACAATTTTTATCAATTGAAATGTTCGGTATTATAACTATATAATTATAGTCGCTGCTGAACTCGCACTGACTTGCCAAAAGTCAGGGAACGGCAGAGGATATAGACGTGCGCGTCACGGGGATATAGGCCTGTAAGTGGATGGTACTCAGTGCTGTCAGCTGAACTCGTAAATGTTCTGTGAATCTCGCAATAACGTGATAATCGATATTTAACGGAGCCTTAACACGTGATGATGGTTTGGGCCAGACGCATGGCGCATAGCAATCCGAAACTAAAGATTCCGCGCTCCTCAGTTTGAAGAGTAAGGGAAAGTGTAGTGTCTGAACACGCCTGCTGAATGGTAGAGAAAGAGCTGTGACGGATGAACGGGGACCCACGCTCTTACGGATGAACTTCACAGTCAATGAGGAACTCACTTTCTGCCTGAAGCGACCTTAGGCGTTTACGATGCATGGCAACAGAAGACAGACTCGGGTGTGCTTACCCACAGCACAGCACCAGCGTCAGCCCCTCGCCTAGGATCCCACTAAAACAAGACAAACAAAAAAACTAATAGTTAAGAATGCACTGGTAGCTACTGAAATCAAACAAATTTCAAGCCTGCCAATAGCCATTCTTTCCTGATTGTTTATACGAGTAAATGCATCCTGGATTGATGACATCTGCAGACAAGGTTATCCAAAGTGGAACCGAATTCCTAAAACCACCATTAAAAGTGACTGATGGTCAGAATTCTGTTGGAATTAGCCAAACGGAGACGGTAGTTTTACATCCTCTATCTCGTGTTTCTGTGTGCTGTTGTTGCTTGTTTCTGTTGATCATACAGATTTCGCTCAAATTATGTATAATTAAAAATACTTGCGATCCAGCTCTTAGACTGAAAATTAAGCTGTCTCAGTATCCCCCATTAGTGACAATCAGGCCTTGGTAAATTATGGTGGCCAGTAGTTGTCTCATATAAGATTCTTCTTTTTTTCACTTATGGCTTTACGCCTCGTTGACGTCGAGGTCATTAGAGGCGGGTGGGACTGTGGACGAGGAACAGGAAGGAATTCGGCCATGGCCTTTTGAAGGAAGCATCCCGACATTCGCCTAGAGTGATTTGGGGAAACCAGGGAAAACCTAATCTGGATGCCGGATGGGGATTCGAAGCGTCGTCCTCCCGAATGCGAGGCCAGAGCGTTAACCACTCACCCACCACGATCGATCTCTTATTGGAGTTTCCACGAAGAAGAATCCTGATTTGTGCGCTAGTATTAAAAATCCAAGTAACGCTTTTCACACTAAAATGACAATGTATATCATCTGAACAAAGTACCTAGCCATTAACTATGTGATTGAATGTTTTTATTAACGACACAACCTTGATCCAGGATAACGGACACCAATAATCATAATAATAATAATAATAATAATTTCCTGTGGTCTTCATGACCTCATGAAAGAGTTTCATTCTGGATGCCAGTAATCGAGGGAACTTACACCTTAATTTGCAATCTGAGCCTTTGAGCTTCCTAGCATACTTCACATTAACAAAGCATGGTTTCAAAGGAGGAATACGGTCAGTTTTAAGACAGGAGAAAAATTCCAACGGAGGCTATAATATGAACTAGCGTCCGATAAGAGCCACTTAATGTTGAGCTCCTAAACTGTTAATCTAAACTTCTCACAGTTTGCTTTTTTTTTTTTTTTTTTTTTTTTTTTCAATGGCTTTCCGCATCTTAGGCCACACAGCCAGCCTAATGAATTTTTCCAGATAATTAGACACACCACAGGACGGACATGACATTCACAGCCACAACAGTTAAACACCCATGCCCGCGGCCGGACTCGAACCGGCGACCTTCGGCACGCGGAGCTAACACTCTAGCCCCTACGCTACCGAGGCCGGCACACAGTTTGATTTACTTTTGAGGGATGCTGTAGGGTCCCCGAAACATTGGTACTGGAAGTAACTCATAGGGTTGGGCATTTAAAAGCGTACATGTATTCTAATGACTCCTGATTTGATATATTTTGGCAAAATACAATGTCGAAGGTAAGAATTAAGGTGGAAATGTTGTATATTATACCATTTAATATTTGACCTTTTTTTTAAAAAAAAAAAAATATTCGTTGGTCTCTACATGCTTGAAATCATCAGTCTAGAGGATGACAAGTCGAGGGACGTGGAGCAACGGTATCAGCTAGTGCCATATATAATCTGGCAGAAGTCCCACGCTAGCGAGCGAAAACCTCTGTTCCAAAGACACCTCCTCAGCGCTCAGCACACGTTGCGGATATATGATCCATCCTCACGATTTTAAAACAGTGGTTAAGATCTCAGATCTACAGTCACACAACGTTTCAACACCTCCAACTATAGTAGTCGTTAAAGCACCTACTAGAGTTACAGGAAAGGATGTAGGATTGCATCAAACCAATCTAGAAACTAATGACGGCAAAAAAAAAAAAGTGTCGGTGGTCATCAATTTCCAACTCGCTTTCGATCTGTGCAGAAACTTTAAGTCTGAGCTTATACGACGAGGAAGTGTTCAATAAACAATCATGTGATACAGTATACTTTCTTTATACATGTCTTTTAACCACGCATCATTCTATATATATATATTTTTTAAATAAGCATCGTGAAGGAAACTTATTCCTTTCCAAACGAGAGCTGTTTACATTTTACAAGTCGTAAAAGAAGTCATGCTCTTCACTTGCATCAACCAAGGTATGTCATTTTAATGTAATAAAACGTTTTATTCAGATTGAAATATTTAGCGTAATTTTATGACGCTATGAATCTCTTCAGCCACTGTTGGACCAATTCGTAGCATATGTGACATCTGACAACACTGCTACTTTTATAAATAAGATTCACATTTAGAATTCATCGCATACGTTGTTGGTAGCTGTTGGAGTAGAAATGTGATAATGGAACGCAGTATTTCAGAAGGATGATACCTCTGAAATTCTGAATGTCAGATGTTATATTTAACTATAAAACGGGGATGAGATACACAGACGGAAAAAAAAATCCCAACACCAAGAAAAAATTATTGTAGAGTAATGAAATTTGGACAATGCATTTGTCAAGTTAACATGTTTAATTGATTAAATTTTCAAGATCACAGGTTAATTTAAGCTCAAGAAAATGCATTTCAAATGTGAAATACTGTTAAATTAATAGCCGGTGTAACCTCCAGAATTTTGAATGCAAGCCTGCAAACGTGAATGCATTGTGTCATACAGGTTTCGAATGTCACTTTGTGGTATGGAGTTCCATGCTTGTTGTACTTGTGCTGTCAATACTGGGACGGTCAGTGCTGGCTGTGGATGATGCTGGAGTTGTCGTCCAATGATATCCCATACGTGTTCAATTGGAGACAGATCTGGTGATCTCGCAGGCCAAGGTAACATGTCGACACTCTGTAGAGCACGTTGCGAGACAACAGCGGTATGAGGGCGAGCGTTATCCTGTTGAAAAACTCCCCCTTGAATGCTGTTCATGAATGGCAGCACTACAGGTTGAATTACCAGACTGACGTACAAATTTGCAGTCAGTGTGTTTGGTATAACCACAAGAGTGCTCCTGCTGTCATAGGAAATTGCTCCCCAGACCATGACTCCAGCCCTGTAGCGTGCATTCCACTGACTACAAGCCATCGCCGTTTGCGACTCCAGTGGTGTCAAGCCAGAGCTCATTGGAGGACGGAGTGGAGATCTGTTGTGTTTTCTGATGAAAGCAGGTTCTGCCTTGGTGCCAGTGATGGCCGAGTGTTGGTCAGAAGGAGGCCAGGGGAACGCCTGCAACCAAACTGTCTGCGGCCTAGACACACTGGACCTACACCTGGAGTCATGGTCTGGGGAGCAATTTCCTATGACAGCAGGAGCACTCTTGTGGTTATACCAAACACACTGACTGCAAATTTGTACGTCAGTCTGGTAATTCAACCTGTAGTGCTGCCATTCATGAACAGCATTCAAGGGGGAGTTTTTCAACAGGATAACGCTCGCCCTCATACCGCTGTTGTCTCGCAACGTGCTCTACAGAGTGTCGACATGTTACCTTGGCCTGCGAGATCACCAGATCTGTCTCCAATTGAACACGTATGGGATATCATTGGACGACAACTCCAGCATCATCCACAGCCAGCACTGACCGTCCCAGTATTGACAGCACAAGTACAACAAGCATGGAACTCCATACCACAAAGTGACATTCGAAACCTGTATGACACAATGCATTCACGTTTGCAGGCTTGCATTCAAAATTCTGGAGGTTACACCGGCTATTAATTTAACAGTATTTCACATTTGAAATGCATTTTCTTGAGCTTAAATTAACCTGTGATCTTGAAAATTTAATCAATTAAACATGTTAACTTGACAAATGCATTGTCCAAATTTCATTACTCTACAATAATTTTTTCTTGGTGTTGGGATTTTTTTTTCCGTCTGTGTATAACGGCGATATTCATACGACTGCCACGTGTGCGTGACACTGAAGGGACACTGAGCTTCCTATCTCTGACTCAATTAATTACTCAGTGTCAGCAAACAAACACAAACGCAGCACGCATTATCGTTGAAATATTTTTTCTGTGTTCTGTTTATCTATCATTTTATAACAGCACTCCAGAAAATCCAACATTTCAGATATAAAATTGCGACAATAAAATAAAATACTTAAACAATTTAATACCATCGCCAAAGAAATTGGACATTTTTACTGTTACATTTTAATATGTTAAACTGTTTGCACCAACATGACAGTTATTTCCGGAGATACTAATTTTCAACTCACTAGATACATTATTTCTGTTAATAATTCTGAAAGTTCCTGAAAATTGATCAGAGACTTAGGGACAAATGTAATAAGAGTCACTCATCTCGTCATAACTTGCTGCAAACAGCACCTTGAATTAATCCATTGCTTTACTTCTTCAGTAGCAGTTCATACGACTCTTGTTTGTGCTAACATGCGATTGTTTACACCCGATCAAGTCTATACCTACCTACCTACCTACCTACAGGTTGTTACAAACGGGTAAAAGCATTTGCGTTAGCCGCACACTAATCAGAAGACAGCAGTACCCTCATTTGCTTACAATGTTTTCTTTTAGTAAGTAGTAATGAATAGCACAGCGGATGAGCAGTAACGCTCTGACCTCGCATCCAGGAGGATCGGATTCTAATCCCCATCCGCCCGCACAAAATTCAGTTTTCCATGGTTTCCCGAATTGACTCCTGGTGAATGTCATATTGGTTCTTTCAGAAGTGTATGGTCGACTTAACGCGGCTAGAAGCCCTAAAAGATTTCTTACAGTGTTGCCGCCTTGAAAGCGTACTTAGTTATTTATGACAATGCTTGTTTGTATGTCAAGTACTCTGTGAACGTACTCCTTGGCTCGTATTCCACGCTCAAGTAATGGGTCTGGGAGGTTTAGCAAAGAGTCATCCCACTTCTGAGGATCACTGGCTTAGGATACTCTAGTAGTTGGATAAAATATGTCTTGCGGCAATGGGTTAGCAAAACCACTTCCAGTACCACGCTCATTTTATTCTCTGAACGAAGAATATCTTTCATGAGGCGTAACTAGAGCTGAATCTTATTTAAATGACAGCATATATGAAATAACTTGTATGTATGTTTGTCGTAACCATCAAGTGGAATGGAGAGTAAAAGGAATTATCTCCACAGTAAAAAAAAAAATGTTGTAATAACTGTATATCGGCTTTATACAATAGTATTGTCATTTTCCACATATTCCAGTGTACGAGATCGACTCTCTGAGACATGGAAAAGAGTCAGTTTTTAGCAATATCTATTCTTATAAACCGCTTATTTGGTCACGTTCTGTCACGCGGTGACGTCACAATATGACGTCACGCTTGTCGCCTTCGTTAAATAACTTATTACCAGAGATGTTGTTCTACATATGTACATTATTATATAACAGTTCTATACAGCTAAGCATCAGTAAATAAATTAACTGTCAGAACACTGAAAGAATAGTACGTATTCCGTTTAAATCGACAAAATAATTATTAGTTGCTTATATTTATTTAATATTGGTTTGATGTAAAAGTATTAGTTAAAATCTTTTGCAAAATCTTTGTAAGATAAAACCTTTAATTTTCGTTTAGCAATGATTAGATTGTTATTATAACCGGCAGTTGACTTTAAAACAGACGGCATGAATAAATTAATTTTTTAAATAATTTAAACTGTTTTCATGAGTGTCCTGTTAATTAAATCATTACTTCGTTTGAACGAAAGTTGATCAACACTGATCGCAATCTATACAGCCTAGACAGCAATGAAATCTAATATTACCTGGCATGAAGTAAGTTATTAAGATTTTTTTTAAAAATTTCTTTGCTGTTACTTATGACATGTAACAGCATTAGCCATTCAACCATTGTAATATCGATCTGAATCACGGATAACAAATAAGACAGATGTAAGAACCCGTGAAAATGTTTGATTTAGTTTATATCACGATGCGTTATTGCCACTAAATTGTGGTACAGAACATGTATTAATATCCTTGTGATTGAAGTATTGTTTCTCTGGCAGCAAGTTAAGCGTAGTATGTAGTTAGGTTGAAATACAACCTGGACTAGGATGGTAACGGAAAACTTTTGTTGCAGCGCAAGGCCGAGGAATTACACTGAGCTTTATTTTATAACAATTCTATTTAGTTAAGCAATTGCTAAGAAATGAATTGCCAGAACACTGGAAGAAAAGTATCTACTTCGTTTAAATTGACATATTAATTATCAGTTTTTTTTGTTTTTTTTTTACCGAAATCATTACTTGGTTTGAATGAAAGAAGTTCCAAATTGATCGTGATCTATGAGGCCTAAACCAAAATTAAAACAAATACTATGTGGCATAACGTATGTTGTTAAGATTTATTTTTTTGTATCCTTCGTTTACACCGGGGACATTGTTTCAACCGAATGTAATCTGTCATCCGTTAAAACCATCATACATAATATTAAGAAAGAAAGATGTAAGAACACACGAAGATTTTGGATCAAGTTTACATCGCAATGCATGATGACATTGACATGCGATGCAGGGAATATATTAACTCGCATGTGATTGAAGCTTTGATTTTCTTGCGGCAATATCAGCGGAGATTGTAGTTGGGCTGAAATGCAACATGGACGAAGTTGGCAACTGAAACTTTTTGCTGCAGCACAAGGAACAAGAAATTACATTAGGCTTTATTTTATAACAATTCTATTTCGTTAAGAAACTGCAAAGAGATGAATTACCAAAACACTCCGTTAACCCGTCATTTCAACGGACTTTGAGGCTAGTAAGTGCATATAAGAAATATATTATAATGTTACTTGGAATAACATGCGTAGAGCTTTTACAGACTTGAAAATTGTTGGTTAAAAGGTCGCTAAGTGAGTATTGCTCTCCCACTAACGCAATTAATTTTCTCAACTGTACTGACTTCTTTAAATAAGGAAACTTAAGATGCAATTTATTATATTTTTATCGAAGAAACACTTTCAGAATAGAGTAAATTAATAATGTACATTAGATTACAAAATAAGAGTAGCAGTGCTCCTCAGAGCAACATTTTGTGAGCCACAGAGACGCAAACAAAAGGTGCGCAGCTACTAGTTTCCAAAAACAATAAAGACCTTCACAGATACCGTTGTGGCAGGTTGCAAGGTAGTCCCTTGGCACAAAAATCAATGCTTGTGATATTTTTAGGTTAGGTAACGGACTCTTCTCCGCGCACCACCAACGCCACTCCACGTTGTCGCACGAATCGCCATTATCCTAATTAGATTCATAAAAGCTATTCCCTTTCCCATCCATTAAGATGCGATACACTCCGAAGGAAGAGAAATTTGCGAAAATAGTATTAATATATAGCAAAGGAACTGCAACTTACAAACTACGATTATGCTTCATGCAACTAATTCTGAAACTCGATTATTTAAATACAGAACATGGTTGATTTTTAGTTTCAAATAAAAAATATAAATAAGAAAACCCTACCAATTGGCAGTAATTGGGAACTATGAATATCATACACGCAACACGTCACACTTATAGCTACAGTTATACTAAACAATAATTCCGTGTGTTCGTAATGACTAGGTGACGAGGTCTCTATTGGCTGCACATTCCGCCCCTGTCTCAGCCGCGTTGACCTAACCCGCCAGAGCTACCAGGTACAGGGTGCCTACAGTTTAACGTGGAATCCGATCCATGGAAGGGTTCTGGCGTACTCCACATTGCACAGTAAGCTGTGCCAGAGGTGAAGGCCGGGTTAACGTTCTATGAAAATCCCAGCCATGACAGGGGAACGAATCGGGGAGCTTTCATCCCCCAGTCAGACAGCTTAACCACTGAGTCACCAAACCGCTAAAGGGATACTGCTAAAATCAGCTTGTCGGTGACGCGAACTCATCAGACTTTTACCCATCAAAAAATCGCCAAAGGTGCATATAAAAGTTTTCGCTTCAAAAACTAAACATCTAACTTCGTTCACAGCCCGAAGGTTGGTCGAATTTTCCCAAAGGAGATGTACCAAGCTATAGTGTTAGAGTCAGGAAGGCTAATTCCTCTCCTCAGGGTCCTACAGTGAAACGTGGAATCACAGCCACGGAACGTCCCGATGCAGTTCTTATAATCAAAAACAACTCCTAGAAATTCGTGCTCATCACGGGATTTGAATCCGCGACCGCAAAGAGAAACTTTCGTAAGTAAGCGCTTTAACCGCTGAGCTACCAGAACAACTTGTTTTGAAGCATACATAAGTGCAATAAAATTTGATGTAAACTGTGTGTTTGTATGAAAAAAAAATCATTTTTATATATCAGATACAAGTATAATCTATAGTTTCACTGCTGTCCAAATGCAACTCGTCATACTTTTAGTTACAGTTATACTGTTATGTTGGTGACGCGAACTCAAAAGATTTTACCAATCCGAAAAGCGACTAAAGCGCATATTATGTGCGCAACACGTCAGAGCATGTTGGTAACGGGAAGTCGCGAACGCATGGATTTACCCCCGTCCAACCATCACCTACCGCATCTATACAGGTTTTCACTAAAAAAAAAAAAAATCTTAGCCTTCTGCTTCAGGAACTCTCATCATCGTTACATCACGAACCAAAGTAGGTGGACAGGCGGAGCAACAGCAATAGATGTGCTTTTCTCTCCAGATCATCAATGTGGACATCACCTGACAGGAATACCGTCAGCTCCAGTGTCTTCACAACATCCCCCCTCTTAAGCCGGGTTCCCACGGCGCGTCCCTCGGTCCCTGTTAGGGACGCCTCTCATCTTTGCCGCATAAGCTAGCATGGACGTCCCGCCTCGACCCACCGCCAGGCGGTAGAAGATGAAAGGCTCGTCCTGCCTAGCACGAAACGTAGGAGCGGACCTTTACACTGCTGTCCAGTCCACTCCTTTTCTATTCCCTTAATCCGTCTATCACGTGGTCTTCTTTGAGGCTTCTTCACTTCCAATTCTAAATGTTACTATATAGAATCATAAAAATACGTCTGGTGCGCGTTACATTTGTGTTCACGCGCAGTAATCCTTTAGTTAATTTTTTAAATTTAATAACTCAGTAATACATTAATTTTATCCTTTTCCTAAGGTGTTTAAGGCTCCATACACTTCCCAAGTTAACTCAACGGCTCGAGGACGTTTTTGCCGTCACCTTGTAAAAGATAGATTCGGATTTCTTCTGACATCTTTTCTATACGGCACGTAGGTAAATTTTTAAGTTTCCTTGTAACCTTAACATATGTTGCTTCCACAACTGCATATTTTTTCTTTGTTATATACTGGTAAATTAGTCCGTTTGTATCATGTAATACTTGCAGCGTTCCGCCTGGTGTGGGACTATGAAACTATTAAATGCTGTTTATCTAAATACTTACATATCTGGACGTGTCGAAACCGCAGATTCAAAAAATATCATACGTGTAAGCAAGAGAAGTTAGGAAGTGAGGTACCGATCATAAACCTTGTAACTGTATTTTTAGATAGTTAAGGAAACATGTAAGATTGCGCCATGATCGAGAAATCTAGGAAGGCGAAGAGTACTTTCTATTTTAATGTGGAGCCTGGCTAGCAGATACAGCATTTAAAAGTTGGGTCCCATTAACCATAATACACATATATATGAAAAAATTGGTCAGTTTTTCTGTCAACAGAATTAAAGGTGTCTGCTCTGGAGCCGAAATTTAAGATCACGACGAAGTGACTACTCTTACTCTACTCTCAAGACTAACTGCTATAATTATGAAGATTTATTCTTTTCGCAAAGGAATAGCCAGCTACTTGGCTGCTCAACTACACCCTTTCAAGCCGTCAGGCTGAGAAGAGAGTTCGAGAAAGGCAGAGACGGCAGGATACAGGAACATGTCACATCAGGAGGATACAGCCCTCTACGACAGGTCCTCCGGGCACACGGCGATCCCTGGCCACCCAAGGGATCCTGCGCAAGCAAGAGAAGTTGGTGAAGACTAGTGTGGCTTTTACAGGGGTCCGTCACAAAGCTCTGTCGCAGGACGTATGCTGCTGTGACCACAGGGGTCTGTTCCAGTGCAAACTGTCGTCACGTAAAGCCCTCACTTACACAAAACTCAAACTCACTGCACTACGGAATCAAGTTAAATTCGATTCATGAAAACAAATAAATTAATGTTACTGAGTAATGTCATAAATACCTATTTTTAAAAGTAAATTTTTAAGAATGTAAAAAGTTAGAAATAAATTCCTCCATAACATTTCATGATGTTTCACACGGTAAGGAAACTTTAATTGATACCGAACTCATAGATGGTATTGAACACGAAACGCTTTCCGAAATTTCAATTCATAAATTCAAAACATCTCCGAATATAGCATGGCGGTGTTGGAGTACGACAATTTATACACTTTACCACGAAAACAGTAAATTGAATAAATTCGTAAATTGCCCATTGTAGTAATTTCATGCTCCATACAAACAGAAATTTTTAAATATTTCAGTGGTTCAGTGCTATTGATGTTGATTTGACACTTAGTCATCATGTTAGTATGATATTTCATAATGATGCAGATATCATATGCATTGATGTTTACTGTTAATTACTACGGTGTTTTTTTGTTATAAAATTTTTTCCATTCATACTTTACCAAACGAAGTACTATTTTAAATATTAAGTTCTCCTCTTTGGTAACATCATCAATTAAAAAAGAACTTTCCGAAATTCAAACCGTAAATAGAAAAATTCTTAACAATGAAGGTCACGGGTATGCGACAATTCAGAGTCACGCTGCTAGGCTTCGCTGGCGTCGAAAGGGAATGATGTAACATTACCGCTAGATAGCAGCAGCACATTTGACAAAGATATTGATAAAGCGTGTGTGTTTTCGGATATTTTTGTTGTTGTCAGGGAAATATTTCATCATTTCTAATTATTCCGTAAGAGGTTGTAAGTGTTTTCCTGAGTACCTATTTCAGTTGACAAATAAATAATTACTACAAACGAGCCGCTTCTTCTTTCGTTCCATTACAAACCACCAACCTATTACGGGTCACCTATTACGTACT
>CM061920.1:146808997-147049882 GCA_031002005.1 Vandiemenella viatica
AGAAGCCTTTAATCATCTACCCTAAGACTAACAAATGACATTTACCATTTCTCTGCAACGGTGCGAGCTTCTGATAATGCATTTTCCGTTATTTTAATTCCGAAACATTTATGTCTTTGATGGGCCTAATATAAAAAGGTCTGAGCATTTAATATTGGTTACCATACGAATTGTATTTGGTGACTGAACGATTAATGCTCTTGTATGGCATTTGGTACGAAACCGGGTTCTGCCAGTCATCCTGACACCAGGTTTTTCATGTATTTCTGAAATCGCTCGAAGTGACTGCCGGAATTACTTTCAATTTTCCCCAATCCATTTCGATATCGACAAACGGTAAAGCCCTAAACAAACAAGCTTGCTTGTCAAAGCAACTCTCCTACTCTCTCTGGTTCTGAAAGTAACGAAAAATGTTGCATCCTCCCGAAGGATGGTATTGACTGTCCAAGTTTAACTGCTTGAAAGTTAAACAATTTGAATGTACCGTTTCAATATATATTTGTCGGCCAGTCAACGACCGAGGTAACGAGGACACTTTTGATTGTATCTGTCGCTAGACGCAGCGTTGGTTGGTTCAAGTCTCTGTATTGAATAAATACTCATTATTAGGGACTTCGCCAGTGGCACAGGAGAAGTGATGACTAGCAAACAGAATGTGTACCAAAGTCTTGGGTTAAATCCGAAACCTCTCAGCTGTGCGTACCGAATGAAACTGTTCATCGGTGCGTTGGATGGGCACGCCATACCTGGTGACATAATCAGTGACTTAGGCTTGAATAGGAGAAAGACCACAGATATAAATCTAGCATCACTGTGAGTACAAAGTACCGAGACCATGTTACTGAGGCGAACCGTCTATCTGACCGAATGATGTCTATCAAGATCGCGAGTGGTATCAAAACCTAACGCATAGTTTCCTGCTATGCTCCACAAACTAGGTGCTCGGATCGTCTAAAGAGAAAGTTCTGGAACGATCTTGAAATCTACCTGCAATCTGTTGAAGAGAATGAACTATTCTTCATTGGTGGTGACCTGAATGGACATATTGGAAGGAATATATACAATTTTGTTAGAGTACATGGTGGGAAGTGTTTTGGAGGGCGATATGATGATGGCAATCCTGGGATGTGCTGAGGCATTGGACTTACTTTAAACTGTGCTCAACACCTTTTACAGAAAACGTCCGTCGCGCCTCATTATCTTTAGCAACGGAGGAAGGAATACACAGATTGGTTTTTGGTTAATTCTAAGGGTTACCTTAAGTTTGTAACTGATGCAAAAGTTATATATAGGACAACATCACGCTCCAATATCATCATCTCCTTCTCAGTTTCAGGATTTTCTTCCAACTCTAAATGAAAAACTTTAAGCCTACATCGGAGCTAATTAAATGTTGCGTATTAAAGAAACATCGCATCAAGCCGAAAACATCAATAGGCTCCCCAAACATGAGAGAACATGGACACCATGTTGAAGAAGTCTGGACAACAATCACCAAACGCATTAAGACCTGTCTCTTGGTTGTACAGGTGACGCCGCGTCGTGATTTGCAGTGAAGTGTAGTGATGGAATGATCAGGTGCAAGATACCATCAAGACAAAGAAGTTAGCCTACAAAAGCTGGCTAAAATGAGGACTTGAATCCAGTCAGCAGAAATACAGACGACTGAAGTCAGTGGCTAAACAGGAAGTGGCAAGGGCAAAAGAAGACCATTATAGGAACATAGAAAGTAGGAGCAAAAATCATCTACCGGCGGGCGAAGAGTCATCCCCGTCCCACTCAAAATGTTGGGCATGTTATGACCATTAAGGATGAATACCAGAAACTGCTGCAGAAACTGGCCGAGATCCTCAGCAGATAAAATTTACGCTTCGAAAATTCAACAACGAAGAAATTCCACAGCCACTAATGCCACCTGCATTTCCTGTGTATGGCTTATCTCCAGACATCACGGCTGTTGAAGTAGAGATCGCCATGAAGAAAATTATTAATAAAAAGGCAACTGGACCAGATGATATCCCATCGGAGGTAAGGAAGGTGCTTGGATCACTGTCAATTCAGTTCCTAGCAGATCTTTTTAAGAAAGACAAAGTGTCTCCAATACCTGAAAAAATGCGGCAGGGTCAGTTGCGAGAACTGCACTCGAAATAAGACCAGAGGCAGACCAAGGAAGCACTGGCTGCATACCTTGAGGGAGACATGCAACTAGTCAATGCACAAAATCGGCATAAATAGAAAAGTCCAGTAAAGCAGACCCTGCAATGTGGGATAAATGCTAAGAAGAAAAAGAAGTGTTAACAACTCGTAAAAATCCCAGAAATAACTTAATGTATTATCATCTTTGCTCTTAAATGTCTTCATTCTTTCAATGTGATTTTTATCCTTTCTTCTGCCCATTTTTTTAAATTTGTTTCTGAATGTCACCTCTAAGTCAATATCTTGATAAAAGTGACAGTGTCAAAATATTGTATGTATTTATCTCAAATCTAACTTCAAGATAGGAAGAAACCATTACTCCATTCCTACCAAAGAAGCAATATCAGTGAACACTTGTATTAAAATTTATTGGATGATAAGAGAACTCTTAGAAAGGGATTGCACTAATTGCAGCGAAGAGTGATTTTAATAGTGCTACAAGAGTTGAAATTAATTCAGTCAGAAGTATTGGAATACGCAGAAAGGTGTTAAAACAATTAGCGGCTCAGCCAGCTCTAGATGAGGCAACAGATTAATTAAGAGTCGGTCAATTCACGTTATCAGCACTGACATGACGGCGTTATTATTCGATTCTCTCAGAGAGTATATTTTCATACGGGCACTGGGAGAAAATCCAATATATCGCTCCACGATAAATATCATGCATTTAATTTAATGGCTACTACCAGTAATTACGTCCAGAATGATTGTAGGTATAAAAGTAGTTCTCTGATTCTACCGTTAGCAAATGAGCTTAGAAGCCAATGAAATATCGTTAGCAGCCTTGATCGTCAACCGTTGATTGAGGTTGGTGCACAATTAAAAATATTTATTAGATGAGCCGTGAATCTTTAATAACAACATACGCACTAAATAGTGGTGACGCATCCCACATTTTGCAATTAAAGTAATTACCTACAACACTTTCGATCCTGCTACCAGCAAGTGTTTACAAATAGAGTCCTTGCAGTCAGAGACTACCTGAGTCTAAGAGATTTGCGTCAATTAAACGCTTCTACTTTCGTAAGAGATGAAAATTATCTGTATTCTTCATAAGATAGAGAAATACTACAGTTCCCAACGTTACTTACGAAATCAGACCACTTAAAACTAAGCTTCATTAAATATTGTTAAATCAGAAAATGGTACCCAACAATTAAAAAATTGTATAATTAGCAATAGATTTAAAAAAAATTAGAACCATAATATAAAACAATAAAGTATGTTTGAATCCTTGAATACAACATAAGCTCATATACAGTTTGGAATTTTTTTTTTCCACCAAAGCAAAATCGATTTAGGTATAACAGCTTACATGAAATGCAACTGGAATTATATCACTATTTTTATACGGTGTAATAAATTTTAGTGACGCAAACTGGCGGGATGATAGTATTTTTTAAGGACAAATCATGTCAGAGAAAATATAAACGTAACTTTTACGAGGTTTTTATTTATTTATTTTATTACTTGTTACATTGTGACGTAACCTGAAGATAGTATTTTAAATGTCTCCTGCAGCTTAAGTTATGAGTATCATGGTTTTTAAATTCTAGATGAGAGAAAACTAGTGAGCAATCTGGTTGAATAAGATACAAAGCTTATCTTTCAATGAACTATGCTGGAAATTTTTGATCTAGAAAACGAGGAGGATAAAATTATAGAAATAAAATACACTGTTGCATTTATAATTGTATGTATTATCTTAGAATTAGCCGGAAATAGCGGGAAGGATTTTGATATCTATGCAAACATACTATTCACTGCCATTTTGCCTTTAGTTCTGTTATAGTTACCCAGAGATGAGGAAAAAATGGATTCGTATATAGCTTTTACTATATCAAATTCAGCCTTCAAAAATCGATCCACTTAATTCGTTTTTTTTTTTTTTTTTTTTTTTTTTTTTTTGTCATTTGGGCCATTAGAAAAGCATTCTGTTGCAATTCGTATATACGTTTCAACTTTAACACTGCAATAGATACAACATCACGCATCTATTTCTTGATCTTGTAATACCTGTCAGACTAACAAGCTACTGTGGTATGTATCTTTTAAGTTTGTATATGTAAAAAAATGTTCTAAGTAGGTAACAAGGATTGATTCCAGAATAGGAATAGGACAAAATGAATACATACATCTACGTTATTAAAAACATTAACTGACCAGTCAGAAGACAAAAGCGAAAAGAAAAGAAAGTTATAAAATCGTTTTCTGGGTATGGCGCCTTGTAGGAAAGTGGATGCAGAAGTAATCATCTTTTCGTAAGAACATGGTTTCTCGTAACAACTTTAGTTTTTTCTCACTGTTATTACATAGAATGTGACCCACTTAAACAAGCCGTTTGTAGGCAATTGTGGCTTACAATCTTGAAATCTAAGTTCTGTTAGCAGTGATTATATCACAGGACTGTCATTTAAAAGTAAAACCTGAAACTTCAATTATGTTTAAAAACAGATATTAGCATGATTCATAGTATCTCTTCGAGACAAGAATTCGATTTAATTAAATCACTAACTCACTTCATTACAAGCTGATTATTATACTTGCAATAGCTTAATTGTTAATTAAAAACGTCTCTACTTCAAATCGGTTTCTTTTCTGATGATCCTGCACACTGCGCCTCTCATCCACCGTGCTAAAATTTGTCTTATTAATCTTCAATTACAGCCGCTTGTTCAATCACAAATTGGTTAGATTTTTCTGCGTAAAAAACTTTTTCGAGGGAGAACGTTTGAATTCTTCCTTTGTGAACTCTAAAGTATTTATTTTGATGCTTATAACGTTTAAATTTCTGTGTTAAAATGATTTTGTATTCAGTTGATTAATACCGACTGGAGAAGCGGTATTTATTAAGAGAAGGGGGGATATAATTAAACGACTGCGTATCAATCTGATTAGTCCGTTTGTGCGAGTAATCTGAAAAATAATAATGCAATCTGACGAGGCGTTGAGGTGATATCTGATATTTTGCTTAATTTAAGGAAGCTAGTAAAATTGAATATTTTATACGAAATGCTGTCTCCTGTCTTTAAAAGTCAAGGATATTTAATGTTTTACATTGTCAGAATCAAACAGTAAATTGAAGCAGTCGAAAAAGATAAGTCCCTCCCCCCAATGAGATAAGCCTGTGCGATTTTCACTCCAATGAATTCGTACAATTAAAAGCAGGAATGAACAACGGTGAATAAACGTTAAATGAGAAACGAAAGACACACGACTTATGCTTATCAGAAATATTGTTTACTTCTTCTTCAACGCATAAGCCAAAGTAAACATTGATGTTATTAAAATAGTAAAATGGAGATGTTCAAATCTGATTCACTGTAGATATTTGCAATTTATCGCCTTCATTTTTTTTACATCATAAACTATCAGTAACAAAGCAAAAACTATTTTGTAACGGTCAACCATCGCGCAAAGCGTTATGTCACCAGAACTAGTGATCACCAGCAGGCTGCAAAGGCTCACTGTTACGTGATTGCGTTCTAGGAAACGACTGGCTATCTCTATGCTTAAACTTAAGAGGGTATTCATTTTTTTTTTTTAAACTGTCACATGGAAATCCATTAAATATTATACGTGACACTAAGCTCGTAAAGTAATTCACATCCAGAAAGTTGGATGGACTTTCACACTTCATGCGTTTTACGGCAGTGACATAAAATTCTATTTACCTATGATCTGCGCAGCATTGCAAGCTAACATCAAACCATGCTATCCAAACTGGCTAACTTTAAATGGTTGTAAAAATTCCTGGCGGACACAACAGTCTTTTTTTCTTTTCAATATCAATCTTCTGAAACGCACATAATGCTGTTTTTCCACAAGACAATCTACTTTGTAAGAACAAGGATATTAGGAATATGACGGTCCACGTATCCCCTGTACTTTTTTGCCCGATTCCATACAATCTTCATCTCTTCTTGTCCCGAGCTAACCTTTTCAAGACAGCCTATCCGATACAACCTACATCCTCAGTATCGGCTTCAGAATCTAATCTTTGTCGTCTTCTACATTTCTTCGACTTCTCAGTTTACAAATCTTAATCTGCCTTGTCTCTTCTGTCTCCAAGACTCTCCAGAATACGTTAATTTTCAGCATCCGTCTATCTCATCACATTTCGAACGATTCAATTTCCCTCCTTAACGCCCAGTCGTCACTTCAGAAAAGCGCTGTGTTCTATGAATATAGTTTTAGAAAGTTCTTTACCATTCAAAGACAGAAGTTTAAAACTAAAAGCTTTTTATTTTTGAAGAAGACTCCTTTCCATAGTGCTAGTCTGGTTTTGACATCTTACTTCCTGCGGCAATCGTTTGTATTTTATTACATAACATGACGATCTTACGATTTCTTCCTCAATTCATGCTATTTCAACATTTAGTGTTGTATTACTGTTATCATCTTTCCTACTTTCCTGATATTGCCACTCTTCGATTTCCATTTAGTCCGAATGGGGACCAATACCAAGGTTTCTTCTACTAAGAATGATTACTGATCAAGAAGAAATTTGGTTGCGTCATTTTTATAAAATTCAGTAGAATTGGTCAGTAATATCACTTATACGTGTTATACAGCGTGGTGATCGGTTGCCGCCAAAAGATAAGAGAGTTTGCCAGCCCATATCAGTGGACAACCCTGATATTAACACCGTAACTTCAATCTCGTTCACCTTACCTCTCCATTTTTATTTAGTGGAAATCACGACTAAAGGGAAGATTTTCTGTTCACGCTGCCCCGTCAGAAATTGCAGTGAAGCTTTCTACAGCTAGATAACAGTTTATCACACTGTTCAAAGTTCTACTTTATTGCGTTCCATTTTTCTCAGCTGTATCAAATGAGAAGTGGTATTTAATCATCAACAGAAAGAGAGCAACAAAGCATACACCGAGCTAGCGTGGTGGGTGAGCAGTAACGTTCTTGCCTCGCTTTCTGCAGGACTAGGTTTCGAATCCCCGTCCGGTCATCCAGATTTGGTTTTTTCCCCAAATCTCTTCAGGCGAATGCCGAGACGGTTCATTCAAAAAGGGCATGGGGGAATTCCTACCCGTTCCTTGCCCCCAGTCCTTTCCCGCCTCTGATGACGTCGACGTCAACGAGGTGTAAAGCACAAAAAAATATCCACGTAGGGACATATTAGTTATATAAAACATCAATTTCTATTGTTTCTTAGACATGTTATGAAAAAGAAAATAAATTTTAGATGAATATCTGGAAATGAAATTAAAATTGCAGATATGGAATTTAAACGCTAGGAAATATTTATGCTATTAAGTTGATTCATATTTATAATTAAGAAAGACATTAATCAAAAATCATGTATATTTTCTTAGATGACTTGAATATCCTTATAAGAACAATTCAAGTTAATTCTGTATCTGAATTAATAGAGACGTAGGTGCTTTATATTCCATGGCACAGATTATGGTGTTGCCATTTTCCAAGCTGGTGCCGTTCACATAGTCTTCTGTCGTGTTCCCAGCACATCTGCACCTATATTTTGTAATTAACTGAAAACTGTGGATGGCAGAGAGTGCTTTGCACCTAAATTAATCTCCATTTTGCGCATTCCAATCCCTAGCGACACGAGGGAAGAAATAATTCATATAAGTATCAGCATGGCAACTATTTTCCTGATATTATCTTTCCCATAATTGAAATGTTAGTGGAAACAGTATCTCGATAAAATCTTTCTTAAATAACAGATTTCATGTTACTCAATAAATTCAATCTGAAAGTACATCCATACTACCAGAGAATCCAAGTCTACGTTCAGTATGCATTCTGCAACACTTATGAAAGAACTAAACATGCATTTGATCTATATATTTCCTTTAAAAGTTACCTATAACCCTTTTTTCCTTTCTACATAGAAATTACAATTACATCCATGCTCTGAAATTCACACAGATCTCTAAATGCCATAGGGCGCTTTTTTCCTAAACTTATCTCTGCACTGTATATTCCATTACCTAATGAGTAATGAGATATGGAAGACTTCATACGGGCATCACTGCGGCACCTCATTCCCCTGATCTATTGTGTCCTGTCACTGCGACGCGAGTATATCAATTAGAGAATTATTTCACTGCATTTGTAAATGATTAAAGTTCTTCCCATGTCAGTCAATTAATTTATGCGGAAACTACGTGGTCCTTGTGTCAGAAACTCCCAGCCCACCATCTGAACCATTAACACTTTCGCAAGGACTGTGATAACCGGTCACAAAACTATAGCTCTTCTCTGTACATACGCGATGCTATTGATCCCATACAACATTTCAGTATCCTTGATCCTTACTTGCAAGAGTTTTATACATTATTTCTTTTACAGACATGTTACAGTTCTTAAAAATTCGATCTATGAATTGCAGTTTACCGATGTTATTTGCCGATCCTGTTTCCTGTAAGTACTTACAGGAATCAGTCTTCCCAAAGACCAAATGTTTTTTTTCTGTTCGCTATGCGCATAACTTAACGCTCCTTGCAATCCAATTCAAGCTGCCATTTATCACGTTGAAACTGTAAACGTTCAGCAGAATTCTTAACTATCCATACATAATTGCGTCATCAGCAAACAATTTTAAATGGCTAATAGCATTTCTTCGAGAGAGTTTATAAAAATCCGGAATGGAAGTGGCCCAATTGCACTTAAGTGGGAGACGTTAACATTTATAGTCATAGGGATTTTGCCCTCTACGATTATATACAGTGATAGTTCATTGACGTTTTCATTCACAGTTCTTATGCCATATTACATATGTACACATGTTTGCTAAGAACTGGTTGTATGGTGCAATGTCAAAGATTTATATATATATATATATATATATACATATATATATATATATATATATATATATATATATATAAAAAAGATGAACTTGCCAGCTTGCTAACACAACTTCCACCACGTCACAAGAAAATACAGCTTTCTTAGTTTCAAACTACATATTTTTCGAAAATCGTATGTAATATGATTTCGTTGAAGAATTTAATAATGTTTGAGCATATTACATATTTCAAATGTCTCTTGCATGTGGTTGTTAAAGTGATTAGTTGGTATCCTCGATAACCTTTCTTCAAAATGAACTAACCTGAGGATTTTCCTGTTGGAAGTTATTTTTACCTCATCTAACGATCTACAGATCTCTATCAGAAAGAGTACAATTTCATTCACACAGTCTTAAAATTTTATTTACATACCGTTAAAGATCGATGTTTTTCCCCCGTTGCTTTACGATGCCTGCAGAAACTATTTCTAACTAACCAGTCACTAACTCTAAATAACGTCGAAAACTAATTCAGTACTTCACTATAATTAGCTTCACGGGAACACTGCGAGAATCGGCAGATACAGTAACAGTTGCAAGCACTAGTAAAAAAAATATATTTTTCGTTCTTTTCTAAGACACCGCCAGATTGCAACGCATTGCGGTATTTCAGCGCAGCTGCAGAGACAAATGCCCAGCCATAGCTCCTTCGAATGGCGGTTTCTTCTATATCTGATTTCCTGACAATAACAAATCCCCCAAACGTTCGCAGAGACAAAACTCCAAACGAAATTTTAGACGTAATAAAAGTTTCACTTACATATAGTCTTAACTTTTCTGAAAACTTATTTTTAAAGTACCATGAAAAAATTACCAACGAAATTCGGTCACTGTAAATTTGAGTCAGTTGCAAACAGCTGAAGCTAATTTAATGATGATTTGATACGAGTCCATTTTATTCCTCCTGCGGTTGTAAACAATCACGCCCCTTTTTTGTGACTGAGTATCGGTATTAAGAAAGTTCGCCATTACTCACTGGAAATTACTCGATTCAATTAAAAAGTTCGGGTCACATATAAAAGTTGTATAAGTATTTCGCATTAAGTCTCATTAGAAATAAAAGTTCTGGAAACTTATTGTTATGTACTACTCTGTCCGGCCTCTGGAATATAGAGCGACGATAGCGTAAACTACGAAACGTGGAATCCGGTGCCCATAACTCTCTCTACAAATTTTCGAGACATCTTCTAAATTCATTTGTCATCACGACAACTGTTAGAGTAAACGACGATCATAGTCTGGTCAAAGCAGAGAACTTTTCGGATAGCATAAAGATCAAAAAATATTGATTTTTTTTTTTTTTGGCTTCTCGTGGACGCCAAAACAATTAGAGGCGGGGAAGGATTGGGCCAAGGAACGGGAAGGAATTTGGACATGACCTTTTGAGGGAACCCTCCTGCTATTCACCTTGAATGATTTTAGGAAACCATGGAAAACCCAAATCTGGATGCCCGGACGGGTATTCGAACCGGCGTCCTCTCCAATGCGAGGCCCGTATTCCACTTCATTAGGTGGTCCGCTCCACACTCCAGCCGTTTAACCTCCGCTGAATTGTCTCCATAATGCTCATTTTTCAGATGTCACAGTAGGACTAAGTAGCCATTTAGGACACTCGGATTCGAAATAATAATTCTCAGCTTCATCTGAAAAAAAAAAAAAAAAAAAAAAAAAAAAAAAAAATCAGAACAAATATTTCATCATCTATTCTAGTTTTGACATTAATATTCCCCTCAAACCTTATTCACATAACTAGTACAATTATCGATAAAATTCAAAACGAAATTCTAGTTTCGAAGCCTTTTTATTTTGTCCAGGATTTATTTATTAAATTTGAGCCAGGGAGCGCAACAACCAGATTTTTATACAATAGCGTAATGTTTTTGTTAATTTACAAAAAAAAAAAATGTAGTTGAAACGCTTACCTTAAACATTAGCTTTAGTAACGCAGACCAAATAATTGAATTATGAGTAACCATTAAAACTCTCCACGTTTGTCACAATAGATCAAATAAAAAAATTCATTTTGACACTGTCATCGCAAAATATAACACGTGCTGCCAAATTATTTTAATATTGTTAGCCAAAATATTTAATAGAAGATAAGTGCGGTTAATGGTGGGTGATTAGTAATAGAATAAAAATTAAATTGTGTGATAACATCGCGTGCAATTCTGTGACACGTGAGGTGGTAAGACAGAATTGGTATATAAACTGTCATCGTTCGCCGAACTAACAAAAATGAAAAAGGAAGTGGTTTAAAGCCATAATTCATTCCTTTGCGGTACAAAACCTTTCTGCATGTTGCGTTTTTAATTCAGTTTATTTCATCTGTTACGTTTGTGCACCAGGTGCTTTTAAGAAGTGATCATTCCTTGATATAATCATGATTTACACAAGATGACTAACAGTTCTTTACTGTATTGAAATTCGACGTGATTTACTTTAGACTGTTACCAAACTCCTTACCCTCAATTACGACTTCTCATCTTTTTTCCACAACTACCTGACCCCAGGAGATATTGTTACGCCTGCAGGTTGTAATGTTGGGCCTTGATTAATGTTGAAATATGTTCCGATCACTTATTAGGTACCAATCTGCACAGTATAAGCCTATAAAACTTTTTGCGGAACAAAGTTAAAAAGGTCGCTTGGTCTTCCACTAGTGACTCACGTAATTCTCCTTCATCAGCTCAGCCAAAATACAAATGCCATTGTTTTTCTGTAACTTATTTTTACCTTTCGTGCAGCTACTTCTATATGATATGGCGTCATGTGTTTCAAATGTTTATTATCTACATACTATTGTATAACAAATTGTATTATTTACATTTCCTTTATATTCCTTCATCTTGAAGGCGGGTTACATGCACTCTCTTCTCTACTGCGGAAAGACTTCCAAATTTTGTGGTTGGCTGTGTTACTTCCTTTTAGTTGGGAAAGAAGAAGTTTTAGTTAATTTAACAACGACACACTTAATCTAAATATGTCTTAAAAACAAATGCCTAAAAATAACAATAATTGTATTGGAAAGGATTTTTCGTGATTACTGATAACTTACTGATAACTCAAGTATTCAAAATATGTAGCTATCAGATGATCAGGAAATAATGTTTACGATATGATAATAATTTTTCAAGGGTATTTTTCTAATTGTAATATTAAGACCTGGTAATCAGATATTAACAGATCCTTCACGGAAAGTTAGTAGGCCTACTCTTATTTCCAATAAGAATCCTTAAGACCGATGAGTTTATTACATTACATTCAGAATGTTGTTGAAATTCATACTTAAACTTAATTCAGTATTACAAAAATTTTCTGTTACAGTTCTACACTACAGATAAGATAAGAGAAATTTATGTATGTTTGATGTAATAGTGTTTTCACAAACCAGTGATGCTAATGACCCCGTCGTCGACGAGCCCTTAAGCTCCAACAAACCACTGAATAATAGACAAAAATAATCAATACCTAGAATACGTAGAAAGGTTTTCTATGACTTTCCGTGTTGCTATACGCTGCAGAAAGGAATTTATTTAAAGGTAGGCTGTGAATCAGTACTGCGCACATGCTTTGTTGCTGACGTTAACAGTGGATGTCATGCCTCGTTCAGCAACCAGAAGGCTCCAGAATATTCACAGTAATAATAATACATGAGATCACTACTAAAACTACAAACTCTCGTAAAATTCAAAGATAAATCCATGATTTATCTATTAGAAGACGCTGCAACTCTCTCTCAGTTTTAGGCTCAAATTTAATTGCAACTTCACTGCGGAAAAACGCAATAACTGTTCTGTAGGTCTTAACCGTCAGAGAACACAAAGTACTCTGCTTAGGTCTGCACACTCTTCTAGCAGTATTCCAGTTATAACTAAAATCATTTCCGCAAGGTATTTTCGGCAAGTGGAATAGATCAGGAAGCTCACTGAACACAGCAATATTACTTTTGGGTATGAAAAAGAATGCGAAAGAAAGGTGAATCACACCATTTTGTGTAGTGTGCATCAAAATTCCGCCAAATGTTTAGCCGATCAAGTGCTCCCGTTCGGTAACGTCACCATAATGTATTGTAATCGAACGAGTACAAATACGTCCTGCGGCTGTTAGGCAACCAACTCACCTGTCATGCCTGGCGGGCTATAACACCGCAGGGCCATCCCGTCAAAATGTAACCTTCTATTCAAGTGTGTATAACCCTGTTTCTATTAATAATTAAACAACGGCAGTGGCCTAGTGGCTCAGTGGTTAAGGCATCTGACTGAAAAATGGAAGGTCGCTGGTTCGAATCCCTGTCTCGGCGCGGTTTTCATAAGCTCTCAACCCTACCTTCACCTCTGGCACAGCTTGTTGTGTAATGTGAAGTGCGCCAAAGCGCTTCCGTGGTTCGGATTCCACGTTAAACTGTGGGTATGCTCTGGGGCTAACAACTCTAGTTGTAACACTGATATGTACACAGCCACAGAAAATTTAAGCCAAACAAAGGCTTAAAGAGGTCCTAGTTGGACCAAACGAACGTACATACATACTATATAACAATGGGCGATTATAGTGCCAAAAGTCATGGGACAGGAAGAGGCAAATCTCCAGATGGCGGTGGCACCGCAGGAGAAACGAATAAATTTGGAGTACCGTGTTGGAGCTTTCATTTGCACTCTAGTGAGTCGTGCGAAGGATTTTCTGACGTAATTATGGCCGTGATTTGTGCAAAAAAAAGCTCAATAAAATGTAATGAACAATGATCTCGGAATTTTAATTACCACATAGTTCTACAAGTACGAAGAGAGTAACAAAAAAATTACCAAACCATTTGAAAGGTTGGGAAAAGCAAATTCGCCAGTGTTAAAATCAGCGCGTAAGCTGCGGTAGAGTGAGGAATTTTAATTGGGTGACGCGATTTGCGCAGGTAATTTAGCAGTTACTCTGCAGACAAGAAACCGTGACGCCTGGTCGCCAGGCTCCGATACTGCAGCGTTCAAGTTTAATTACGGCGCAGAGTCGCCAGTTAAATTCGCTCTGGCCGCCGGTAGACGACCCTCCTCCGTCCCAGCCAGTCACGATACACCACTCTTCAAGGTTCCACATCGCTTCGAATAATTTTGGTTTCAAAATCATTTTCATACTGCTATTCATCTGTTTAAAATACATTTAAAAATAGCGAAAAAAAACTTATGTGAACAATAATATGCATACTGCAGAAAGAAATAAACTACGATACTGAATGGTTAAACTGGAGAGGAAGTCTAACATGTGAGGAACCATGCATCACTGGGAGATTGCAGATTGTAACGAGAAATGGATAATAATAAGACGGCAGATGCAGATGGGATAAAGATAATACATTTCATCTGCGATCCTGGAACTTCGACAGGACACTTGACTCAAAGCAATCATATATAAAACAAGTAACTATAGGAAATACAGTACCTTTTTCCTGATAAGAGGAAGGAGAATTTGATAAATGACATGAGTTCATTATCCTTTTGCTTCTATATTTTGTGGACTATAAAAAGGCATTTGACTGTCGGCATGGCCTAAGTTATGGTGTGATTTGGAACAAATTGGAGTATGATCTCATCTTATGTGCCTTTACGACAGCTACTTGGCTAAAGTTTGAAAGGTGACGATAATTCCACACTGAGTTATCATCACCTTTCAGAGCTTCAAAGCATTGTCTTCAGCTAGCTAAATACTACAGACATCACATGATGAGACGTGCCCTAATTGGCTGGGAGGGATGTTTCTTAGTAGGAGAGAAGAATATCAGCAATCTTTGTGGACGATGCTACAAACAGTGTACAGCAACCTCTTGAAATAAAAGTGCGCGCTATTGACACGATTAATAACTCGGGTAAACACAACTCTCGGTGATTAACAGAAGATTAGAGTGAAAGAGTGACTGAATAATCACCAAAGAGTTCACCAGTTCACTTATGTGGGTTCTTAGTGAATGATAATTGTGACTGTGAAAATGAAATCAAAAGGCTCATTATATATACAGTCAGGGGCGGATCCAGGGGGGGAGATGGGGCGGGGCTCAAGCTTCCCCCAAAAGTATGTAGTAGGTTCACCCCCGACATTGTAATTTTTGAGACCTTTTTTTTTTTTTTTTTTTTTTGGTAGCTATACTGATTTGAGGCCCGTAGTGGCTATAAAGACTACCCCATGACCAACTCAAGCCCCCCCCCCCCCCGCAAAAAAAAACACGAAAATCCACTGAAGGCAAGCCCTCAGAAACAAAATTCACCCAAGCGAAGTCCCCCTCCAAACCAAAATCCGCTTAAGCCCCTCCCAAACCAAAATCCGCTCAAGCCCCTCCCAAACCAAAATCCTGGATTCGCCCCTGTATACAGTTATGGAAATATAGCAACAGTGCGGTTCCTTAAAACACTCACTTATCTTCTTTTTTTGGCTGTGAAACAGCACTGGATTAATAAAAAAAATCGGATTAATGCGTCAGAAATGTGAATTTGACGGAGGATGTCACAAATACTTTGGATAGTCAGGCGAAAAAATGATTCCGTCATCACAGAATCAAGGATACAAAATAATCCATGCATCCTTGTGGAACAGAAAATATTGTAGTTGTTTCGTCGTGTTATGAGTACCAACGATGGAAAGGCGTAAAAACTGATAGTTAAAGGAATAGTTAACGAAAAAAGGTTACGGGGGCATGCCACATAAAAACAGATACATCAAATTTGTGATGTCACTCATTTACCATGAATAATCACTGCCTGAAAGACAGAAGACAACGGAAAACGGCAGCGCCAGGTGGATGCTTGGATCACAATACTTAGGCAGCATTTACACTCAGTCCCAGTGGCAGTAACCAGGATATCAAGCACCAGCTACAATACTTGAGGGCCAGATTGCCTCAGGATAGAATACAACCGCTTTACGACACCTTCCCCAACCTAATCAGTGCAAGTATCCAGGCCAGAGAGGGTGTAACATCATACTGATAAGTGGTTTCTTACTGCCAATTTCTTTGTAAATTTTATTCGATTTTGTAATCACTAAAATAAAATCACATGCTCCCTCAAACCGTAATGTTCATTGCGCTTCTCATTTTTTTGTTAAATAGTGTATGTTCCTCAATAAAAATTGAGCTTTGATCATTAACTTAAAAAACCTTCATATCTGTTACAGCAATATTTTTTCATACACTAGGGACCGAGTACGGTGAGTGAGCGGTAACACTCTTGTTTCGCATTCGGGAGGGTGCGGGTTCGAATCCCCACTCCGTTTTTTCCCCTCCTTACCCCATTCTTTCCCGCCTCTAATGACCTGGACGTCGACGAAGATCCTGTAATTAAGAATATTATGTTTTAGGCAGATTGTGATATCAATTATTTGTTAATCACTTCATGTAAAGCCGGCAGATACTGAAAAACAAAATCTAAGACGCGTTTTTTATTTTATTTTTTCTATTTATGATGGGGTTTACATCTCTGAGTCTACGAAATCCCACAGGTGCTCACGACTATTGGGGCCCGGGACCTGGATTGTACTCACGGTATCCCATCTGAGTCAGGCCCTTTCTGTCAACTTTCCTATCGATTTCTCTTCGTCAGCTCTTGTTCATTTCTGACCTCGATTCTATTTTATAACTGTGAAAATGGTGCCAACTATGGGCACAAAATGTCTTTAACCTAGGACCACATGTAATTCAAGGCAAATACAGACGTTTATGTTTTTAAAAAAATATATAAACATTTGCCCTTTCAATTTACCTACTACTATTCCCTATTATGGAATTTAAATATTCAGAGTACAGAAATTGACTTTAGAATGCATCCTTATTAAGTAATATGGTTAGAGGCTTCAAAAATGAAAAAATAATTCATAAGGTGTCGACAAAAGGTTCGCTTACATCAGTTCTCGTGTATACGGATATAACCACATGTCATTTCCATTCAGTTAACATGGGCTGACAGCATGTAGCATGTAGCTATGTGTCTCTAATTCATTTTCTCTTCAATGTACTGTACATACTCTCTGCATTGAGCTATGAAAGGACTGACAAAAAGAAGATTCGTCGACGACTCAGAATTTCGATGGAAGCAACAAGATCGACGATACTTTCAGTAAGTTTGAAAATAAAATAAAATCATCGTATGGCATTGTTGATGTGGGGATCTCCAAGGATTGTTTGGCCACCAAGTGTCAAAGGTTTCTATCCGCCGCGCAATGCACCCCTTGTCTTGGCTAGCCAACCTAACCCAGTGTAGGGCAATCCGATCCATGGAAGCGTTCTGGGGTGCTTCACATTACAAAGCAAACTGTGCCACAGATGAAGGTCCGTTTAAGGGCATTTGAAAATCCCAGCCGAGAACGGAATTCGAACAGTGGACATTTCGATCTCCAGTCTGACATCTTAAACACTGAGCCACCAGACCACACCGACAAATTTGAAAATGGCGGTATGGCTATGGACATACTATGGTAACATAAATACTTCTTAGTTATGAATGATGTTGAATACAATTTTTATATACGTACACCATGTAAAAATGCTTCTTCCTCCAGACCCCTCTCCTAAATTTAGCACTGAGAGCAACAACGTGAAACTCTTTCAAGTGCCGAAAGCTTTGGGGGTATACAGCTTGTAGAAAAGAATGTCACTAAACTTTTTTAAGTATAACTTTACTCCTGCCGCCATCTACTCGGTGAGGATAATATAATTCAAAGGTTGAAAGTGAGTGCTGCCATATGCTAACCTGTTCCGTGTAACTGTGATTACGTAGACTGTGTGGTTTCGAGTCGGAAAGCGGGGACCGTCCTAGCGTTCGCTTGACGGATTTACACTACTGTTGACAATTAAACCACTTTACTGTATTCTCAGTCAAAGCATAAACTTTTTTGTAACTGTGAGGTCGGTACAATAGTATAAAACATTCTCTGCTCTCCAGAATGGGCCGTGCGTTAAGTGCGTGCGGCGCGCTCGCCCCGTGGGGGACCAGAGAACGTTTTACTGAGATTACACACTGGACAAGCCTCCATTATTTCGATACAACAGCGTAGGCACAGTAATCCAACATGAAGTTTTCACTCGTTTGGATTTTTTATCCCCAGTTATTGAAGCTGAAATGGTACCGAATGGACATCGCAGCCGATAAACGACATAAAGAACATTCTTGCAACACGAGGAAACCAGAAAACAAAATTAATAGATCTAACAAAGCAGACAGATGTTCTTTAGTTTGTTGCTTGAAGTAAATGAGACTCAAAAATAATGTATGTGTTATAGGTGTTCCAAGATTTTTCTCAGCCTCACGCTCTGGCCTTGCACTCGGGAGGACGCGAGTTTGAATTCCCTTGCTGCCATCCAGTTTTGGGTTTTCCATGGTTTCCCCAAATGTCGCGATGGTTCCTTCGATAGGCTATGGCCAAATTCCTTCCCGTTCATTGCCCCCAATACTTTCCCGCCTCTAATTACCTCGACGTCGACGAGGCGTAAAGCAAAAAAACTGGACAAGAGGGTTTGAGCCTACCATAATTATTGTTTAGTACTTTAATGACCTTCGTAAACACACCTATGGTCGGTCAGAGGCTAGTCTCTTAGTGTGTGACATGTTTTTTCGGGTGAGGGAGCTACTCCGCTCCATGCAACTCCAGCGCTGCAACACGTCGACGCTCGCGACGCAAGTGCCATCGTTTAGTTTCAGTCAATTTTTCTGAAGGTAATTAAGGATTCAACTAATGCTCAAAAAGAAGGTTTTGCTAGTTTTTCTCGCAATATACAATCTATATTAGATCTATTTGTAAAAATGGTTAGATTTTGTTATTTAGGTAAGCCTATGTTAGACGCAAGGAAAAACTTCATGTTCCACGCTAATGGTCTTTTTAAGGTACACCTGGTAAGGAATATGGCCTAAAGTACTCATTTGAGCACCGATAACGTCTTTATTATCCAATAAAATAACTAAAAAATATTCTTTAGTCATTTACTTGACAAATTTAAATAATTATACACCAAATTATGAAATAGAGGGAAAAACCAATTTTATCCATCCTTTTATTAAAGGAACTTCTCGAATATATTGCTCTAAAATCTTAAATACAATATTCGATTTTGGGTCAGCGAAATTATAGGCAAATTTTAAGTATGGAACTTTTTAGTTTAAGAGTTAGACGTTTAAGAGTGAAAGTCGGACAGACTTTACCTGCTGCTCACGACTTTTCTTCCTCATGTTGTAAGACACTCGGCTGGTACGATTCAGTTCTACGTCTATTCCTATCCCGAGCTGACCTTTCCTTCTCAACGTTTCCATTACAACCCTCGTACTCACTTATTGACTTCGTATATTGTAATCTACCTCTTTCGATGTCGTTTGAAATAGATCCTTTTTTTATATATAAAATTATTATTCTGATAAGGAAAGAGTGGTTAACATTATCATTCTAGAGAATTAAAAAACCCACGAATTGTCCGTCCGGCACCGCATGTGTCGTCCTGGGAAGTCATGTTGAACGGCCGCAGTCAGGCACTAGCCATCAGGCGTTAGTGGGTTGAACAGCCAGCTGGCAGATGCCAGTCGGAGACCCAAAGATTAAATGCCTCTCCTGGCGCCAACCTGTCCGTATGAAACCTCAGATTGCCGCCTTCTCGATCGGGACCATCCAATCGTTTTTCCTGAAACCAAACTGGGGAGCCGATTGGAAGCGGTTAGCGTATTTTCCATCAATACTGTCGTGTTATTCGCTATTTCATTTTCAATTGTGTACATACAAAAATTACACGAACTCATTCGCTGCCGCTATCTCACTTGTAACTTTCCGCACATCTGCGAAATACCCATGCCATCAGAACGATGCGATAAATTGTCTTTGTTTATCTTGCCTTCATTCAAAACCTCCTGGACCCTCGCAGCTCAGAGCAGTTCCTGGGGACTTCTGGGTTTTGTTACCTGCCTACTCCCAGGGAGGCGGGCCACCCGTACCTGTAGTCAGTGTTCAGCCTTGGCGTCTTTGCAAATTCAGATATATGTTGTGAATTACTCGCGAGCCATTCTAATTGCCTTGATCGCATGTAACTCCACTCCTTTCTTAGATCATTCTGTCTACTAATAAATTAGTCACTGCTGCATTTCTTAAAATGTGATCCACCATCCTGACTCTTCGTTTTGTGATGCTCTTCCACTTTTTTTTTTCTTTTATAAACTCATGGTTTTCTTTATGACTGAAGAGCACAAATGCGATATTTAGTGAGAATGTAGTTTTGATAACTCATTTTCAATACTGTACACTGTAGCCTACTAATTGTAAAACCTTAAACAAACTGTTCTGACCAACCGTACCACATCTTATCGCAAATATTATTACCACTAGATTTTTGAAGCAGGCCGGTAAAGTGAATTATCAACTGGTGATTCTCATTAAGTTAAAATTAAACACAAGTTCCAAGTGGTTTCAGTAGTCTGGTTAATCGTAAGCGGCTTCTTGTTTGTCCACCACAACATAAGAATATCACAGAAACTTTATAAAGTGCACATTACGCTTAACTTGGACTGTCCTTTAAACGAAGTATCATCAAGTTATAAGACCTCGTATGGTTCGTCATTTCAGGAAGAACCAATTTATTCCAGAAAAATCTTGAATTGTTTGGTAAATTGAGCTCTCGGCATATAACCGACAGTAGGCAATTACGCAGTCTCTTTTCCTCCCAGCAAGCCCAGAAATTTTTATTAGTACTGGAATGTCCGCCGTGACATGCTGTTCCTCTGACGCCAGCTGCAAACAGGTGATAATCTTGAGCTATCTTATCCGCGTCCAGGTTCACTGATGGCCAGTATGGACTAACAAAGAGGCCGCCTGCTGACGTCAGTGGCGGAGTGTCGCAGGATGCATCGCGGCGCAGAGAGCTGGTGTTTGCCCTGCACTCGAGCGGCAGCCATCACCGCTGATGTATCGGCGACAGCGCTAAGTGCCTCCACACATGGCCACTGTGCGTACGTTAGTCAACAATCGCGCCAGATTGCCTGCCACCGGCTGATCCGGACAAGGCCGCGCTGCTAACGCGCGAAGCCTCCGCGAGTCTCTCAACACACTCATGTCTTCATTACGGGCGCATGTTAGCTGCCATCCACAAATAATGATCTGGCCCAAAGTCACTGGTTAGATAACATCGCAGGGCTCTTCTGATGTCGACGCCGTTGGAGACGTGATAAGACTGGGGTCAAGGAACCGGAAGGAATTGGGCCGTGATCTTCTGAATCAGCTAGTTCAACAGCGCCACGGTAGGGATCAACACGAGACGTAGCCTGGCGAACAGCCAACACTTCTGGATCAGCGGTTGTTACGTGCAATAACAAAAAGTTTAACGTCAGTAACGTAACCCCGAGAACTAACACCCAATAAATACACGAATACTTCTCACCAGCCAGAGTGGTTCAGTGAGTTGAGACGCCGCACACAGGATCAGAGAGGCACAACCGAACATTGTACGGGTTGTGCCTCTGATTGCGGTTTAAACGCTTTTCTGCAATCATCGAGGCGAAGGCTGGGACAATTCTCAATTTCCGCCTAATAAACTACACATTTCACAAACAGAAAATATACTTATCATACAGAAGACACGAAGTTACCCGTTTCGCAGACAAATGGCTACACAAGACTTTCCCTCAATATCTTAGGGACGCTGGGCCTAACAGGCCTGCTTAGACTCCGTGCAGGAACTCACTTCTCTCCTTCCCCCTGCACCCTTCTCACGAATGAGGTGTCCAGTGCCTACGTAATGACCGAAATCTCATGTTTACACTCGCTTGGAATGGCTTTATTCTGATTTATAGCTTCTGTGATAATTGCTTTTCATACTTTTTACCTGTTTCATGTTTTTATCGTAAACAAATTGCCAAAATATTACAGAGTTTAATCACGCGCACGTTGAGCTGTTATTTTATTGCTCCTATTTATAGCATAATGTGTTTTATTACGTCTACAATAAATGTGTTTTGTTATAACTAGTCTAAGAGACAGTTATAAATCGATTTATTAGTTAGTATATATTCAACATAAAGATGTTAAAATTACCATCTTGTTTCATAAACTCCCTGCAACTGGACTTGGAAATCCCGAATCTTAAAGTAATTCATAATCTTCCACTGTTAACAAATTAATTAAATAAATTAATTTAAATAATCAGTGGTCATTACAAATATGCATTGCAATTTTAGGCAAATGGCCTAACGTTATACATGGGAAAGCTTCTTTTTTTAAAAAAAAAAAAAAAAAAAGATACAACTAAACTGTGTAAGAAATAAACAGTGCAATAGAATAGTCATCTATAAATTGTTTTTCTACAACAGATTTTTTTTTAGTGATAAAAGAATTAACTCTTTCATAGCATGGAATGCAAATATCCACTTGTAAGTGGGATTTATGCATAGTAATCCTTTCGGCTTATTAGATAAGTAATTAAAAAATAATCGGTATGATAGTAACCCAAATTCACGTCGATAACAATTCTTTGCTCTAGCCTTACTAATTTGAAAGTGGTGTAGTACAATTTAATTGAAAAAACAAAACGGGAACCTCAGTTTCGTAATCAAAATCACACGTCTGCGGTAAGTATTAGCTACTCAGTTATGTGTTGAATTCCTATTTGATGTTATTGTTGTTGAAATCTCGAATTTGTAATCCAGGAATAATTCAGATCGAAGACGCGACGAATGTTGGCGTATTGCCTTCCCCATTACTAATTAGCTATCCATTCCACAAAAATCAGTATAATTTTTCAAAATTTTAGTAAAATTTAGTTTAAATCTAGGAACCGAGTCTTTCCATGCATATGATTTCAATAACTGAAATCCTTGTTCAGTTATCCAGATTTCGTTTTTTCATTGTTTCTCGAAATCATTACCGGTGAGTTCCAGGATAACAAATTGCCATGACCGAATTCCCTTCTGTTTCTTACATCAGCCCTTTCCCTCCTATAATGACGTCGACGTCAACGAGGCGTAAGGATATATATATATTCACAGCAGCTCGTTGGTGATCGCCGTGTAACAAACTGCTTTTGGAAGTAGTTTCACACTCATATATTACTATGATGGAAGAATTGTAATGTTGGAAAATTCGTTAATGACTGAAATATACTTATTATAGAAATATACTAAGTAAATTCGTGTCGTCGTAATGACCTGGTGACAGGCTGCGCAATCTGCTCGTATCATAGCCGCCTACTCTAACTCGGTAGTCCAATCTGGTATAGGTGGCCTCTACTTTAACGTGGAATCCGAATCACGGAAGCGTTTTCACATACTTCACCTAACGCTGTAAGCTGTGCTAGACGTGAAGGTCGGGTTAAAGGCCTATGAAAATCCTCCCCTGAGAGGAATTCGAACCGGGGACCTTTCGACCTCCAGTCAGGTGTCTTAACCACAGAGCCGCTCACACAGTGATGAAAATATCGGTATCAAACAATTGTTAATTCCTTCTGAAACTAATGTTGAAACTGCATCCGAGGCTGCAGATAAACATATTAGTATAACTTTCCTTATGAATGTGCTCTTTTGCTTATTCTGAAGCTCGGCTAAATTACATTGTGGCTTTCTGTATTGATATTTTGATAGTTAATAAACGTTTTATTTTGCATCAAAAATAGCGTTTTGTGGGTCAGATTTCACGTAACTTTGTTTCTATTTAGTCCAAAATGTGTTTAGTGTGTATAACCAAATTAAAAAGCGTAGCAGGTTTAATAGTTTTGTAAGTATTCTTCCACCAGGCCTTTAATTTACTAAAAGAGTAGAATAACTCTCTACTTGGAACATCGATTAGTTAATTAGTTAAGGGATTGCTTATAGAAAAACGAATTTAAATATTATATCTAATACGGAGATTTATACAGCTGACCTAGCCATTTGGTATCCATTTTATTATTCTAGCAAGAAAAATATTTTCAAGACAGTATATTAATGTGTACTAGAGGAATGAGTTGGAAACAACCATATAAGGACAACATACGACCCACCAACGATTGCAAAAGACTGAGTAAGTTATGTCTGATTATACCTGGCGCGATCAGTGATCTGCGAACATAAAAGTAGTTAACATCACATTTAATTCCTCACCGTAATACAATACTCACTCGGTTTAACTTCTGGAGTACACCTAGAAATCCTTTCAAGTTAACATTAATCCATTGTGAGTTCTATGAATGGAGGTAGCCAGTGAGCTGTGCAGTTGAGAGCTGTGAATTCTAAGCGTCCAGCGGACCGCATCTGTGTAATAGTCGGACAGCACTCGCCTGGATTGGACCTGCGGGAGGACACGGGGCGATTAAACCGACCTTTCTTCAGCCTCATCACTTCAGATAAATTGCATACACCTGAATCTTAGGGCACTGAAGAAATAACTATTTACGCTCTATTTTTTAGCAATATAAAGCAGAAAATCATCTTGATAATTATTTCATTAGTGAATAAAATACTTCAGGAATTTAAGACAAATATGTCCAGTGAACAAAAGTGTTTTTCCGGAGTTCAGCGTACCTGTCACCACTGTTAAATGAGGTCATTTAACGCTCGAGATACATACGTCATTAGTCCACCAGAGCAGAAGATTCCTGAACTGAGAAGACAGAACAGAGTCTTGCTACTTCCGACTTACAAATCAGCTAATATCAGAATATTACCAACATTCGGACCCCTCTGAAGGGTCGAGGAAAATAACCACAAAAATACCACAGGTCAGCAAGACGATCAGTTAATACAGGATACTACAAATTTCCATACCCACCCCTTTGACTCTGTTGTAGCACTGGTATGTGGTTGCTGGCGGCTGAGGACTTTGTCGGCAGTGTAGGAGAGGTGGTCGTGCACAATTCCTAATCACCAGACCGTGCACCACAGTTCTGGGTCAAATACGACACTGTTCATGCCGATTCGTGCGTTGGATGGGGACGTTAAGCCAGCGGATCGTTATGTTTTTCGGAACAGTAGGCTCGAATGAGCCAGCATCGGATTTCACCCTCTTCCATCTTTCATCTCGCATCAACAACACAATAAAACACTCCCCACTGAACACACACATCATGAATCATAAGCACGAATATCACTGTCTCACAGCCGAAGGCAAGCCCAGTTCATTTCCCCCGAGACGTGGAGGGATAAACATCCTCCATGGTAACCGCCTGCACTCAGATACTGGTTTGGCACCCATAGAAGAAGAATTAATTTCAGTCCTGTTGATACTATATAAGTTAATCTGCTGGAATCAACAATCATACATGAAGTCCTAAAATATAGGTACAAACTTTAAGAGGAGGAGGAGGAGAGCATCAATAAAGACTCAGAACTGCATATGGACCCGTGATCAGTAACGTCACCGTTGGTCGCTAGGCGGCGCTGTTCACGGAAGCTCATGGGGGTCGTGGAACGTTGGCTAGCTGCCACACTCTCCGGATTAAAGCAGCCTAGATTTCTTTCTTTGAGAGACATTACATCTGCTGTGTGTGAAACACCTATCGATTATAAAACGGATCTGGATCTAAGAATCGTTTGCACTGCTGCTGACATCCAAGAAAATTCAGGCCTTTTTCACTGTGTCCGCCAATCCATTATTAACTGCGTAGTGGTGGAAACTTCGAACAACTCATGTAACATTATAAAAAGGAAAAAAGGTTTTCCCGTTAATTTCTACTATTTCTCATACCTAAAATACCACTTTCCCATGTCGTTTTCGATTACGGATTCTTATTAAATTCTGAATAGTTCTCCATCTGCTATTGAGGTATGAAGTCCTTTATACGGGACACCGTGGATGGAAAGGAAGAATGCAGACAGCGCATCCTTAAACGCAGAATGGTATTTGTCATAATAACGCTAAGCTCTGAGAAGAGGTCGTTGCAGATTCCCCTCTGCATATCTCAAGTGAAACGAAGTCACCGGCAGCCATTGACCGAATTGTTGTAGAGTAATAAGGGCAGTCTCCTGTGACAGTGACACATGGAAGTTCTAGGCAGACAACGAAGATCATAATTATTAATTCACGTTAGAAAGGAGGTCTTGGCTGATGATGCCACTGAGAGATGGAAGAAAAAAATTTGATACCATTAACCAAATAATTTAAAAATACCAACTCCTGTGAGATATGAAATTCTGCTAGTTTTTTTTTCTCACAATATTAATTAGATGTGGCAAAGCCTTGGAAAGTAAATGGAACAAGGGAACAACTACGTTCCTTTTAGGTGAACTTTCTGGATCACGGCACTTGATTGGAGTGGAAAAATGAGCTTTGCCGGGGAGCGACGTTTGTTGATTGTTTCTTTCGGTGGAAACATGGTAAGAGATTATATAGCCCGACATTAGTTTACCAATTCAAGAACGAGAGTTCACTCACGTTTATGAATCATCCCGGTGATGAATAGTTTATTCTGTATTGTTTCGCTACTGATTTAGTTTAAATATAGTGAAGCTTCATACTTCCAAAACAGAAGTTCGCTATGCAAGACAACACACATATGATTTGATTTTTTGAGTTCGTTATGGCCTCACAGGTGATTCTAGAGAACCTCTTGAACGTAGATTGCGTACATTTAATTTACATGCAGATTGTTTGCCCTCCAACCTCGACCCTAGCCCCAACGTTCGGACCTTAGGTCACCTATACATGAACGTTCGCAATGTCTACTTGGTTCCCTGATACAACGAGAAAGGAAACTCCATTTAGCAGTGAACATCCTGTTTTTACAGATAAAAGCATGATAAATTATTACATGAGCCGCTTAACGTTTCTCTTACTAGAGTTTCGCAAAATGAAGTTGGTTAAAAATAAATGCAGCAGGCAGATATTTCAGAGTTACATCTTTAACATAACTATCAGCTAATTTTATCCGTATTATGCGTTTCTGAGAAATATAATTTGGTATTAAAAATTGAGGGAATCTCTCAGTAAAATAAAAGATTAACTTCACTGTTACATAATGATATACTGTTATATAATTATTTCTTTCAAAATCTGTATAAATTTTAGGAATATGTGAGAAAAATCTGATTTCAACCAGCGATCACACTTTCTTTTTAGTAAAACAATCTTGCTACACTTTCGTCAACCACGAGACAAATACAGTCTCTATATACTGTTTCAGGCAACTCATATGAAAAGTTATTTGCAATCAAACAAGAATAAATATTCATGTATGATTAACTTTACTGGGGCTAAGTTTTAATGCTCATTAATGCAATCCTGACAAAAAATTGTCAATCTCATCGCACTAATATCGTAATTTCATACATATTCCAAAGCATTTGTCTGTTCCAGCCAATATTAATAATTTCGAGCGCTCTTAATGACTTTCGGTCACATATTTTCATTCCAGCAGTGCAACACGCCTCCAGGTACTTTGGACCACACGAATTGACGTCATGGTCCCCTTCTAAGCGAATATAGCAGCAACAACGATGGAAGGTAATATACAACGGAACAGACACGTTGGTCTATACCTCATATCACAGTAGTCACTGCGATGTAAATCATGCTATAACATTTCGTGATATTAATGTGAAACGATTATAAGTTATCAACTACACAACTCAACAACATAAACATTTAACTGATAAACATGTAACATAAAACATTAAAAACTAAGTCGACTAAACATGTTTTTATGATTTACACATCATGCCATTCTCTTTATTTTCCTGCGTCAAACGTGCGTTGTCTTCTCAGATATGCCGAAATTACAAAGAGCTACAATAACGTACCTTTAGGAGAAAAGCTATACAAGGATGCAGAAAATTAAGCATACAGATAAAATAATAAATGAACAAGTTTTGGTAATAATGAGTGAGGAAAGAAGTTTGTGGAAGAGTCTTAAAGAAAAAAGAGACAGGATGGTGGGTTGCATTTTATGACAAGCTGGGTTTGTTAATTTGTTACTGTAGGGAACAATCGAAGGTAAGAACTCTAGGGAAATATAAAAAGCAGATAACTGAGGCCGTCGGTTGTAAGGGGTATGTTGAGAGGATGTTCGCACAATATAGGAAGAGATGGAGGAGTGCATCAAACCAGTCGAGAGACTGATGATAGCCAATATATATATATTGAATAATGAGATACGAGGCAGAAACTGTTTTAGTTTGGTCTTACAGCTGTAACAGATTTCTAAGATAATTATTATTCATTATTTGTAAAACTTTCCAGTTTTGCAGACATTGAAATTTTTTTCCGAATTATTCATATTCAGTATTCCACTGCAGAAATAAGAAACACACTGTAGAATTCTGAAGGCTTTAAACTTAAACTCAAAAGAATTACTCCTAATTAAAGATTTCTCTTTTCTTTTTTTAAATCTACTCTTGAAAACTAAAAGTAAGATGTGTTTGGTATACGACACAAAAAGTATATAAAACCAAGTGATCAAACATCTGGGCCACCGTACTAGAACCAAATTTTCTGTATTCAGAACTGACTCAACTAACAGTAACTTTCAAAATCGATATTTCATCTTCTGTTAACAGTGGCACGATATTACTGTTTAAACAACAACTCGCAATTACAGAATTGTAGGGAAGTTAGTACCTTAATATGAATTCATATTCTTACAGTAAAAATTCCACCTGAGACCAGAGTACTGAGAGAAAAATATTTACATAAATTACCATTAATGAACTGAAACTTTAGAAAACTCTAAAACTCTCAGAAATCTAAACGGGAAAAAGAATCCGAGTAAAGCGGTAAACGTAAATTTTGAAGTCAATGAGTTGTGTTCACAGCAGTCAACCATTTACACAAACACGAGCAGTAGAAAATTATTAAGCTTTCTCTGATAAATTTTGTTGTTCACGGGTATACAAAATGCGTACTACGTAGTTTCAAGAAAATCAGTGAAAGAATAGAAGTGTTACACAAATTCGTTCAGGGACACAGTAGATTAGATATCCTAATAAGTGCTAATGGAAAAAGGAAATATCCAACAAGGTTTAAAACAATGTGTATATGCAACTAAAGAAACGAGTGTTTTAAAGATCAAGATATGCGTGAAACCTACTAACAAATAGAATGCTCGGGCCTGACATGCAGGCGAGCCGAGTTTGAATCCCGCTCCGGTCATATAGATTCCGGTTTTCGTTAATTTTCCGAAATCATTACTGGTGAATGCCGGGATGGTTTCAAAAAAATCCTTTACCTTTCCTTGGCTCCATACTCCCGACATCAACAAGCTGTAAAGCCAAAAAAGTTAAAAACCACGTTATGTTTTAGAAAATTTAATCTCAAATTAAACGTAATGATATGTGACATGCAGAATGTCTTACATAGTAAGAAAAATAGTACTCTTTTTAATTATTTTACCACTGCCATTAGATCGACCACTTCTACTTCACTGTAGGGTTACGATGTTACAGTCTTTTTATTCGGCTGATTAAACGTAAGGCGAATGACCTTTCGGGTAGCGCGCTATCTATTGTGGTGAGTTATGGTTGAGGATTACTCACCAGGGTCATGTTCCTCAATTGGTTCGCAGGTAGAGGTTACAGGAGCTTACGCACTGCTCGACTGTTTCTTTAGAAGCTAGCGGCCTCCAGAGTGTAATGGGAAAGCACAGAACTGCCATCGAGAGAGCTCTCGGCGCTCACAGGCGATGGCCAATAGCTGGGAATTGGATCAGCGGGACGATTGACTTGTGGAATTGTTCGGACTCACCTTCAGTGGCGGGCGTAGGAGGAGCCGCTTCTAACAAACGTGGTACTGGCGTTGGAATGGTGGCGTCTGGAGAAGCACTGGTTGTTATGAGAGCAATGCTTTGTCCTAAATAATAATTCGTAAATCGTGTACGTAGCGGAGGGACTTAAGTTATCTCTTTATACTTTGGAATCAAAGGTCTTAAATCTGTATCAAAATTCAAACCGGATGCGCAAGATCCAGAGTGAACGTTATTAGCAATTTCTCCATCTCGATTGATACTTACTTTTCTTTACAAGGTTCAAAAGAATTGTTAAATGATATCGATCAAAGATGTTACATAAAATCTAGTTACTCGTATTGCAAAAAAATCGGTAATTGAAGCTAAACATGTAACCGATTAAGCGTTATTAGCTAATTTGTTAGCCGCAGAAAAAGTGAAAAATAGTAACACCTGTATACAGCAAAGCACTTACTTCTTTCTAGTTCCAGAAGACACCAGACACTTAAACTTCTGAGGCGAAAAGAGGGGACAAGCCTAGTATTTCCCTGGACGATTACAGAAAGCCACCAATATGGCGGCGCTTTAACTCATTCACTCAAACTGCCTAATCACCTGAAGCTCTGGGTTAGATCCAAACCGCCGTCAGTGCTTTGTGGAATTAGGGGAATATGAAACTGTTGACGGTGCTTCATCCGTCAGATAAGCCGGTAAGCTTGCTTGTCATTTGATGTCTTTCGGGAAAGTATTATTGAATAGGCCGGCACTGGATTTAATGGGTTACTTATGAACGTGGAATAAGAAAACATACGAATCATTGTTTGTAGTTGCAAAAATTTTATTTTTCTGCAGTACTTTCACAGATTGCTGATACTTTTACAACAGTTAATCAAAATGGCTTCAATGTAGGCATAAATAAAAAATTAAGTGGGATAAAATCAGCGAACAGGCTGACTACGTAGCAGGACCTCCTATTCCTTTCCACTTTTCAAGAAAGTCTTACCAAGGTTTTCGCGAGCACCTTGGATAACGTTAGCCAGGGCTACATCAATGCTGAACCAATTCCAGTTCATAAACACAGACCGCAGTGTAAAATATTTTACAATACGACAGGCCTGACCAAGTCGGATACTGCACATCGCATCATCTTCGCTGCACTAACTTTAAGGCCCACGCTCTTTGCATTATATTGGAAGAGCTTCCTTTCCCAATCGTCACTGTACATATCAGTATAGGATTTGAATTGAGCTGCATTTGCGACTCATCCGCTTCCGCACGGGGGTTGCTTATCTGGAATTAATACATTTGCCCTTCTCCCCCATCCCTCATGGCGGAAAAAGCCTGCAGATTCAACGCACAGCACTACCCTTCGCACCGAGTATGGTGGGTGAGCGGTTAATGTGAACTGCCCCATTTGGAATCTTACCATCCTTCTCGTCAAGTTATCTGGTAACAAAGAGGATGAGATGCTCGCGTTGAACCTGGAGCGGCGGAAAAGTTTTATGGGCTTTATTTCGTTAAATTTTTTTCTGTCATTAATTTCTCGACTGGTTTGACGCAATACTCCATTCCTTCTTATCTTGCGCCAACCCCTTCATTTCTACATACCCTCTACAACCAACGTCCTCAATTATCTGTTTCATATATTCTAATCTCTGTCTTCCTCTACAGTTCGTACCTTCGACTGTTCCTTCCATTAACAAATTAACCAGTCCTGCATGTCTCAGAATATGACCTACCATCCTGTCTCTTCTTTTTGTAAGACTCTTCCACAATCTTCTTTCCTCACCCAACATTTCCGAAACTCGTTCCTTTCCTACTTTATCTGTCCGCTTAATTTTCAGCATCCTTCTATATTCTTCAATTTTCCGTCTTTCCGGTACGAATAAAGTCCATGCTTTGATATCATAAAGTGCTGTGCTCCACGCATAAAATTTAAAGAGTTTTTTCTAAGTCCTAGGTCATTATTTGAAACTAAAATATTTATCTTTTTCATGAAGGCCCCTTTTGCTAGTGTTATTCTGCTTTTAACATCATGCCTGCTTCGCCCATCACTTGTAATTTTATTTTCCAATTAGCAGAATTCAACTACTTCTTCTATCGCATCCTATTTTGATACTTATTGATACACTGATATTATTGGTATCATCTTTGCTACATTTCATCACTTTTGTCTTGCTTTGATTTATATTCAGTCCAAAATCTTCATTCAGTATTTTGTTCGTGCCATTCAGTAACTTCTCAATAACCTCAGCCTGTTCGGCTAACAAGACAATGTCATCACAAATCGTAGCATTCTGATTTTCTCTCCTTGAATACTTAGGGCACATGAAAATTTTTCATTCACTTCCTTTATTGCTTCCCCTACATACAAGTTGAATATTAACGGGGATAGATTACAACCTTGCCTCACACCATTTTTAACACACTTTTGTTAATAAGAGTACGTGAGAACTATCCGTGAATAGTATTCCCCGAAAACTGTAGGACCAACCGCTACAGAGGCGGGATGAGCGTTAAATCGTGTATAACCGATGTATGTAAATGAGGTATCATTTTGAATATTAAGGCCTCCACCGTGGTCACATTATATTTTAAGAAAGAATTCTTCGGAATTTCACCCTTGGAAGGGCAAAATTATCATTAGTTCAATAACTTTTTTTGTCACGAGGTATTTATCACCCTTGATGTCTAACTGAAATAAAGAAATCAGGTATTACTTTAGAGATTAAGTTCTGCGGTTTCATGAAATCATATTTTAAGAAAGTAATTTTTTGGATTTCCACACTTAAAGGGTAAAACTATCATTATTTCCGTAACTTTTTTATCATGGGCCATTTATCTCTCTTGATATCTAACCGAAATAGATAAATCAGCTGTCATATTAAAGATTAAGGTCGCTGCTTTGGTCACATCACTTCTTAAGAACGAAATTTTTCGGAATTTGCAAAGTATTGTGAATGTCTCTCTTATGAGACAGTTCAAGCCACTAGATAGCAGTAGCACATATCACAGAGATATTAATAAACTGCTTCACTGGCGTCCACTTTTGTACGTAGCTATTTACACTAAACAAATAAACAATTGAAACAAATGAGGTGATTCTTCTTTTATTCTATCACAAACCCCCAACCTTACTATTCATTTTATACGTGAAATTTTCTCACGGATCATCTAGTACTAATTATTTCATTGTAATAATGGAGAACTTTTTCATGTCTTTGTGATATTAAAAAAAGGAAATTTTTTTCAAGCAAAGCCACAAATCATGTTTCCCTCGTTGTTTACAGGAGTCAAATGTACCTTTCGTTACTTTCAAAACTTTCTAAATCGTTCATCAGGAAACGTAATTTTACAAACAGCGAGTAACTCGGCCACAGTTATTTATAACGTCCGATAACTGTTAATTTCGTCTTCGTATTTCAGTGAAATATAACGTCTTCCATAAAGCCCACCTTAAATACTTAGGCAGTGACACAATTCATTATGAGATTAAAATTTTTCATGCATAAGTGGCGTTATATTTTCATCGCTAAGCACAATTGGTGACTCCAGCATACTTAATAATTCTATAAAAACATACTATCTTATTACTGTGGCGTGTTTGAAAGCTGCACTTCACAAAAATGTATACAGGAGAAGCGTAATCTTCAAATAATAACAGCTAACTATTAGACATGATCGTTTTGACTACCTAGTTAATAATACCGCAGTTACAACAAATGTAGAAACTGACAATCATGCCCTTTCCCAAAAAAACCAGACGAATGTCCCTTCCCTTCTTAAGAAGATCATGTGATGATACCTATTGTCACTTGGTACTTACCTGAAAGAAAGAAGCCAAAAAATGGCAATAAGCCTTCTTAAGAATTTTTTTATGGCGGAGCTATTGAAAAATAAGTGTAAAATATGTCAAATGATAAGTGTAACCCCGTAGAAACGATGAACTACGCGGAAAGGCCTCAAATCCTGCACCAACACCAAAATTGTATTATAGGTATGGAGTTTGCTATGAATCAGATTGAAAGTGAAAGCAAGGACCAAAGCAGCAGAAATAAAGTTTGTTATGTAGTTGAAAGGGTGTCTTACAATTTATCCTGCGAAAGCATAACAACTTATGGCTGAATCAGCACTATGAGAAAATAGAGAACGGAAGGATATGTGGTAACACAGAATAGAAGTGTGATATGTGATAAAATAGAATAGTTTATTCAAAACATTAGGCTTTGTTATTTTATTTTACATTTATTCAAAAACATTAAGCTTTTTTATTTTACTTTCCATCTTCAAGTGTATTTAAGGGTAATGGGACTATTTTCGACACGTTGATAATTCATTTTTTAATCTATTCTATTTAATAACAATGCATTCTAAAGTAATTTTCTGCATCGTGAATATCTCTGTTCCATTATATATATAACAGGTTTATAAAGAAGTAAAGATTAATAACGAAGTTAATTTTTTTTAATCGAATTCTAGATATCTTCTTTTTGGAGGTTCTGGTTCTACTTACTGTGAATTTCAGAACACAGTGGATGAGATTTTTCTTTCAGCTCGGAGAAAAGTTGTCAAGAACAGAACCTAAGCCTCGTTCCTTTATTTTGTGAGCAGCATACCTCAACCGCTACTGCCGAGGTAGTCGGCTGCTGACGGATATGTGCTCCTTGGAGTTCCCATACTTTCTGGAATATGTGCTCCTTGGAGTTCCCATACTTCCTATTTTTAAATCATAATCAACAAGTTTCATGCAGCGCGTAATTTGTGTTCAAGAAACCATTGTCAGACAATTCTACTAACCGAGAACAATGGGAATTTTTTAATATCTGCGATGTCCCTGATATTGTGTTTATTTTTTTCTGAACTAAGAATTTAGCGCGTTCATAGGAATATATCTTTACTTACATTTGCTGTCTTTCATACAATTATTTTGGTTTCTTCTTATTTTATCATTCGTTCTGAAAATATCATAACATAATTTCATATTACTGCGGCTTTTAGAGGACACAAAATCTGAAAGGAATTTGAAAAATTTAAAATCAAACTATGCGGCAGAATTAGATTCAAACCCTTAAAAAATTAAAATACATTAAATTACATAAAATAAATTAACATATTAACATACTATTCAAATTGATACCAAAAGCCTACTTGAGTGGAAATGTATTCACATCAAACTATTATCCCCAAATTTTAGAACAAATAACGTCAGTGTGGCTGCACTTATTTCAAACAATTAATTGGGACAATACGCAGAGGAAAAGAAGGGAGGTGGAAAAGATAATATTTGAAGGGGAATATGGTATCAAAATAAAAAGGGTGAGAGAAGCAATTCTGGAATATATTTAATAAACCTATTAGAAAAGTCAATAATACGACAAAAAATTGTATGATTCAAACCTTGTCTAGCAATCTGTTTAGCGAGTTTACTAAAAACAATGAATCATTAAAGACAACCATGAATTAAGACCTCTACGAAATGAAGTCTTCACGGGTGTCAGCTGCCTGTGCAGACGTCTCGACACCTGATGAAGACGACGGATCTAGTCTTCGAAATATCGTGTTTTCAAAACACTATCCGGCGGTTCACCCGTGAAGACTTCATTTCAAGCACACGCCGGTAAAGTCTCCGTTCTTACATTAAGACCTCTATGTTTAAGGCCATGGTACGTATGTTACCATCGACGTTAATCATGTACGCAGATAAACAATTCAACAAAGTTTTTTATTTACACGTCGTGGACGTCGAAGTTATTAGGGAGGTGTGACCCTTACAAGGAACCATCCCGGCATTCGCCCGAAGTGATTTCGGGAAACCATCGAAAACCGAAATCTGGATTGTCGGACTTCGTCGTGAAAGTTAAAGAAAAATTATGAATTTTTCAGGAGAAGAATTATTAACATAGGATTAGCTAATGATATTCTTATTAACTAGAAAAGATTAATATTCCTGGAAAATATTATACACCATTAGGAAAATATACGAAGATGAATTTGCACTTGTACAAGACGAATGAAATCGAAGGTTGTTAACTGTAGCTGTAAAAGCAGTTTCAGGGTCAAAACAAGAGCTATTGCTGAAGTGTTAAATTATTCCATATGGTAACCAAAGGAGGAAGAAGACTCTTCTAAATTATAAACTGAATTCAGAGAGGATAATAAAATTTTTAAGCTATATAAGTATAATTCTGAGTCACAGTTTATTCTGATCATTAGTCTGTGCAGTAATGAATGATAAATAAACATACAGAATGTATAAAATAACTTGTATTACAGTGCAGATAGTGATGATCAGGAAACCTCCTGAAATTGTTCCTTTGTAAGCTCGAAGAGGGCAATCAGAAACGATGTGACGGATATATTGAAAGGTTGCTCCACAGTCACAATCTGCTGAACTGACAAAGTCTCATTTGTGGAATAAGTAACCGTATCTGCCTGTTCGGATCCGATGGGTGATCCATTGTCGTCTGAGGAGATCGAATCCTTATAACCGCATTGAAGAATTTTCAACTAGATGTTTATTGGTTACCGGTGACTTCTCCCAGCTTGTTGAGTTTGAAAGAGGACACTGCGAGGTTTATTGGCTACCGATGACTTCTCCCAGATGTTTGGGTTTGAAAGAGGACACTGCGAGGTTGATTTCTGTGCGCCGCGGTGTATGTAATACATCAATTCATGAAACTATAATCAGGACACCGAAGAGATCAGAAAAAAGAAAAACGGAAATGTTGGAAGCGTGATGATGCAGAAGTGCGATAAACACTTAAAGAAAGCAATAACGCAAGAAATTAACAATGATTGTAAAGAATGAATTAGCAAAGCTGATTATGGATGAGAAAGAGAATAGATAAGAAAGAGGGTAATATTTTCAGATATAAGCGATTTAATTATTTTAATAGGTAGCATAGTTGAAGAACAACAGGATTTAAGCATCCGTTTAACTAACGGCAGTTTAGCTGACAATTTTCCTCGCAGTCCATCGGCTAACACTTAGTTTCACATTCGTCCACAGGAGCTGGTTTTCGATTAGATTTCAAGCATTAAAGAGCAGAAAGACGATATTTCTAGTTGCAGCAAACACAAGTTAGATTTCTGTGTCCTTCCCACAATATAAATGTCATTTACTATCATTATTCTTAAAGTCTTTACATATCATGAAATTTAACTGACCTCCCTCTTCCATCCCCCCTCCTCTCCAGATTGGCGGGTGCCCATTGAAGTCTTTCCGTGGGGCAACTGATGATTGTGTTAATTCAGGCAAATCAAGCAGTAAGTGCAAAAAAGAAAGAAAAAAACTCGCTAACTGTATGATAGGGGGTCGAGCTATTATTACTTTAGATAATGTACCGTTCAGATGGCTGAACACGAAACATGTAACGGCACAAAATTCAAAACCTACGTTTGCCCTTTGGGCCTAATAACTGTCATAGCACAACATACGGTAATGCCAAACTGAAATCTCTGGAAGCGAAAAGGATAGTTATTTTGAAATAGCTGACCCGATGTTGTCCAGTCAAAATTTCAATACATTTGTATCTGGTCGTTTTATGAATTTGTGAAAAGCGATTAAAAATGTATAAGAAACGTATTTCTGAGTAATCATGGTGTTTGTTAACGATTGTGTCCATGGATATTCAATTTGAGAAGGAGTACATTAACAAGTATGCCAATTGGAAATTTTACATTTGAGATGAATTCTATCGGTAGTACACTGCTGAAATGCTGGAAATGTGCGTTGTGCCTGGAATGTGATCGACTTGGAACCATGACGTTTTGTTCTAAAATTCAACTGAGTTATTTCCATCCCGGTATCATTAGGAACAAAACAAAAAAAAAGGGGAAGAATTACGCATATCCATTGTTCGAATCGTGAGTTAAGGTAGTGAGTTCATCTGAAAATCACAAAGAAAAAAGGACTTTCAGCTATCCCGAATTTTTCCAATATTCCAGGCAACTTGTTCGGGCAATTTTTCAAGTTTTTTCGTTTTATAAAAACCTTATCCGCACTATTAAGAGAATTTTATAAAATAGCTAAATTGGTACATGGAAAAAGTACCTCCAGTTTTCTCCAATTTTCAGGGCAACTTTTCCAGTTTTTCTTTCTCTAAATACCTTATTTTGACTACCTATTTAAATGTATTTAAATGTATTGAAATGCTGTTTGTTGGTAACAGCATCTCTTGAGATTAATTTTTAATGGGTTTTTGCAGATTTTTATCCAGACATACCAGTTTTTTTTATTTCCATCCCGGGAGCATAATGAACAAAACAAACAAAAAAGAATTACGCATATCCGTTGTTCAAATCTTGAATTATGGTCTTAAGTTCATCCAAAAATCCCATAAAAAAGCACCTTCAGTTTACCCGAATTTTCCAATTTTCGCAGTTTTTCTTTCTCTAAAATCTTTATTCGGACTTAAACGAACATTTTTTAAGAACTATCCAAATTTGTGCATATAAAAAAAATATTTTCAGTATTCTCGAATTTTCCAATTTTCCTGAAAAATTTTCCAATTTTTCTTTTCCTAAACAGCTTATTCGGAAAATAAAGAAAATTTTAAAAACTAGCCAAATTTGTACTTGGAAATAGTACTTTCGGGTTTTTCTCAAATCTTCCAATTTTCAAGGAAACTTTTCCAATTGTTCTTTCTTTAAAAACCTTATTCAGACTAGCTTTATAAATAAAAAATGAAATGCTGTTCGTTGATAACCGCATCTCTTGAAAACGGCTGGACTAACTTTGAATGTATTTTTCCATATTTTCTCGAGATCTATCACCTTTTTTTCAATATAAAATATTCAATTAAGTTATTTACATCCCAGGAGCATAAGGAAAAAAAAATTACCCATATCCATTGCTCGATTGATAAGTTACAGTCTTGAATTTATACCAAAATCCCATAGAAAATTTTCCAATTTTCCGGGAAATTTTCCCATTATTTATTTTTCTAAAAATCTTATTTGGCTACTACGAACATTGAAAAAAGGTTAGCAAAATCAGTCGATAGAAAAACGTACTTTCAGTTTTTCAGAATTTTCCAATTTTGAAGGCAACTTTTCCAATTTTTCCTTATCTAAAAATCTTATTCGGACTTGGAACGAACATTAAAAAAAAATGTAACCAAATCGGCGAATAGAAAAAATCACTTTGTTTCCACAATTTTTCAGGCAACTTTTCTAATTTTTCTTTCCCCAAAAACATCATTTGGACTATTATGAACATTTTTAAAAAAATAACATAATCGGTCTATAGAAAAAAAGCCCTTTCTCTTTTTTTTCAAGAATTTTCCGGACAATTTTTCCAATTTTTCTTTCTCTAAAAACCTTGTTTGTATTAATACGAATATTAAAAAAAATTTGCGAAATCAGTCAATTAAAAAGAGTACTTTCAGTTTTTCCAGAATTTTCCAACTTTTCTTTCTCTAAAAATCTTATTCAAATTATTATTAACATAAATCTGTCCAGCCGTTCTCAAATGATGCGGTTACCAACGAATAGCATTTCATTTTTATTTATATTGATAAGAGGTAACCCACGATTGAAGACTGATCCGTTGATTCCACATTACACTTCCGATTCTGGCTGTGATTCTGTTGTTGTTTTTTTTTTTTTTTTTTTTTTTTTTTTTTTTTTTTTTTTTTTTTTTTTTTTTTTTTTTTTTTACCTGAAACAATTACTTATTATCGATTGACTCGAAAAGTTTGTTGGAATAATAATTTAAAAAAAATTAAATTAGTTCAATGACTTTTTTATTTAAGTAATAACAACGACAATATGAGAGATTTTCTGGTTGTCTCACACCCTAAACCCTATTTTCTAATTAACATTTTAGCACAACTTGTAGGATCCATTGTGAATAGTAATAAATGCACCATAAATAAAAAAATAAAATAAAAAATCATTTTCAGCCAGATTCATATTCATCCTAAAGTTACAAAACGTATAATCTATGAATAAAAGTAAGTCATTTTAAAAAATATAAATAGAACTAGAATGTTTTACGTATAGATGCAACATCTCGCTGCGTGTAACTACGCTTAAAATTCTAGAACCATTAATCAAATTAAAACCTAGCTCTGGCCTCGCATGCCGAGAACGGCGGTTCGAATCCTCGTCCGGTTATCCAGATTTCGGTTTTTTATGATTTCCCGAAATCACTACAGGCAAATGCCGGTATCGCTCCTTCAAAAAGGCCATGGCCGAATTCTTTCTCATTCGTTGCGCCTGCCCCCGCCCCCCGTCCCCCATCCCCACCGGTCCTTTCCTGCCTCTAATGGCCTCAACAAGAAGTAAAGCCATAAACAAGATTCAAATTTCCTGCATTTTTTTTTATAGGTTAAGTTCATTATCCTTTGATTTTATGTTATTAAATTCAGTTTCGATGGGTGCAATTTCACAGTCCACATAGATAGACTATTTAAGATTTTAATTTCAGATCCTTTCAGTATTTCTGATAAATTTTATAGATTTTCATTCGGTAATTTATTTCAACTCCCTAACCTCCAAAATAAAATTTTATCCTTTCTTTTACAACTGAAAATGAAAGAAGCATCCCGACATTAAACTGGAACACTTTTAGGAAAGCAAGGAAAATAGAAATCTGGATGGCCGGACCGGAAACTGAACCTGTGACCTCCAGAAAGTTAGGTCTGAATTTAAAATTCAGATAATTATCGGGGAAGAAAGTGATTCTCGCGTTATGGCTCAATTTGAATGAAGTGTATTTCTAGTTCGTTAGAGAAATTGCGTGTTTGTGATAGCTACGTCGCAGCATCTTTATGAAGATGTAGTGAGGATTCGGACAGATTTTCTGGCCTTGCTCATCTCCGCGCCACCGTGTTCAGGAAATTGCTGTCCAGACGGACGTGATCGCTCTCATTTCCTCGTTTCTACACATCATCTCTGACCTGCCCGTAACGAGGCCCGCATCAGACCAGTTGAGTAAGCAACAGTCCAGCATCACCACCTGTAAACATTAGAACAAAGTTCGATATCTGCATTTGAGTCCTCAAGTGATATTTATTCCAACATACTAGGGTGCCAGAACATTTTTTAAAACACGCTTTATATTAATTTGACCTGTATGTATGAATGAATGAATGTAATGGAATTTTCACTTCAGTTTTCACTCATTTCAAGACTTCCGAATTGTTTGAAATTTCTCACACATATTAAAAACTGATTACAATACTATAATTTCATACCATGTCCTGGTATTCTCGTTATGTTGACAGTAACAATAGAAAAGTGGTTGAATGTAATCGAATCTTCAATTCAATTATTACTCAATTCCAGACTTCCGTATTGTTTGAAATTTTGCACACGTATTAAGAACCGATATCAACGTCCTGGTATTCTCATTACATTGACAGTAAGAACAGAAAACTGCTTTAACCGTCCTGTGAGAGATGTGGCTAATTTTTCACCCACTTTCAGCAGCGGTCTGGTGGCTCAATTTAATTGGGCGCATGACGGGCAAACGGACGTTCCCCGGTTCGAATCCCGGTTTGGACCTTAAAAGTGACTTTCATCTCTGGCAAACTTTACTTTGATTATGTGAAGTACGTTAGTATGATCCATGGTTCGGATTTCACGTAACCTGCAAAACCCCTATACAGAATGAGATTGTTGATTGAGGTAAAGCATGTTCGGAAATTCGAAAAACATTTGTCACTTGGCAGCCGGACCCTTCGAAGATTTCCGGCCAACCGCATTTAATGTAACTATCCATTTCCAGGCGTTTCAATTTTTTCTAAATTATTTCCATATATTAAGAGTTGGTAACAATTCAATAATTTCTCAGCTATGTCCTGTTTTTCTCATTACTTTGACAGTAACAACAGAAAAATGGCTTTGTTACACAACCTTCTCCACATGCCCACTTAAAAATACTTTGATGCAAAGAGCTACGATAGTGGCCCAAGTGATATTAAACAGGGAGTATTCACTACATCGTTTTGAGTTAGATCAACTAATTAGAGTAGTCTTCTACATTTATACTGCTATCCGAGCTCTGGTGCAGTTGACCACTTAATTGTCCGTTACTCGTGGGAATAATAATTAAAGATGAAATTACAACACAAGGAAACAAAGAAATCGGCGATGAAAAAGCAAACAAACAGTAAGAAACATATTTTTATAACAATCTGAACTATCAGCTTAAAAATAAAATTTTAGTTTAAAGAACTGAAAACACGCTTTTGTAGGATGTACCAGAGAAGTTAGGGAATTGGGTTACAAAACTTTGGTCAGACCATTGGTTGAATATGGTGGTGTAGTTTGGGACCCACATTTTGCTTCTCAAATGCAGCAGTTGGAGGGCGTGCAAATAAGAACAGCTAGATTTGTTTTAGGAAATTATCGTAGGACCTAATCAGTATCTGAAATGATAAAGGAGCTGGATTTGGAGTCATTGGAGAATAGGAGGAGCGTGAAGAGATTGCTGGGAATGTACAAGGCATATGTTGGTGAAGGGACTTGGTCGAAGAATTAGGAAGATGACCATAACCACAAGTTGGCTCTCGATTTCATGTATAAAGGAATAGGATTTTTTGTTTTTGTTTTGTTTCTGAATGTTTTAGGGAGTGGAATAAATTACCAGTGAAGTGATGAGTAATTTACCCAAAACTCTGAAGGAATTTAAAATTTAAATTTTTAAATCACAAAAGTTGATGGGGAAGTAATTTAACACTCAAATTAATTTAATTTAATTGCGATGGAGCGCACGCTTCGATGGCAATTTTCCCCTTTTCTTTACCCGCCTACTTTTGCCCTCTACAAATTTCAACTTTAAATGGTTTCAACGTTTTTAGTAAATTATTCATCAATTCTCTTAGTAACTTATTTTAATCCCTGATCCCTTTACCTAAGAAAGAAAATCTTCCCACCCCCTTGTGTGTGAAATCGAGTGACACTTTGGGGTCATGGTTAACTTTTCCCTTCCATGCATTACTTTTCATTCTTATGCCAATATCTTTCCACGCCCCATCACCAATATACGCCTTGTACACTCCCCTGACTCTCTTCATCCTCCTCCTGTCTTCTAATGAATCCCATTCCAGCTCTTTTATCATATTGATAAGTTGTAATGTTATATGGTAATTTCCAGAGACAAATCTAGCATCCCTTTTTCGCATCCCCTCCAACTCCTGTATTTGATACCCAAAATGTGGGTTCCATTCTACTCCACCATATTTAAGCAATGGTCTAACCAAAGTTTAGTAACCCAGTTCGTTTACTTGTCTCTATATTCCCTCATCACTCTTTCCAACAAGTGAAGGATTTTGAAACCTTTTCTTCCAACCTATCCAATGTGTCCTGCCAAATTGAGATTGTTATCAAATATTATGCCAAGATATTTACGTTTCAAGTCTTCGACGAGCAATTCTTTTCCCAAAATATAGTCATAATCAACCTTTAGTTTTTTATATGTGTATCTGATAAGCTGACTCTTCTTCCCATGTTTACCAATCCAGCTAGATATCCTGTCCAGATTACCCTGCAGCTGTTCACTACTGTTTCGATCCTTTTTGTAATATATTATATAAGATAATTAAAAAATAAAATAAAAAGGGGTAGGCGAACTGCCACCGGAGCGTGTGTTCCATCACAATTAAATTATTAATAATAATTCACCGTGAGTTAGGACAATATTTATGTAGAATATTTCCTCTTTGTTTTAAAACGCCTGATTTTCACGTAGTTTTGCGAACATTTGCTTAGTTAATTTCTTAATGTATCTAAATTACATTATGTTATAAAATACACAAATCTGCATTCAAATGTTCCTGATAGCTGGAGGAACATCGGAAATAAGAATGTAGCTAAGAGAAATGATACTTCTTCCATGAAAATTAGATTTTATTCCTTCTTTGGACTCGAAAAAAAAAGATAAACGTATTAAGAAATATGTCCGTGCGCAAATGCTAGTAAATCATCAAAGCCTAAAGACACAGCCCTATTATCTCCGCATTTCTTGAACGATTTTTCATACATAATTTAATGGCATTACTTAAAGGGGCGAGGAACTGCTTAATCTACTAGCTTGTTTGGAGAAACGGGAAGTTGAACTTGTTTTTGCCGAGGCCAGTCAGCATCAGTCACATTTTCAGATAAGTGCAGGAACACGGAGGGACCATCTGTTGATTCGATTATCTTGAAAAGAGGTTCACGATTATGGAGATTCAAATGAGTTAAATTCTGCAAGTTGAATTCCTAAGACTTTTTTTCCAAGTAACCCGAGTTTACAACGGAGGAAACAAAAGCTTTGAAGTCAATTTGCTCTAAGAATACCAAATCCTCAGATAAAGTCTTGCGAATTATAAATGAAGATATGAATTGCTACAGAGCCACTAGGAAGAACAGAAACCAGAGGATAATAATTGACAAATAAATCATTAAATTTTTGCTTACATTCTTCGATAACAGGTATTTCCATCATACAGTTTTACGGGTAAAAAAGGAAAATGCATACGTGTTCAAATATATGATATTTTAATTATGCTGACTGAAATCATTTTACAGAAGAATATGTGCATTACGCAGTACAGAAACAAGGTCATAGTTGCTTGGATCATACATATTTACTTATTACAGGTCAAACTATCGAAACAACTTTTTTCCTTTCCACAGTGGGTGGCGTAAAAGTTGAAATCCTGGTGCGCTGATTTTTCTGGATTTAAGACGTCACCCGCTGTGAGTGTCAAGTTTTCACATTGGTTTCCAATAGAATGACATGGAAACGGTATGAGGGGATGAGGATGTGCCAACGTTCTTAAACATCTACTCTTGGTGTCGGTTTTATAAACATTGGCCGTTCGTACACCAAAATTTTTCGTAGACAGGATTCTTATCATTAAACGAAGTAAAATACCGCTGCATTTACCTTTTGTGAACACAAATGAGGCGTCATAGTATTTTCCCTGAAACTGTATATCTTCATGAGAGAGACACCTGGAATTTCCGACCAATCTAGGTCAAGTCAACGAGAAGTCATTGCAGCACTAATATCACTGATCAATCTTCTAGTATTTGAAAGCCACAGTATCTTTATGCGTCACGAAGTGACGCTTAAAAGTGACTTCCAGTAACGACAGGAAATTAATGACTATTCTTCTCTCGATTTCATTGTATTTTGATTTTTTTTTCATTATATAATAAACGCTCAGCTGCATTACTACATCTACAATGACTAATTGAGTATGGTAATTAATTCTCCTTTATTAAATGAGAGAAACTTATAATTTTACAGTTACAAACATCACACTTACATACGGGTACCGTCATAAATTACGTTTCTCTCTTTTCCAAGACAAATTTTGGATGAGGTTTAACATGAAACCATCCAACCCTCAAAACATAGATTCAAACACTCCGCCTCTTGAAACTGTCTCTTCAATTTAATTCCGGTACTAGTTATGATAATACTCATCTCTAGACAGTTATTAGAAATATTACCTCCTGAAACTTCTGCGATAAAAAACCCTATCTTCGTAGATAAAATATCAATTTTACGGTCAGTGGTGAAATATTTTGAAGATTACTTGTCCATTATACGCTGAAATCACTTCCCTCCGCAATTTTCATTAGCGTAATTATTATTTTTTTAAGGAGGATGAGCGCTGCATTTTCCGGAACGCTGAGCAGAATTATTGCAGGATGTGGAGTAATCCGAACATTATTATGATGCCACCAGCTCCTCTATTTAAATTCTTCCCCTGGCATATGCTTAAACCAAACGACAGAAATTACTACAAATACGAAATTTAATAATTCTCAACCTTTCTTCTCACAGACTGTAAGAACGACAAAGAGAAATGTGAAATTATAAAGTACTATTTTACATTTGTTTTGTATGGCGGCATTATTACTTACTTCGCCTTTCATTTCTGACCCAGTCATCATTCACTATACCAAATGACACTCTTACCGATATTAGTATAATTACTTCTCTTGTTTCTTTTATAAATATAAAATAACAAAATTGGCTGCAAGTATCTCAGTTGCTTTAAAAGTTAGCCAAGCAGGAAAAAAATGTATTTCAATATAGTGAAGTGCTGGAGGCAGAATTATAAAGTAGTTCTCAACTTATCATCACTCTCCGTTTTGAAATCAGCTACGTGGCATTGAAACTATGTTGTTAGCAGCGTCCTGTGTATAATTCAAAGCAGTCAAAATCTTGAACCTCCCTCTTGATTATCTCCTAATACACTTCTGATTTTACAACCAATGATTTCAGAACGTCAGTTTCATTGCCAAAAGGACTGTCGGTTACTAATGTTATTCGTTAACTAACACAATAAATTATTATACAAATTTATTAAGTATTTCTAAACAATATTTCATAATATTAATAAACAATTTATACTATTATAAATCTGTAAACGGGGCAGCGTCTGTCCGCCCTTTCGTCCAGGCATCACGCAAAAACTACTCATCCACTTTAAATAGGGTTTACACAGTTTGAAAGCTTATGGACTGGCTTAAAATCTAAGTTATAAGTTATGATTCTACGTAACCGCGGAAAGGAGAAAGAAATGAACGATCATTCGTTCATACCGAGAACAGTCGAGCGCCACAGATCACACTGCATCTGAGATCAACACTACTCTATGACATTCCCCCAAAGATCACATTTAACACAGAGATATTTGCCACTCTTTTGAGACTGTTAACATATTTTTTGTTTACATAACTTTGGTTATTTATTTCTTAAGTTACCTTACGTTAGAAAACGCGAATTATAATAGGCATAAAATTTTGACATTTCAAAAACGTTGAAAGAATTTAAAGTAGAAATTTGTAGAGGGCGAATGTAGGTGTATGTAGGAAATGGGGAAAATGGGTGTGTAGGGAAATTGCCACCAGAGCGTGCGCTCCATTGCAGTTAAAATTAAATTAAAGGAATAGTGGAAATTAATTTATGGTATAGGTTAAACGACACTGCATCACAAACGTTTATGATTTGCTAGTATTTCATGTTATTATTACACATAGATTATTTAAATAATTTTATGGAGCCAAAAAACATTCAGTCGCAATGGTAGTATATATCAGGTAAAAGGACGAACTGAATTTTCTTATTCCACATATGGCTAAACGTACGCTCTCGTGAATAGCAGAAATTCGCTGACAAGTTCCAGAGAGCCCTTATCCTGTAATATTACTCTTCTGTTAAAACTAATGAACAAGAAATTTAAAATGCCACAGGAATGTTCTGACTCAAGCAATTCTACAAGGGAAAAGTGGTGACGTTGCGGTCACCTCTTTGTTTTTGTATTGTCTCTCGACTGCTTTGATGCAACGATTTGTTCCAAAGCTCCTATCGTTAGATGCTTGTATCGTGAAACGACTTCTACCTGCGGGTACGTTACATCATTACTTGTGACCTGTTACTGACGTCACAACGAGAGCTCAATTCCAGTGTTATTCCAATGGGGTACCCTGCTAATTTCAGACCGCAATCACTTTCGACTACACTCTCTCCACAGAGATAACGTGCGTATTGGAATATCATCGGAGGCTGAAGATCTTATCCTATATTACTAAACGAGCTAATATTTTACAAATGTACCACAGTCTTTCTTGAAAATTCTAACGATTTTGATCGGCAATGTCGCCTCAACACCAAGCGAACGGTTGTTTTTACAAAATTAATACTACACTACACCTTGTAAAAAGAAACTTTACCTTGCCATTGCAAAATTATTACGAGGATAAGAGATGTATTTAGGATCTGTAGACCCATCAGGCTGAACATATGGTAGTGTAGTATGGGACCCACATTTTGCGTATCAAATACAGGAAATGGAGAGGGTGCAAAAAAGAGCTGCTAGAATTGTTTATGGAAATTATCGCAGAATGCAATCAGTGACAGATATGATAAAGGAGCTGGAATGGGATTCATTACAAGACAGGAGGAGGATGAGGAGGGTCATGGGAGTGTACAGGGCATATACTGGCGATGAGGCATGGAAAGATATTGGTGTAGGTTTGAAAAGTAGTACATGGCAGGGAAAAGATGACCATGACCACAAGCTGGCCCTCGATTTCAGGCACAAGGGTATGGGAAGATTTTCTTTTTTAGATAGGGGTCTCAGGGATTGGAATGAGCTACCAAGGGGAATGATGAATAACTTACCGAAAACATTAAAAGAATTCAAAGTTAAAATTTGTAGAGGGCAAATGTAGGTGGGTGCGGGATAGGGGGAAGTTGGGTGTGTAGGGAAATTGCCACCGGAGCCTGTGCTCCATTGCAATTAAATTAAATTAAACATGTGGTGCTGGCTCATCCCGCAAAGAGTCTCCCACAGTTAATACCCTCCCCTCAGTTTTTCTACTTAAAAAAAAAAGTTGAGTTGCAAATTTGTTCTCTTCATGAGAGGTTCCAGAGTAGAATGATATGATGATATCTTTCCCGTCATTTTACCCCGACTCAGTGCTTCGTGGGACACCTTTCAACCATAGTTTTCTATATCTAATTATAATGCTGACATTCTAAGCCCACGAGTACGAAATGTTTGGTAACAATTAGTGTGCATTAATTTTCCACCAGTGCATAGCGGCCTTAGATACATAAATTCTTTCCTTCGAGACCTTAACTGAACAAATAAAGTGTAGTTTCAGAATACTTTGTCACTTCAGTTAAGACGAACTTAATGGAACAATAAATTTGCTATTTGTGAATCATCTAGATCATAGGTTCCCAACCTTTTTTAACGAAAAATTGCTCACCACCCTCCTTTTTTGAACAAAAAATTGCTCATCGCCACCCTTTTTGAACAAGAAATTACTCACCAGCCCCTTTTCAGAGGAGAAAAAAATACAGCGACTCCCTTCTTATAACAAACAATGTAACCCACAGTGCTTCAACTTTTTTGGGTCGTAACACTTTTTGAAACGTTGGTTCGATGAGGAGTATACCATCAAACATAGAAAAACAAGGACAGGATTCTAAATTTATTTTATTAAAAGATATTAACAATATTGGTCTATTGTCCACAGTTTGATTAATATATTATTAATATTACGAACAAATATTTAAAGAACTGATCTCGGTGTAATGACACTAATTTTGGTGCTATATTTGTTATCAGCAATCTTAAATCATTTCGTTCCTCGATTGAAAATCTGTTTCTTTTCTTCGCTAATAAATTTCGGACTATGTTAAATCCTATTTTGCCTGCATATGATCATAGGAATTCAATTAAAATCTTTTTTGATGCAGCCCTTAAACTTGAATGTAATACTGCAAAGAAAGGGAGCGCCGATTGATTCTCAACGGCCCCAAAATTTGCCTTGGACAAAAAACACATCGGTTGTGTCTGAGGGCTTTTATTACCCTTCCTAGGATTCATTTGATTTTACATAGTTAAATTTGACTAAATCCTTCATAAAGTTAGACAGGTTGTATGAACACAGAAGGTCAATATACACGAATCACAATTAATCAATTATAAATAATTATGACACTTGTACAATCCAAGTACATAATTCTTAATTCCATACATCTACACACATTACACAACTCTTATACCAGTCACAAGAAATGCGTAACTATTTACAAATCAAATCATTTTCTTACTATTTCACTGTCTTAATTCCTGTTTTACCAAACAATCACTTAATTACGTCATCTTAATTCTAATTTACAAAGTCATTCATTTACTAAGAGTCATATATAGACTGTTAATGATAACAATATTTACATTCGACAGCTGTTGCCTCTAGGCAGCTAACCGCCACGTCATGAAAACCCCAAAAGTCACTAGACAGAGATGTTTAACTTGTTTTATACATCTGAATCATTTACTTTAAACAGTCTACATCATTTCCCTTAACCTCTTATTTGGAGTACACAAACTAGTTACCTAGGTACATTTGATAGACATAATCTTATTGACATCAAGTGATTCTTTTTAACTGATCTCTCATTTATAATATGGTTTGAGGGCTTCAGCATTATATATACCTTTACATTTACCACTCTCTGGGATACTAGCTCATAAGAGTTATTTTGTGGTATGGACGCAATCTAGAAAGGGCTTTCAAATAAATGAAACTTATGAGTCTCTTGGTGCATAACTGATTATTTACTATGGACACTAAATCCCCAACTTTATATTCTGTGCACGTTTGACCCTCATCACTAGGTATGGAATTAAATTCTAAAAATTTTCCACTTCATAAGCGCACTTACTATGTTGGTCTGTACAGTATGTCCTAAACCAACGTCCTATTTCTCTACCAGGTTCTCTACGGGTTTCCTACAGATGATTTGCCGAGGTATGTAGAACTTCTATCCTTTCCATTTCGAGTTTTCATATCCACGCTTTACTGGTAAATTGTGGGGTATTGTCAGACAATATTTTCTTTGGTTTATCTACTTTCTGACAGTGGACAATGAGAAAGCGGGATATCAGCAGAGTACAAGCAAGCGAAATTAAGTTTGTAAGAGGTATAATGGGAGTCACTAAAATGGACAGAATAAGGAATGAAGTGATTAGACGCACCATAAAAGAGGAACCCCTACAGGAAAGGATAGAGAGGAGCAGACTGTGATGGTATGGACATGTAAAGAGAATGGAGGCTCAGAGAATCCCAAGAAAAATCCATGAAATTAAGATGCATGGTAAACGACCCAGAGGAAGACCAAGAGATGGATGGCTGAAAGGAGTGGAGGAGTGTGTACGGATGAGAGGAGAGGACTGGAACAAAGTGGTGACAGAGAGGTGGTGGGAAGAAAGAAGGAAATGGAGAGGCTTGTGCATGAAGCAGACCTGGTCAGAGGCTAGAAACTGTTGAGGATGATGATGATGATGATGATGATGATGAGAGAAAACATCAGATAAAACTAAAATCTGGGTCACTCCTACCAGAGACATGGGTAGCGGACCAAACATGTCAGCAGAAACCAAGTCTAATACTCCACTAGGAATAATATCCTGTATTTTTCCTCCTCGCTTAACATTATCTATTTTAGCTCTTTGGTAAATATGAAAAGACTTTAACATCGTGGCAATTTTTCTCCTCATATAATTGAGATAAATATCCTCCCTTAAAACTCAGTAATACTTGAATGGCCCCTAATGCCTGTAACTACAGTGGTGTGCCAAACAATCTTTTCGATCAGACTTTCTGGAAGCCATAGCTTCCAACTTTCATCATCTTCACTAGTCCTCCTAAATAATACCTCTTCATACAAGGTATAGTATTTCAGAAGCTTATCTTTATGTTACAGATTAGCAAGATTAGTCTTTACTTCTGCTGTATCTACATCTTTGGCCCGTATATCTTTATTTCCTCTCAAGGAATGTTTAACATCAGTCTCAGTAGCGTACTATGGGACCCACATTTTTCGTATCAGATACAGGAGTTAGAGAGAGAGCAAATGTAGGTGGGTGCAGGAAAGGGGGAAGATGTGTGTGCAGGGAAATTGCCACCGGAGCGTACTGCTTTGAGATAAGCAATCCTAGATTCAGTCTGTACTCCTAAGCATCTTTTTTCTGAATCTAGCAGTAACGGTATACATGACAAAACGTCTGAAACTTGATTTTGACTAGCAAGCCTATACCGAATCTCCAGATTGTATTCCTGCAAAACTTAGGGCCAACTTGTTAACTGACTGTGATCCAATTTACACTTTAACAGAAATGAAAGAGCTTTACGATCAGTAAACACATCAATCTTTCTGCCTAAAAGTAGGTATCTAAACTTGATTAAACCTTATACAATAGATAAGGCCTCCCATTCAGTAATTGTGTATCTAGTTTAAGGCGGTTGCGATTTCCTACTGCCAAAAGCGACGCTTACCCATTACTTTCCACCTGCTGGAAGACATGTACACCTAGATCGTAATCCCAGTTATCTGTGGCGAGGCAAAAATCTAGATTCCAATCTGGATAAAACAGGATATCTGCTTTACATTATAATCTTTGATTTTTTGAAAATCTCTTTCACATTCATTGGACCACACCCACTTTGCATTTTGTTGTTCCAAATTTCTTAAAGCTAGGCTATTTAATATTCGCACAATCCAAAGAAACGTTTTAGTTGCTTTCTGCCTCTAGGTTGGGGAAAGTTCTTAATGACTTTAATCTCATCATTACTAGACAAGATTCCCTGTGGCCTAATACGATGGCCCAAAAATTCAACCTCCTTTTCCAAAAATTTGCATTTTTTTTTTTAAATTTGAGTCATACCACCCATTTTCAGTTCTAAAACTTTCCGAAGTAGCAACCAACAACCTTAAAACTTTTCTGACATTAAAAGAATATCATCTATGTATATCTCTACCTGCTCGAGCAGTTCTTTTCCTAGCAAACTATCCACAGCACGAATAAATGTAGCAACCGAAATGTTTAAATCAAACGGACGCAACTAAACAGCGGAATTTTTCTGTTGCTTGCTTCTTATTGAGTACAGGAAAAAGTATTGTGCCCGTCTGTAAAGCCTTCTTTTGTGAAGCTTTGTCAGTCACTAACCGCCGGTTTAACAACCTCTCCAAAACAATTGACAAAGGTGAAATACCTACAGAAAAAAGCGGAGGTTACCGTAAGAGTATGACATTTTCCGATAAAAAAGAATGTGTACGGGGCTTCATTGCTGCACTGCCGGCTAAAGAATCACACTATAACAGGGAAAAATCTAAGCGGATTTACTTAAGTAATGAACTTAACGTCAAAAAATTTCACCAGATGTAGAATGAAGAGTGTGATGCAGATAAACGCGTTATTAATACTATGTTTAGAAGAATATTTCAGTCTGACTTCAACATCGGATTTTCGTCTCCGGCCACAGATGTCTGTAGCACATGTACTTTTTTATAAAATAAGCTAAGAGTAGAAGAGATCTCAGAAGAAAAGGAGAAGACACAGAGCTCAAAATCCATAAATTACGCTCTAAGGCGTTTTACGAAATTATGAAGCAGAGACCAGAGAAATCTTTATCTATCAGCTTCGACATGCAGCAAATTCACCCTGTTCCGAAAACTCCAATCCAGGAGGCTTACTACTTACGACAGATTGGGCTGTACAATCTTTGTTTTGTTGACATGGACGGAAAATCTCCGACATTTTATTTATGGACTGAAAATCAAGCTCGCAAAGGTGCAACTGAAGTAGGATCTGCTTTGATTAGTCACTTGAATTCCTTGGATCTTACGGACATTACGAATTTGCGACTTTTTGCGGACGGCTGTGGAGGCCAAAACAAAAACTCGCATATCATTCACATAATAAGGTTCTGGTTGCGAAACCAAAACTCCACAAGCTTGAAGGATGTGACCATCACCATTCCTGTACGAGGGCACAGCTACTTGCCTGCCGATCGAGTTTTTGGTAGAGTTGAGAGAGAAATACACAAACACCCGTTGTTATTCACTAAGGAAAAATACTTTGAGATCTACAAAAAGTTTGGTAATGTTAAGTTGTTGGGAAAAGATTGGGTATTGTACAACGTTAAAGAAATGAGTGACGTATACAACACTTTGACAGGAATAAGAGAGCTCAAGCGTATAAAAGTAGAAAAGTAGGCAGTAGTCGAAGAGTCGAAGGAGAAAAAAACTAAAAAAGTTGTGACAGTAACGAAGGCGACAAAGTTGTCTCCTGTGGCTTAAGAACCTCAAAATATTACAAAGACGATATTGAAGAGGGACCAGTAACAGCGTTACTCAAAAAGGGAAAGGAACATAGAACCACATTAAGAAAACTGGAAATGAAAATTAAGTTACAGGAACAGAAAGAAAAAGACGTTCTGGTATTGTTAAAAAAGCATTTCGGAAGCAACTGGGAAAAGTGTGAAGAACTAAGCTGGTACAAAAATATTTTAGGAAACCACCAGGAAGATAATGAAGAAGAATGTGAGGAAGATGAACATGATGAAGGTTGTGATTGTAACGAAATAGACATTGAGTTCAATCTATAATGACCGCGTTGATGATTTTTTTATTTAAAAAAGAAGTAACTTTTTATTCAGATGATTATTAATTTTTAATAATTAATATGTTGAAATGTTATTAGATGATACTCAATAAAGGTTTTCTAAACTAATTGTGCTTTAATTAACCTAACCTAACTCTCAGAAAAACTTAGCATTAGCAATCATAACGGCTTCATTTCATCCTGGTGGCAATCAAAACGTAATAATTGCATCGGTGGCAAACAAAACGGCATAACTGAATTTTTCAAATTTGAATATTTTCTGTTTTATTAAAGATAGGAATTTCGATTTAACATAAAGTCAAATAGAGTTCAAAACGCAATATGAGTAAATAAAAAATCACCCCAAAATCCCCCCAGCAAGTATGTCATTTAGTTTTTTGCTCTTCCTGTAAAATTTGAATTTGTGTAATTATTACGTTTTGTCCACCACCTCCTCAATTATGATGACTGCGTAGGCGTACTTGCAATAATTGTCCTCTGCGTAAATGTTTTAACCACCACAATGTATGATAGTGTTCGTAAATATAATCAAAATAAAATAAGATTGAAGATTCTTTTATTATGAGAACGATAGGTGCTTAACATTCGGCCGAATACGTCTGATTAATCCCATTTCGATTGTATTGGGCCGCGTGACAATGCTTTCACTAGTCTTGGAATTAGTCGGTCAAATTCGGCCGACCTCTTACTCGGACGAAAACGGTTCCAATAGACGATCGGCTTGAAACTGTTAAACTAATATTTCGATACTATTTAGAATGTGATTTGTTGATGATGACCTGTGACGTACTAATGGCAACCACTTCTTAGCTGGGCGTTTTTGATACTATAATCGTTAAGTGGGTAGTCAGTTTTAAATAAGAAAAAGTCAAAGAAATTATTTTCTGTTATAGCTGGTTAGTCGGGTTAAGTTTATTTCGCGATACAGTGAATGTATTGATACACTTGTGATTTAAGCTTTGATTTTCTACTGGAAATATTAGCGAAGTTTGTGATTAAGGTCGAAATGCAGCCTGGAACATAATAATAATTGAAACTTTTTTGCTACAGCATATGGCACGAGGGATTTAGTTTCTACTAGCGGAGTTCCCGTACACTATTTTTATTACCGCAATGAGAAACATTTGTACAAAATTTCATAAAATTCACGCCAACTTTTTTCGTAATTAAATCAAACCAGATTCACCCGCCCCCTACCAAGAAATGGGTGGATTGAAGTTTATTTACACGTATACTATTTTCATTCGCACGAAAAGATTCATGTATATCAAGCTTCGTTAATTTGGTTAAGAAATTGCATTACTACATTACTGAACAACGCTGGATTATGTTAGAAACTCACATTTGATTCAATTTCGAAGTGAATGGATATACTTTTTGCTCGAAACGTCAGGTACTTTAACTCCAGAGATTCAGCCTTTTATACAAATATCAAAAATGAATTCGGAATAATATTATCGTAAATAAATCTGAACAATTTTATGAACAGCTTCATGTGGTGATAGATCAAATTAATAAAAGTGATTTCCTAATACTGGCTGGCGATTTTAATGCTCGCATAGGAAATAGCCAAATTCCAGAGGTAATGGGGAATAAAGGCGAATACACAATAAATGAAAATGGGAAACAACTGAGAGAATTTGTGTCCTTCAACCAGTTAAAGATTACAAATACATTCTTTACGAAAAAAGATATCCAAAAATTTACGCGATTGGCAAGAGGACAAAGGTGTATCATTGACTACATAATGGTTAATAAAAAATTAGGTCCAGATGTAGCAGACACCAGTGTACATAGAGGTAGTGATATGTATACAGATCACTATCTCGTTATATCAAAAATAAGAATTCATACTAAATGGAGGAAAATAATTAATAAAAATTTACAAAAAGATCAAGAAGTTTTTAAGGCCTACCTTTTAAAAGACGAAGGAATAAGACATGTATATCAAAGCCGATTACAACAGCGCTTACTGGAAAATTCAACAAAGAATGATATCAATAAAGAATGGGAAACTATAGCGTCATCAATACTGAAAGCAGCATTTAAAGCCATTGACAAGAAAAAGAAATTTAGAAGAAAAACTGGACTTAAAATGTGGAATGAAGAAATTGCAAAAGCCGTCAAACAAAAGAAAAAGTCGTATCTAAAAATGATACAGGATCGAACTCTAGAAAATGAAACTGAATGTAAAAGAAGAAGAAATATTGTTAAAACAGTAACAAAGAAGTTGAAACAAGAGTCATGAGATAGATTAATCGGTTCAATAGAAGATGATGTCCATGGTAGGCAAGAGATGGCTTATAAACTTATGAAACATCTTAACAAAGATGAAAAGGAAAGTGCTAACAGAAACGTAATTGAGGAAGAGGCATGAATAAAGCACCAAAAAAATTATATAAAATAGTAATTATAAAGAGGAAGAAAAGAAAATACGAATTGACCATATGGATACTAAAGAAATTGATCTCATAGACATAGCATTAAGATCATTTAAAGATAGAAAACCTCCTGGACTATATACAATTAATTTAGAATTGATTAAGTATGGGGGAATGATTTTGAAATTTAGATATTTACACTTAATTAATATGTGTTGAAAAAAGAATCATCCCAGAAGAATGGAGGAAGGCCAAAGTTATTTCACTGTTTAAGAAAGGAGATAGGAATTCATGTTATAACTATCGAGGAATTAGTTTCTAAAATACGGGCTATAAAACATATACAAAAATAATAAATAACATGCTCAAAGTAACAGCAGATGCTCTCCTATTAGAGGTTTAGGAAAGGATGATCCTGCATAGATAATATACTTTGCCTTGAACAACTACTGGAAATGAGAAGAGAATTTAATTTAAAGACTTTCATTGCTTTTATAGATTATGAAAAGACGTTCGAGAAAGTAAATAGACAAAAACTATGGGAAATAATGCAAAGAAAGGGATATCCAGAACATTTAATACAAGTTATTCAAGATATGTATAGAAGGTCACAAATTGTAATAGATCTAGGAAACAAACTTACAGAAGAAATAGCGATTAATCAAGGAGTGCGGCAAGGTTGTAGCCTATCTCGAACACTCTTCAATGCATATATAGATGACTTAGTTAAGAAATAGAAAGAAAATGTTTATCCTGGTATAAAAATAAGCAACAACACTTATATAAACACTATGTTGTTTGCAGCTGACCAATTTATCCTCCAGGAAAATGAAGATGGTCTTCAAAAAGCAATTAATATACTAAACATTATCAGCAAAGATTACAATCTGCAGTTGTCTAGTGCAAAAACGAAAGTTATGGCATGGCAAGGGAAATACCCTATCAGAGTTAAAATAGGGGTAGGCAATCAGCCAATAGAACAAGTCTCCAGCTTTACATATCTCGGATGTGAATTACCTTTTAATGAGGATAACGAGGTGAAGAAGAAACTTCACCGATTTCAGTTTATGTGTGGAACAATTGAGGTAAAGCACGAGATGAGAAGCAACGAAAGTTTTATAAAGCAATGGCAATACCGACTCTGCTATATGGCAGTGAAACATGGGTAAATAAAACACAATAAAAAAATTCAATCATCTGAAATGAAATTTTTAAGGTCAGTAAATGGATATTCCCTAAATGATAGGAGAAGGAATGAGGAAATAAGGGAACAACTGAATATCTCCCCGCTAAATGATAGAATTACCCCAAAAAGGGATAACTGGAAGAACCACGATCTATGGATGGGAAATGATAGATTTCCTAAGCTTGCCCTGGAGTACCATCCCACAGGCAGAAGGGACATTGGAAGACCTAGGAAGAGATGGTCGGAATTATGAGGTCGGAACAGACTTTTGGCCTATCCATGAAGAAGAAGTAAGTAAGTAATCATCGTAAACAGAAGACATTGTCCAGAGATCGTGCTTAAAGAAAATCTCTGTTGTTTTTACGGCTATATATGGCGTTTAAAAATTGAATATCCCGAATTAAAGGAAATAATACTTGTTTAATGAGCAAAATAGTTATTATTGTAAAGTTATCTTATTGCTTTCATTAAAGGCTATGGTCAGATACATTGTAATTGTGTACGAGGCGTAAAGCAATAAGTAAAAAGTAGTGTAATTGTGTGTTTAGTGCGAAGCTTGCTGCATCTAGTGGTTTCAACTTTGGTATTCCTCACCATATGTTCAAAATTTCATTTAATGTTCCGGCGTTATGTAACGTAGAAGCATAAGACATACCAAACAACTGAGTTGAGATTCTAAGCTTAAAACGGTGAAAATCCCATCGAAATCTGCTCCGTAGTTTCCGGGTTTCCATAAGACCAATATACCCGGTTTTCGTTTTATAGATATAGGTTAGTAATTTTAAATTCCTATTGTAAGTGCCATGTTAGTGACACGTCATGTTTCGTGATGTAAACTACAACCGTTAGTCCCCTATCTATTGTATGACATTTGACGCAGTCTTCTGTTTCCCTAAATTTCATCGAGTTGCAAGAATTGCTACTAACATGATGCAAATAAAATGAAATATCTTTATATACATACTTTCTCTGCCGTGTGTATGTCACTGAACTCCTAAACGGCTACCCTGATTTTTATGAAATTTTGTACGCGAGTTTAAGTTGATTCGAGAATGGTTTAGATTCACAATTTGTTTTGCAAAAGCCTACCCCTATTCCCTTTTACACCTTCCCAAGGGCGTATCCAGAATCAGAACTAGAGGGGGGCAGGATTTGAACTAGGGGGGGCAAATCAGTTTGGTTTCGAGGAAGTGGGGTGGGGGACTGAAACATGACATTACAAAATCAAACTCAAACCTATTCAGGAAACTATTTTTATCATTGATTAATATAGTAACCCAACTACTTAATCTAAGGACCTACTATGTAGTTAATTAAGATCGTAAGTCAGTTAGTTTTTTATGTAAACATTAATTGTCTCGGATTTTCAATTTCAATAATTTTGTTTGTCAATGTCTCATGGTGTTCTTTCACGAAATTTCGATGCACACTCATCAGACATAATCCAGTCAATCTTTCTCTCCCAAAGTGCTCCTGAACTAGTTCTTCACTCGTCGAAGCGTACTGAAGGAAACTTAATTTTTCTTCTAGGGGGGGGGGCAGCAGCCCCCCTCTGCCCCTCGCTGGATACGCCCATGCACCTTCCCCTCCTAATTTACAATGGTCATTATAGAAACCACAGTTTTTAGTAGATTTAGATAAAACTTTGTATACATATACTTTATAACAAGGAGAAAAATACTATCTACAATTGGTTTAGAAAAACCAACCCCTCTCCCACTTTCTACCCCTAATTTTTGTCAATGTTCTTTACACAACGCTACAGTCGACACTTTTTGACCGATCACCATGAAAGTTGGCAAATATTTGTATTTTTTCATGGAGAATGTTTCTGAACAAAAGTTTAAAAAACCCTACCCTCTCCCTCTATACACATTTTTATGTAAACCCATAGTTTTTATCCAATTTCGATGGAATTTTGAACATATATGCTTTAAAACAAAAAGAAATATACTGTCCACATTAGTTTTACAAAAAAAAACAATCTCTCTCCCCCGCTTTACGTACCTTAATTATTGTCAAAGTTCTTTATACAAAGCTACAGTTTCTATCCAACTTTTGAATGAATTTTGCGCACGTAAAAATACCGTATACATTAGGTTTACAAAAGCCCATCCATTTTCCCCCTTTACCCCGCACCCCTTTTAATTTCCAATCTTCTTCATAGAAACCCACAGTTTTAAATCCCGTCAAAATAAATCCAGCTTTTTTAAGTTATGCCAGAATATTCATAAAATAAATGTGTCTTAATGTTTTAACATGTACATCAGATTTTAGGTTGGACCCCAAGCTTAAACTTTGTGAAAATCCATACAAAAATCCTTATTTTCTGCATTATACTGGAACAAATGGATATATTCCAGATACAGATTTATGTAGCTTATGTAGTAATGCTCGGATGTTAGATGTTTTGACTATCGAGCAGGAACTTTAACAGATGATATGGTTAGGTTGAAATGCAGACTAGACCAAAATGTAAACTGGTATTGTGTATAACAGCATCCAATTCATCCTGTTCTGGGAATTGTTCTGGTATATCAATGTTTAGTTTACTTCTGAAAATGGATGGTGCCAAATCAATTAAACTTGGTACGCATGATTTACATCGGGTAAATGAAAATAGTGTATGGGTAAATCAATCCCGAATAGAAGGGCAACGCCGTGTACTCTGCTAGTATTACTATAAAATATAATTTCTTACTGGAGTGATGTATATATATATATATATATATATATATATTTATTTATTTATTTATTGTGATGCGTTTCTTGCCACAACGTCCGTTTCCCTTTGCTACAAATTAAATCGTAATTCGGCGAGTATCTATTCCATTGTACATTTTCTCCCGCGTGGATCTTAAAACATTTTTATGTGGGATACTGGAAGTGGCATTTTATAACTAGCTAAAAGCATGGAATTGTGGTGGCTAGCGAAGTTTTGTTATGAAAAATATTATATGCAATTAAATACTAATCATAAGAATTTAAATTTCACGAACTATCATCGAAATCCGTGTTTTTAGTTTGTTGAAAAAAAAAAATATGCACTTTTATAGTAAGACGCAATCTTTTAATATTTAAAATATCAATTTATTTAATTTGTTTTCAGTCAGATACAAAATTTCTTATTCAAGTTTCTTCCGGTTTTATACATTTTAACATACTCGAATTTTTGATATTACTAATTCTGTCATAAGAAAATCTTCTATTTAATGCTAGGCTTTCTAAAGTTTTTATTCTCTATAACCCAACATATGTAAAACCAACAGAAGTTTCTTTTTCTCTAATATCTACAGCAACTTTATTCAATGTTAAATCTTGAGCTTTGTGAATTGTGATTGCGGAAGCTAATTGTAATTGAAATTTTTTCTTGAACATGTGATATTCCGTATTTTACAAAATTTAGTTGTCGGTGGAATCGGAACACAACCACTATTTTCATAAGTTGATTGAAAATAATTTTCAAAACGAACCATTATCACTCATGGCATTACATATATATGCTAATAAAAATTATTACAATGTTTGGCAAAAATAATGTTTGATGACACATCTAGAGATGACTCTAAATTATTAGGGAGAGCAAATTTATGTTCAATTTCACGTCTAGACGTACAGTAGTTTTTTCAAAACGCTTACCACATAAATCTAAAAATTGTCGCTCACCCTAATATCAGTGAAATATTGTGACTTACAAAGTTTTTGAACACATACGTCCAGGTCGGAAAAATTTTAATGGGACATAATTGATGAATGATACTATATCGGTTTTCCAGCACAGGAATAGTAATAAAAGAACGAAAATGTTCATTAGGTAAGAATTCATTGTGAGAAATTTTTCTTCGTTTTTTACGGTCCGAAAAAGAAAGTTTGAATTAATATTTAATGTAATTATGTACAGTCTGTATTTATTTTCATACCAATTTTCGTAGCGCACTTCCATCTTAAAGGAAAACTCGATTGATCAAAAGAATTATTTTTTCTTTCTCAAAAAATCTTTATTTACTTAAAGCGATGAAAACGTGACAGTGAAATTATCGCTAGCCGTTTTAAACACCTTTTAACTGAAGGATTTTATATGTTCATTACACTATAGAGAACGTTTGCCTGAAAAAAAATTCAAAGACCTGAATTCTGGACTGCGTGTCGAATTCGCGTCCTATGTAAGTAGATAATCATAGAACGTGTGTAATATGAACCACGAACACAAAGGGAAATGCACCAGCTGACCGAAATTTCATCATACTAACTCAACTACTTACAAAAATTTAACTGTACAGGTTTCAATTACTTTCACCTTCAAACATTTGGACACTAGATACGGAACGTGTAAACTAATTGTAATGCATATTTACTGTTAGCTAAACGAAATTTTCCACGGAATGATCTATTCTATACGATTTCTTGTAGAAAAAAATACAAATACCGTACAGTCAACTGAACTAACCGTGGACGCCTATTATTTTTCTATTTTAAAGTTTTGCTTTAAAGTTTCTGGGTGGTGACTGCTTGAAGTGTGGTTAGGACACGAAATATACATGTGCCTTGCTGCTCCTGTGGTACAAATTTTGTTCGTCAATTCCTCAAAAACGTATGAGCAGCAGTGGCAGATAAAGATTATAGCCACTTTGCTTGCATTACAAAAAGTCAGTAGACTTATCTGAAAGCTGAAAAGTTTCCAATATATTGCACGCATATAACACAAACTGCTCCTGTTAAAGAAAACCGACAAATAAAAGTAATCCACTGCTGTCACTTACCTCGATCTGAATCGTTTCGTAAAACTCGAATATCTTGATCACAACTCGTCATTCCACTATTTTAAAAAGCTATGAGACACAATTCCATAGTATAACACAGAACGTCCCTTCTTCTACATTGAGGCACGTGGTTGACTGGCTGTGGTTGATTGTAGAAGATTTCTAAATAGTAGAACTGTAGCAAGGACTGGGGGAAAGGAACGGGAAGGAATTGGGCCAATACCCTTTTGAAGGAAGCATCCCGGCATTCGCCTGGAGTGATTTGTCGAAATCGTGGAACACCCAAATCTGGCTGCCTGGACAGGGATTCGAACCCGCATCATCTCAAATGCGAGGCCAGAGTGTTAACCGACTGGGAATTCATGGTGAGAGGGTAACAATACAGAAAAATACGGAATATTTTTATGAAGTTATGATTACGGTAACAGCTTTCGATGAGTCACTTTACCGACAGAAATTAGTCGACATTTTAATCAGTGACTCAGTTATCTTGGAGACATAACCATTGTTATTGAAATGCAGACAGTGGTGTCGAGACTGAATCCGGGTGGCTGAATTGTGTAGTAAGACCTCTCGTTTTCTCAAATATTTTGTGGTTCTTGTGTTTGGCTTCATTAAAGTACCGACCTACATGCATTTTTTAGTTGTTTCAGTTAATTGAAAACATATTTCTCCCATTAAACAGTTCTCAAAATCTCCAAGTAGAGTGGGCTTTAATTTTGATTGTCACTAAGCTTTGTATAGTTTATAATTAAAATTATACAGTTATTTAAATAAATGATTAAGGGAGGCAGCGGGAATTCTTTGTATAATTACTAAACCGCTGCATCCACATTTACACAAGTCACAGATTTATTTACAAAGAACATTCAGCTACCATAGATCATCATTAATACAAAAAAAAATCAATATATGTCTTTCTGGAGCATAAGTTCATTTTCTCTCAAAAGTTCGGCTTGTGGTAACGTTATTTTCGATTAAAGTTTGAATAGTACCGATTAGGTGTACCTTCCTTTCATCCTTTAATTTTCATTTTGATTAACCTTTACATAGTCTACCAGTACAATTATATAGTTATTTAAATAATTGATTATAGGAAGGAGCGGGATATTTTTTGTATAATTACAAAACCGCTGCATCTACATTTACACAAGTCACATATTTGTTTACAAACAACATTAATCAATCATAGATAACCTTTAACACAAAAAAATTAATTTAATATTTCTATTTCTGGAGAATAAACGACTGTGGAAGTATATCTTTCATCATGTTCTTGGTGTGCGCGTAATTTTTATTTAAAATGTTTCTATGATTTAAATGATCCATTATTTGCGTATTTCTCAAAGGAAAATAAATAATTTGGAGACTTTGTTTCAAATCAAATTTGTAATGCTACAAGATCAAATATCTAAAAAAAAAAAAAAAAAAAAAAAAAAAAATTACAAACAGAAAAAATTGCGCTGGTCGTGGGATCGAACTGAGAATCTCCCGCTCGGCAACACACCGCCTCAACACGAACAGCTAAACCAGTGTTATTAACAAATGGTCTTCCGTAGCGGTATAACTCCTTTAGGCACAATTTTTACACTTTCAAATCCCCGATTTCTCTTAAACGGAGGCCAACCAGGCGGAATTGCTTTTGGGCGAGAAACCAGAGGTGACGTACTATTTAGCTCACTTGTTCTTTCTACGATAGCGATTTCCAAACTGAAGACCTCTCCTTGTCAGCATGCACGGCTAAAAATATTTATAATTTATTTGTTGTTTGCAAAAATAATGAATGATGGCACATCTAGAATTGACTCTGAATTAGTGCGTTCATTTTCACGTCTGTAGGTGCAGCATTTTTTTCAAAAAGTGTACCACACGGTGTGCACAGATCGTCGCCTAGTATAAGGGCTCGTTTCGCTAGCCCTAAAGACATGAGACCAAGTAGATTAAAAGTTCCGTTACCTTAGGAGATTCCTCATCATTCTCGGAATATAGAGTACACAGAGCGAAAAGCGGTCTTTAAGACTTTGTTGCTTAAATGTTTATCAAAATTAACGTAGAGCTAACAACGATCAACCAGATACTTAATAAAGACGGCGGGAGAATAAACCATATGTTATGCCCCCAAAACAAGTAAAGGGATATTGCTCATAAATAAAAACTCAAGGAAGAAAAGAAAGTGATCGCTAAGAATCCAAAACAAACATAAAATAGCAAGGATAGTGAATTTCTCAAAGCAGAAACACACTTGAGTTTATAAGAAACACTGATGTTATGAAGAAAGAAATGAAGGAATAAGATAAGGAAGAATGAAGGGAAAAAATACAGTGGCAGAAAGGGAAAGTATTATACCCAGGAGCTGAGAGATATGTACGAAATTTGGTTCCAAGTATCCATATGTAAACAGTATTAAATGATTCAAAACCGAAAGTATTAAATATAATAGAACGGGAATTATGGAGCTATCTATTATGAAAAATTTAGTCCGAATTAGAGAGAGGTCAGATATTGGCATGTTTTAAACGGGTGCATTATATCTTGAAATCTCCCGTAGGACTGGCCGTAACGCCATGTCAGTACAGACTTGTTACACAGTAGACGCAACAAGGCTCTGGTACTCGTAGAGCTAACACCGATCCATTCAGGACCATAGCAAGAAAAGACCGCCAAATCATGTGCATGGCTGTTGATTTACGGGTGAGTGCAGCCCATATCTGAGCAGTGATTACAGTCTCCACTTAAACAATTGGAAAACCGTTTGCTTGAAGCCGGGTTACACTCGTAGATCTTTATGCAGTGTGTTCCATTAACCTGATTTCACTGCCAGCAATGTCTAATGTGGTATACTGCAAAACGCAACTGAGCACATAAATGGAATATGGTTAAGCGACGAGCTCCGATTCTGTTTGCGGAAGTGATAATCGACATTTACACTGGTGTAGTCAAAAAAGGGCTGGTATACCTAATTGTGATATCCTTCATGTCCACCATACAAAACGTATCTTCCAACAGCATAATGCTTGCTGTCCCCGTACTACAGCCTAGTGGCGGCCGAAGTGATTTGCTCAGGTAGTGACAACACTGAAATTTTTCGACGGTTTACTGATCTTCGTTACTGAAGTGAAAGGTGCCTGGAAAAGCAGCTCAGAGTTGAGTAAGAATCTCGCAACATAAAGATTTGTAACGTGTGAAAGTCTCATTACCTGCGTGTACTGCCTCATTAAAGAAATGATTTTGAAATTAATCAATGATAAATGTTTTAAAATTGACCAGTTGGTAAACACTGGACGAGTTGACCTACAGGCAGTCCTAAGTTACCTAATAGGCACGACTACGCAGTAGCCTGGAGCCCCGATTTTTGAAGGTTGCTCCAGAGTTAACTTTTTTCCATTAAATAAAAATAAAGTAATTCAACATAAAACAATCAAGGTAATATGAAAAGCATGCAAATTAAATTTTTTGGTTTCATTGTAGTGTACGATAAATAAAAGCAATTTTCAAAATATCATAAATTGTAAAATTCGTTTGTTTAATTGAATAAAAATATGATAAATTCAATTATTCTTCCACAAAACCTTTTCTTTTTATTTATAAAATACAAATAATTATTTTCAAAAACAAAGGGACCAAATATTTTTCTGTGCCTAGGGCCCCATACTTTCTTAATCCGGCACTGCCTTCGATGGCCACGATGCCACTGAATGCTTGAGAATCGTTTCCTGTTACCTTGTTATGTACAGTCATAATTTTATGCAATTCTCCTTCAAAGGAACTAAGAAACAATATTGCCTCCTAGCATTGACAAAGCTTATAAGGCAGCGTTTCTAAACCTTTTTCAATCTGAGGACCAGTAAATTGTTAAAAATGTTGCAGACCACTATCTTGGATAGGCCTAATTTTACTGTCCTTATTATTTTCAACATCTGGCACATGTACCACTCTAACATAATAAATCTAAAGCCATGTTTTGAATTCGTACGAAAACACAGTTATGAAACTGGATGTGAACTATTAACAGTTAATTACGTCTTAACCAGAGTCTTAATATTTACCAAATCAAATAAATAATAACGCTACACTACAACATTGGCCTACATGCACAAAATAAAGGACGCGAGTCTGTACACCTTTTATTTTTGTTTACTTCATCACTCTTATGTTACCAATCCTACCACGTACCGCGACGCGGTTGCTCATACCTGTTTAAAACCCTAAGGAAACCGTCATTTACTTAATCTTTAGAAGAATGGCGCTCTTTCTGATGTCATCTGGAAATGAAAAGACCATTGTAGAAACAATGCTGTTCTATCCTCATCCTGGAAATGCCAAATTTTGGCACGGTAATTGAAATATTCAAGGCTTTTAAAAAGTTGGGCTTATGGCCTAATAAAGTACGAATATGGTATTAAAATTTATGATATTCTGCTTGTGCACCATCTGAACTATCTTCACAGACTACCAGTGGTCCGCGAACCACAGGTTGAGAAGCACTGTTCCAGAGGATATTGTTCGAATGTTACAAAAATGGCAGCTGTGCTGCGATCTACCGACAGTATTGCTAACTTTTTCGAGCTCCACAACCCACGTGTCTGCCCATCACCCGGGAAGCGTATGACAGAACAAAGTTGTCTCCATTCGCCATTATCAAAGCGGACCTCCTCCCTCGAAAATTTCCGCGGAAACGCTAGAGCGTATGCGCAATTTGTGACACCCCGCGACTGTCTTCACGACAGCGAAACAGTTCACTGATGTGGCCAATAGATGGCGTTCAATACTTTATATAAGGTAGAGTAGAGTAGATAATGACGCACTTTTAAATATTTATTTTTCTTTCACTACAATTATCTTTTAGTTTGTTTATTCTCGACTTGAAGGTGATGTTACGTCACAGTGTCACTATGTCTAGAGCCGCCACTGCAACAGCCATCACACCAAAAGTCTTACAAGGGGTTACGACTATGAATTGGACACACAGTCCCTGGATTTATTTTTTAATTTAATTTAATTACAATGGAGCACAGGCTCCGGTGTCAATTTCCCTACACACCCATCTTCCCCTATCCTGCACCCACCTACATTTGCCCTTAACAAATTTTATATTTAAATTCTTTCACAGTTTTCGGTAAATTATTCATCATTTCTCTTGGTAACTTCCAATACCTGACACCCTTACCTAAAAAAGAGAATCTTCCCACACACTTGTGCCTGAAATCGAGTGCCAGCTTATGGTCATGATCATCTTTTCCCTTCCATGCACTACTTTTCATACCTATTGCAATATCTTTCCATGCCTCGTCTCCAGTATATGCCCTGTACACTCCCATGACACTCCTCATTCTCCTCCTGTCTTGCAATGAATCCCATTCCTGCTCCTTTATCATATCCGTCACTGATTGCATTCTGCGATAATTTCCAGAAACAAATCTAGCAGCCCTTTTTTGCACCCTCTCCAACTCCTGTATTTGATACATAAAATGAGGGTCCCATACTACACTACCATATTCGAGCAATGGTCTGATCAAAGTTTTGTAACCTAATTCCTTTACTTCTCTCGTACATCCCCTCATCACCCTCTCCAACAAGTGCAGAACTTTGAAACCTTTTCCTACCACCTGTCCAATGTGTCCTGCCCAGTTGAGCTTGTTATCAAATGTAATACCAAGATATTTACATTTCAAGTCTTCAGCAAGCAATTCTTTCCCCACCTTATATTCATAATTAACCTTTTGTTTTTTATTTGTGCGTCTAATAAGCTGACTCTTCTTTGCATTTATCTTCATTCGATGTTTATCAACCCAACTAGATATCCTGTCCAGATCACCCTGCAACTGTTTACAATCCTCTATCGTTTTGATTCTTTTATTCAGCATTATGTCATCTGCAAACAATCTAATTTCAGATAGTAAACAATCAACACAATTATTCATTAGAATAATGAATAGCAATTGTCCCAATACGCAACACTGTGGCACACTCATTTTTACTTCCACTTCTTTTGATACTACATTTCCTACCCTAACTTACTGTTTTCTACATTTTAAAAATTCTTCTACCCAGCAAATCACTTTCTCATCCACTCCAATGGTTTTTATCTTATTTACTACCATTTTATGGCTCTGTCAAACGCCTTTGACAGATCTAGTGCTACACTATCAGTTTGATCTCTCTTGTCCATTTCATCTGAAATATCTTGCATATATCCCACCAACTGAGATTCTCATGAATATACTTGCCTGAACCCATGTTGCCTGCTCGAAAACCACTTACGTTCCTCACATATATTACTGATGTGGTTGCATATCAATCTTTCCATTAATTTACCTACCACTGAAGTCAAAATGATTGGCCTGTAATTGTCAACTCTATTTCTTACCCTTCCTTTATGTACCGGTACTACTATTGCACTTTTCCAGTCCTGTGGTAAGCAGCAAGTATCCAGACTCAATTTAAATAATATTTCAAGATAAGGTACAATGTCACATCCGGCTATCTTTAAGATATCTGTAGTAATATTATCTTCACCAGCCCCTTTATATTTTTTCAGCTTTCTTATTTCCTTCATGATTTCCTCAGGATGAATATCAAATTTTTTACTATCGTCATTTCTAATTGTGTTGTTAAGCTCGTTCTCCGAATTAGACCCTCCTCTTTCTGATTCATTGTCCTTAATGCTTTCACAAAACCAGTTACTTAAAATCTCTTCCTTCTTCAAAGCGTCAGTAACTTCTTCTCCATCCTTATCTATAAGTGTCTCTACACCCTCCCTTCCCCTCAGTTTCCTGATATAGCCATAGAAATTTCCAGATGCATCAGTCCATGGTCTTCCTGCACTTCATAAACCCATCTTTAGCCATTTTCTTTGCTGTTATTATGTCCTTGTTTAGTTGTTTTAAATATTCCCTACTATCCTGCTGTCTCTTAACTCTGTTATGCTCTTTTCTTACCAACCTCTTTAAGCTCATCACTTCCCTATTATAGTACATAGGTTCTCTACTTCTCTTTATTTTCTGCCTTGGAAGAAATTTTTTTTCCCCCTTTCTATTTATCTCCTTGAACTCTTCCCACCTTGACTATACTTGAGCCTTCCTTCCATTTGCTGAATTGTTCTCTGAAATATCTATTCAAACTTGAAACCTGTGCCATTTTTATAATTGTACTTATTTCCCCCTTCAATTTTGGCTGCTGGTTTACTGAATCCTCTAATATCCATCAGAACTGCTTCATGATCACTTATTCCTTCAGCTACTTGATACCTCGAAAGGTTTTCATCGGGCTTAATTAGAAATATATCCAAAATATTTTGTCCCCTAGTGTTTTGCACAACCACTTGTGTAAATCCTCCTTCCCTTATTAAGATATTTACAAATCTTTGTTACCTTGTGTTATTTATCTTATTTCCTTCCCAGTTTACACCTGGTAAATTTAAATCCCCACCGATGATGATCATTCTATTCTCACCTCTGAAATCTGAGTTTGAATTTAATTTCTCCCCAAGAGCCTCATCCTCTTCTGTCATTCTTCCACTGCGGTAAACAGCCAACACACTGATTTTTTCTTTTCTATTACCCCAGAAATCTATCCCAAATAACTCATGGTCTTGATCTATGAACGCCAGTGAACTGTGGTAGTTTTAGTTAACTAAATGAAAACTCCTCCACCAATTGCTCCTCTATCTCTGCGGTATACTCTGTAACCATCAGAAAAAACCTCACTGTCTAGTACATCTTCTTTTAACCAACTGTCTACCCCAATTATTACTTGTGGTTCGTGTATCTCTATTAAGTTTGCAAATTCGATTACTTTGTTCATTATACTTACTACTGGCTTTACATTTTCAGAATTTATCTCCTCTTTCCCACTTTTACCACAGTCAGTTATTGTTTCAGCCACTTCATCTATTTCTTTAACATCTGTGACTTTCCTCATCGTGAATTTGCAATCGGTATCACTTTGATAATCTATTTTTGTCCCTTCACCACCAACCCCTAACCTAAAAAAGGCACAGTCCTGACCCCATCATCACTGGAAATGGGCTACCTCACTGCTTTAGCTAACAACTCAAAAGTACTCCCTTCCCCCTTCTATTTAGGTGAGGGCCATGCCTAGTGAAACCCCACCTACCAATGGTGTTCACAGGCACAAACCCCAACACAAAAACTAATGCCTTTCCCAAGTAGCACTTCCGTTTCCACATTAACCCGCCTCACAGCATAGTTCAATTGTGGCCGGTCATGGCGACTTAGGACCTACATGAGCTCCACCCTGGTATGCTGTGCCTCCTTAACCACCTTCCTCAGGTCACCCTCTATACTATAACTCGCGTTTCTATTAATACTATTTCCCGCACCTCCCACTATCACTACTCTATCATCCTTACTGAAACTCCTACAAAGGGAACCTATATCCTCTATTACCTGGCCTAATGAACTAGGTTTGAAAAAACTTGTGACCTGGTATCCTGTACCTAACTGATCCTGCAGAAGAGGGGATACACCTCTCCCATGGCTACTACCTAGCAGCAGAACCCTTTTTTTCCTATTCTTGCCCTGCACGCTCTTATTCCTAAAGGTCTGCTGCATCTTACCTACTCCTACATCTACACGAGGCTTTTCTCCTCCTGACTCTGGCAACAGGTCAAACCTATTTTTTCCCACAATTACTGAAGTGTCTGGCTTGTTATCCTGTTAACCATGTTTCTCCTACGACCTGTTACCAGCTCCCACCCATTCTTATCAACTTCCTCCAACCCAATATCTCTACTTTCTGCCTCTACAGCTTGAGCCTCGACAAGCTCAGCCCCCACAGGCTGTGCCTGTGCAGTCTGAGCCTCCACAGGCTGGACTTCCATAGGTTGTGCCACCACAGGCTGAACCTCCACAAGCTACGCCTGCAGAGTCTGAGCCTCCACAGGACGAGCCTCAAGAACCCTGATCCTTTCATGCAACTCCCTAATCGTTTCGCCCATATGATAGGCGCTATACTCGACTAACTGTTCAATTGTTATATATATTTAATTTGATTGAAGTTTTATGAAAAATGACTAGGTAACTAAACTACTTAAGAACCAATTAATAAAACTTAAGCTAATGGATTTCGAAACAAACTTAAGATGGAAGGTCGATACTATTTAGTGCTAATGTGGATAACAACTAATTTGTTACTTATGAAAGTTTTTTTTTTAAAAAAAGAAATGTAGGAAGTTTTTTTATAAATATATATATTAGATGGCAATTAAACACTATTAAATTTCAGACAGAACAGGTTAATTATTAGAACGTACGTTTTTGTTATCGTAAACTTGATATCGATAGTCGAACTTAAAATAACGATAATGTAACCTAAAGTGAGTAACTAAATGCTATACATGAATACATATGTTCATTATTTCCAGTTGATTTTATTACTATTCCGGAACTAATTAATTAAGAAACTGTGTTATTTTAAACCTAATAAAGCCTTAACATAGGACAATACAGAAAGCTTTAACAATCGAAATTCAAACTAGTGATTTGAACTATTTTTTACGGTATATAAGAAATTTAACACTACAAAATAACTTAAACTACTATTTTTACCTATGCTATAGTATTATAGTAATCTAACTATCAAGCTTATGCTAAATTTTATTCAGTAAAACGTGCAATAACTAGCAATAACGTTAAAAACAATGACGCGAAATTTAAAAAACTTATTTGTGGTGTAATCTTAAATAATTCTTCTTGCTAGCAATAATTCTAAGAGTTTAGATGATAATTAAAGATTTTAAAATAATTTAGTCTACAAAAACTTAGCTGATGAATGCAAAATCGCAGTTTGATGAGCAGCTCTCGACAGACACAGCCAATCGATCGCACTACCAAAGAGGTTTTTTTAAAAAAAAAAAAAATCCCCAACAGAGCATGTCTGGAATGCCATGTATAGACACATTAGGTCACATAGCACACACCGTTCAAAAACTGACTGCAAATGTCATATAGGCATGGAGAAACACACCCCAAGAAGACATATGAACACTTATTGGTTCATTGGTGGCAATGGTCAACGGATGTATAGGTTCTGATGGTGGGCACACTTCTTATTAATACATGTATTCAAAGGGAATAAACTATGCCTGATCCATTTCAATTTATCATTTTTTCTGGATATGACCCTGTTTATATCCACAAAGTTACAACATTTCTGTCTCGGTGTAAAACTTTTCGTTTCCGCTACTGCACTAAACACATGAGAAATGCGTACCACTATTGCTTGATGCGTATAAAATAACGATCTGTTAAATCAGGGCACAAAGAATACGAGAGGGGCAGTAGCCATAACCTGATGCGTAAAAAGCATCGTAGCCGAGCTGGGTCGCTTGGGACACGCTCGATAATAGGTGGAGCGATCATTTGAAATAACATTATTTTTTTTAACTGCTTAACGCCTCTTAACAGCGAGGTCTTTAGAGACGGGAAAGGATGGGGGGGGGGGGGCAAGGAATGGGAAGCAATTCGGTCATGGCCTTTTGAAGGAAGCATTTGCCTGGAGTGATTTGGGAAACCATGGAAAATCCAAATCCGGATGCCCGGACAGGGATTCGAACCACCGTTCTCCCGAATACGAGGCAAGAAAGCTAACCATTACACCACCACTCTCGGTTTGAAATAACAACAGTAACAAAAAATGAAGTTATAACTATGGTAAGACACTGAGGATTTACAAGGTTAGATTTCTCAAAAGGTCTGAATGGTGACACATCAGAGCATCATTTGCATACAGCGTTGACAGGTGTTAGCCATAATTTCCAATACTTAAAATAACCAGCGCGATCATTGTGATGATAATACTTCTAGTAATAATATTTATACAACTTAATAATAAATCAACGCTGAAAGATGGACGCCATTCGGAATTATAGTCTATCATTGGTGGCTGTTGAATTACGCCAGTGGTCGTCAAACTTTTCTGCTCAAGGGCCAAAACTAACAGTATGATGTGGCACCTCGGGCCACAGATTTACATGTATCTTTATTAATTGGCAACGCATGTAAATGGTGTGTTTTGAACCTCCAGTAGACTAGCTATAGTAAAGAAGCGAGAGGTTTACCACTGACTTTCTAGCACTAATCGTTAAAGTCGAGACCATTCGGAACACTTTGTGTAGAATGTTCTGTTTCAGATTGCTGCCACCCTCAGCGACCCCTAAATAGTAACACTGTAATTGCCCAACGAAATATTGCTGCGTTGTCTTGGTGAGCAGATGGTTAATAACGACAACTGTACTTACATTTAAATGTATTATGTAACATGAGACACAATCACAACTGTTTACTACATGTTTTGAAAGTCATATTTCTTCAACTCAGTGGACTAAACTACAACAGCCTTAATTTCTTTCATACTAGCTGGCATTGACTAGATATGTATTTATTTCAATCTAATGTTATTTTGTCTCTTCCTCCCCTCACTCTCTGTCGCCCATGTCGTCCTTCCCCTCACTCACCATCTCTTCATCCCTTTCTCTGTCCATTTCGCACTTCCCCCTGTATGTGTCCATCTCCTCCTTCCCCTTCTCCATCCACATTACCACCCCCCTCCCCCCCCCAATCCCAATAAGACGTTGCCTTTGCTTACCCCACAATATTTCTTCACAGGTGTGGAGGATAAACACACACCAAAACACACACACACACATTTTTTTAAGAGCTAATGACTAATGATTCCTTTTTCCAAATATTTACCACATATGAAGCTGACCGCCTCTATAAGCGCATTCATGAATCCAAGGCACTTTCATTTAAGATTTATACAACAGCAGATAATTTGTACGAGGCACACACGCCCATGAGTTGTCAGCACTGAGAAACAAACAACAAAACATTTCCATTATTACGTCCCCTCACACAGCAACGACAAATCTATCTGCCCCTGTACCGAGTGGCACCTGTAAAGGCGACTGAACAACTTTACGCGCTCCTACTTATAATTCTTCCATTATATTTTTCATTTGACGAAGGAGACAGGTAAAGCCGACAGCTGCAAACCATTTATTCTTTATCGGATTAGGATATACATCATTTATCATTCTTCAGAAGCTGTGAACGTTAGCACCTGTTAAAATGAAATAGTACTTTCGAAAACAGACCATTTGCAACTGTTGGATGTATGTGACTCCTTCGCCAAATAACACTGCTGTGCAGTTGCTGACAACAATAAGCCATGTTTATGACACTGAAATCCTGCAACACAGGGAATAATATTTTTAAATCCCCATCCGCCAGTTTGACAACTATTAGATTTTGAGGGACGTATTTGTGGGAGGCGATAGTTGTCATGTTGACAACAATTACATTTTTAGTCAGTCTTCACAAGAGTCAAGTGTTGAGACCGACTGGAATATTCATTGTAGCACGAGTCATTGATGACATGCGCCATTCAGATTTTCACAAAATGGCTGTCACCATTTTACAAGCGTTTAAAATAGCATAAAATGCTGCTGATCAATTTTCAATAAACTGAAAAAAAAGCATACAGTGCACCTGACTAATTGATTCCAGTCTAATTATCCCTGTGAAAATTCACATGACTTGCGTAATGTTACAATATTCATGTAGCTAAGCAGGAGCATAAGAAGGGTGAAGGCAAGGAAGAGAATCATTAGTAATTTTGTCACTACCAAAAACAAGTCTGGGATCAGTGTGTTTTGTTCCTTAAATTGATTTTAAAGTACTTTCACGCAAGATGAACTAGACGTATTTTAAAAATATTATATTACATTATTCAAATGGCCACAAAAACTTTATTATAATTTTGTTAATCTCAAACTTTCAAAAGAATATATAAATAAATAACTAATTTAAAAAATAAGAAAACGACAGATACACTGCACATGCAAAGGGCTATATAAGAAAGCTACAGGTCTGTTCTTGAATGTGGTTTTTTATTCATTAAAATTGCAAAACAAAGTACAAATATAAAATTTTTCATTAATGTGATTTGTGATGTTGAACGTTTTTGGCTATCTCATCTATATCTGCGTCGTTTGGGCTGCATGCAATCCTCATTGCGTCTTCTAAATGACTGGACAACCGATTACGATATTTATTTTTCAAGTACTTCATTTTTGAAAATGAAGCTTCACAAAGGTAAGTTGAAGGAAATAGTGTTAAAATGAACTGTGCACAGTCTCGTAAATTTTTATAATTGTTAGGCACACATTTCCAAAATTGAGTGTACTGTTGGGTTTCACGATGTTCTATAAACAGAGCTTTAAGCTGTGTGTCATGTTGAAGTTCGATTATTTCATTTAGCAAGTTAGTTTTAGGAAATCCAAATTGGCAGAATAATTTGAGATCATCATGTTCAACATGCCAAGGGTTCTCTACGAGAATGAAACAGCTTCGAATATTTCTAACATCTGCAAATCTGTTTTGTATACCTTCCAAATAGGCTTCCAAATGTTCTTTCATGTCTTGGTAAATAGTTTCGGCGATAGCTAAGTCTGATCTGAGCATAGCAACAGTTGGAAAATTAGACAGATCTTTTTCTCCGAGTTCATTTATATATAATTGCAGTTTGGCTTCAAATGCTAATATTTTGTTAGTCATTTGCCCAATTATCTTGTTTGGTCCTTGTAATTCCAAGTTAAGTGTGTTGAATTTTTGTGTAATATCGGTCAAGAAAGCTGTAAGTATCCACCATTCATCATCATCAAGTTCAGGATAATTTTTGCCACTTTGCTGTAAGAATAAAATAATTTCTGATTTCAAATTGACAAATCGTTCCAGCACTTTTCCTTTGCTTAACCATCTGACAGCAGTATGTAGGATAACATCACTGTAACAAGCCTGCAATTCCTCCAGTAGTTCTTTAAATTTCCGGTGATTAAGTTCACGGGCACGAATGAAATTTATAACGCTTATAACCGTTTTCATAACATTCTTCAATTTGGTATTTGAAATTTGACATGCCAGACTTTCTTGATGCAGTAAGCAGTGAATGGAGAGTAAATGTGGCAAATTCCATTCCTTCTTAATCAGTGCTACCAAACCATTGTTGACGCCCATCATTGATGGACAGCCATCTGTACATACTGATATTAATTTGCTCATAGGTAAGTCATTTTTTTCTACAAACTCTTTAATTGCATCCATAAAATCAGAACCTTTTGTGTGACCTTTCATGGTTATAATTGCTAAAAAATCTTCCTCTATTACCCCATCATATGTGCAGTAACGCACAAATAATGAAAACTGAGCCATTGAAGCTAAATCTGTACTGGAATCACATGCAAGACTGAAGTATTTGCATAGTTTTACTTTATTAATTACTTCCTCAAACATATATTTTGAAATATCTTCTATACGGCAGTCGACAGGTAGATTCTGAAAGTGTGAGCTTATTTATTTCAGCTAATATTTGCTTACTGTTAGAGAAATTTTGAAACAAAGTGTCAGAAACAGTCATCATACATTTCTTCACTAATTCAGCATCAGTGAAAGGTTTCATATTTTTTGCTAGAATATTACATACTTGGTATGATGCTTTTGTGACAGCCTCACTTTGCCCAACTGCTGCTAACATAACGTTTTGTTGACGACGAATGGTAGATTTTCCTTTCTTTCATTTGAATTCAAAGGAAAAGCTACTGTAAATGAACTGTGCTTACTTGTGTAGTGGCGAAATAAATTGTATCTCTTCAGTCCCACGATGGTATCCCGGCATATTAAGCAAGTAGCAGTACCTTCGTTGTGCCCACTTATAAAACAAAACTCTTCTTCCCATATTTCTTGGAAACTTATTTTCCTCTTAGTCACTGTTTTTGAGGGTACACCAGACATTATTTATTCCACTACTAATGATAGCACAAAATATGAGCACAAATACACTCAAGACGCAACGAACGCTCAGGAGCACCGAAACTTACTGCACGATTGACACGACAAAGCTAACACTGAGGCGGCTGCGGGACAAACCCGCCGACAAACGAGCGGCCGTAGGGGCGCGGCGCGTTTGATGCACGGCTTACATTGTTGGCTAGCAGTGCGCTCACGCCTCTGAGCGCTGCGGAACGCCGCAAGTGGCCCCGACTTTAATCACAATTCTACGCAGTTTCCGCAAACAAAACACGGCTACGCCAGACAAGTAGATAACTAATGCTGCCCGTGCGAAGCCGAGGAGGGCCGCGGGCCGCACGAAAACTTCATTCGGGCCGCATGCGGCCCGCGGGCCGCAATTTGACGACCAATGAATTACGCGGTCAATGTGGGCGTGGCAGCGTGAACAGAGAAACTTCAATTTTTCCCGCCACCGTATGATTTTCCACCCAGGTACCGCAATTTTGTGTGATGTCTTATTTGCCGCATTTCTTTGCTTGTGGGTGACGCGAAATGTGGCGTTTCTGGTTGGCCTCGAACTGAATCAGCTCTGCTCTAATTTATCTACTGACGAAATCATGTTAGGCATATAACTCGAAACTCTTGGAGATCACGGACAGATGCATCCAGAAATTTCTATGGCAATGTTAGAAAACTGAGGGGGAAAGAAGGGTGTTTAGAAAACTATAGATAAGGGTTTAAAACAGATGTTTTAAGTAACTGTTTTAGTGAGACCATTAGGGACAATGATTCAGGATTGGGAGCATGTAAATCGGAGGAAAAGCTTACCCACACACGATTAGAAATGAGTAGACTAAAAAAACTGAAGTCCATCCTGAGGATAGGTATCATGGATAAATTAAATAAAGTTGAAAAAGCATAAACGAGATGGTATAGATAATATTACTACGGATGTCTTAAGGATAGCAAGATGTGGCATACTGCTTATCTTGAAACGTTATTTCAAGTCTGGGTACTTGCTGCTTACCAGAGAGCTGGAAAACTGTTATAGTAGTACCAATACATAAAGGAAAGGTGACAAATAGGGTAGAAAATTATTGGCCAATCAGTTTGACACCAGTGGTATGTAAATTAATGAAGAGGTTGCAATCCTATCAGATATGTACACTGATATGCGAGAACATTATGATCACCTACCTACCATCGATATAAACCTATCCAGGGTCACCTGAAGAGGAATGATTGCAAGTCAGACTCACGCACGGTGCATGTAGTAAGTGTACTATCCATGTTTAGAATGGAGAAGTCAGGCGATCTATCCGAGTTTGACCGAGGGGGAATTGTGACGGCTCGGAGGCTCGGCACGAGCATTTCGGAAACTGCACGACTTGTCGGGTGTTCGAGGAGTGCTGTGGCGAGTGTCTTCAAGTGGCGAAACCAAGGTGAAACAACGTCCAAACGTTGAAGGATTGGACAGCCACCCCTCATTACAGATGTCGGACGTCGTAGGCTGGATAGACTGGTAAAAATAGGACAGGAGGCGAAGTGTAGCAGAAATAACATCAGAATTTAATGCCGGACAGAGTACAAGTGTGTCTGAACACACAGTGCACCGAACATTCCTAACGATGTATGCATGTGCCAATGTTAACACCACGACATCAGCAACTACGGTTGAAATTGGCACGTGACAATGGTCACTGGACTTCGGCGCAGTGGCAGAGCGTTGCATGGTCTGAAGAAACCCCAGAACTTCTTCATCCGTCGTTTTCCAGAGAAACAGCTTATTGACACCTATACTGCGGAACGGAGACAAGCTGGCGGCGACTTAATTATGCTCTGGGGTACATTCACGTGGGTCCAGTGTAGCTCGTGAAAGGTACCATGAAGGCCACTAAAGCAGGGACGGATCTAGGGGGGGAGAGGCTAGGGAGCTCAAGCCTCTTCCCCCCCCCCAAAAAAAGGTATCTAGGTCCACCCCCGACATCATAATTTTGGAGATATATTTTAGCTCTCCTGATCTTTTAAGGGGGCAGCAATTCGAGGAAACTATAAAGACTACCCATTCCAAGCTCAAGTCCCCCCCCCCTCCCAAACCAAAATCAGCTCAATCCACTCTCAAACAAAAATCCTGGGTCCACCACTGCCAAAAGGTAACATACACTGGTTGCAGACCACGTACACCCCTTCATGACGACCATGTTTCCCAACAACAGTGGCATTTTTCTACAAGGTAATGCACCATGTCACAAGACCAGGAGTGTGATGGAGTGGTTCGAGGAACAGTGACGTGTTGCAATTGATGTGCTGCCCCCCCTCCCCCCAACTCGCCAGATCTGAACCCGATCGAACACATCTGCGATGTGATTGAACGTGGCGTCAGAGCTCACCGCCTCCCTCCCCGGAATTTACGGGAATTTTGTGACTTGTGTGTGGAGATGCGGTGCCAACTCTCTCCAGCGACCTACCAAGGCTTCACTACTCCCCTGCCAAGCCGCATCGCCGCTGTTATCGTTGGCAAAGGTGGACATACTGGCTATTAGGTAGGGGTCATAATGTCCTGGCTAATCAGTGTGTGCGAAGAAAATAAGTGGTTATCAATTCGACAGCGTGGTTTTATATAAGGATTTTCATGCAATCTCATTTGGTAGGTTATATGCAGTATATTTCAAATGAAATGGGGGAGGCCAAATAGATAGAGTAGCACTATATCTTTCAAAGGCTTTTGACAGACTGAACCATAGAATGGTAAATAAGGTAAAAACCATTGGAGTGGATAAAAATGTGATCTCCTGAGTAGAAAAATTCTTGAAATATAAAAAGCAAAAAGATATGGTAAAAAATACAGTCACGAAAGAAGTTGAAGTAAAAATGGGAGTGCCAAAGGGTAGTGTACTGGGACTACGGCTATTCACTACTCTAATGAACGATTGTATTGATGGTTTACTGTCATGAGTTAGGTTGTTTGCAGATGACTAAATGTTATATAATAGGATCAAAACAGCAGAAGACTGAGCTGCTGCATGGTGATCTGGACAGGATATCTAGCTGGTTGGGTCAACATGGGATGAACATATATGCAATGAATAGTCAGATTATTGGATACACACTTTGATTATGGTTATAAGGTGGGGAAAGAATTGTTTGTTGAAGGTTTGAAATGTAAATACCATGGCATAAAATTTGATAAACTCAACGGTGCAGGACACACTGGAAAGGTAGTGGGAAAAGGTTTAAAAATCCTTCACTTGTAGGAGAGAGTGATGAAAGGATGAACCACAGAAGGGAATTTGGTTACAAAACTTTTTTCAGACTACTGTTTGAATATGGGACCCACATTTAGGGTATCAAATGCAGGAGTTGGAAGGGGTGCAAAGAAAAACTGCTAGATTTATGTCTGGAAATTACCGCAGAACTCCATCAGTAACAGATATGATAAAGAAGTTTGGGATTCATTGGAAGACAGGAGGAGGGTGAAGAGTCACGAGAATATACAAGCTGATGAGTGGAAAGATATTGGTGTAAGAATTAGGAATAGTGCTTGGAAGGGAAAACATGACCATCACCACAAGCTGGCATTCTATTTCAGAAACAAGGGTGTGGGAAGATTTTCTTTCATAGGTAAGAGGCTCAGTGTTTGGAATAATTTACCAAAAATGCTGAAGGAGTTTAAAATTCATAAACTACAAAAGTGGACGGCAAAGGAATGCAACACTGAAAGATAATAATAAAAATACGAGATTTCAATTCAATGTACATTACGGCATGATAATACACAACTCAGACCTAGTACAATAACTTTAAAACATTTTTACAGTATCAGCATATCAGAAACAATTCGGTCATAACAATAAGTTGCTCAATTGGACCTCTAAGTGAAGCTATCAAAATTTAATTACAACTGCAACAGTCACTGAAATGTCTGAAAGTAAAGTAGTAAGTCAAATGAAGCCACCCACTTCTGTTTCTCCCAATGCAGCAGCTCTCATTTCCCCACCACATGAACTTTCACTCCTCAACTATTTGCCCGTAACAAATCTAAACTACTACTCCTACAGAACACAATTAAAATTTAAGATTTTCAAGTTCCTTTATTTCTAACTTGTCTTCTCAATCAAATATAGCATCAAACTCCATTTCCTGTTGTGAACCTTTACACTTTAATCCTTTCCCAACAATCTGAAGGTACTAATTTTTTTGGTTGATTACAGAATCCTTATATATAAGAATGCAATCTTTCTCGGCGTTGGCAATATAAATATCGTTCTCAGGTGACTAGCCGAGTTAAAGGTGTGTTGTAAATACACTTACAATTGCACAATATTTTGGCGAAACATTGTGCAATTGTAAGTGTATTTACAACACAGCTTTAACTCGGCTAGTCACCCGAGAACAATATTTATATAGAATCCTTATACATGACTAATTTAAAGAGTTTGGTTTCTTAATTGCCCCTTCAGTCTAAAACTATTAGCTGCTTAGCTATTGAAATAACAGCACCCAAGATAGAGTACTAAAACATTTTGAACACAACCCTTTAGAAGAATATCTTGCAGACTTCAAGTAGCATTTATTTCACGTATTATCATTTTGTCTCAATCGTTTCTGGCAGTTTTACAATAAAAACATGACTTAAGCCAGTCAGTACTCCATAAGCTGCATGCACCAGGCTAAAATTACTCCCAAAATAATTTTATTTTATGCATCATAGTAGGAAATCAAGTTCACACTCTGTATTTTATTTACTTATTTAATTGAATTGCAATGAAGCATACACGCCAATGAAAATTTTCCTACCCACCCACTAACGCCCTATACGAATTTCAACTTTTTTCAGCATTTTTGATAAATTAATAATTTCTCTTGGTAATTTATTCCAATCCATGACCCCCTTTCTTATAAGAGAATTTCCCTACACCATTATGCCTGAAATCAAGTAACCATGGTCATCTTTTCCCCTCCATGCACCTATCTTAATTCGTTCACAAATATCTTTCCACGACTCGCCACCAATATGCACCTAGTACACTCCATAATGTTTCACCCTTCTCATGTCACCCATCTATTCACACAAACTATTTTTTTCCCTTATGGATTTACGCCTTGACAAAGTCATTAGAAACAAAAAGAGACTTTGGGCAATGAATGGAAAGAGTTCAGCCATGCCTTTTGAAAGAAGCATCCTTTGGGGAAACCATGACAAACCAAAATCTAGATGCCCAGATGGGGACTTGAGTCCACATTCTCCAAAAAGCGAGGCCAGAGTGTTACCGCTCACCCACTAAGCTTGTTCACAAACTAAAATCTGAATACAATGAGATGTATGACAAAACATCGTCTTGTCAAAGTTTTAGTTCGTTTACGCAAGTTCCGGCGATCGAAAGAGACGTGATCCAAAACAAAAATTCTGTTTTGTGAATCTGCTAATAACAGATTCTAAGTTAGCCTACAGGACACATAATTCTTCAGAATAGCTACAAAAAAGATATAAGCAACACAATTTAATTACAATCAAAAAGTAAAAACCATCAATGAGAACTTTTGCAGAGGTTTTTGAGCTAACATATTCTAGACCGCTACTGTTAGTAGGAAAATTCAAATGCACTGTCGGGCCAATCCCCGACATCCTTACCCAAAAAAGAGAATCTTCCTACAACCTTGTGCCTGAAATCAAGTGCCAGCTTGTGGTCATGGTCATCTTTTCCTTTCCATGCATTACTTTTCTTACACCAATATAGGACTCGTACACTCCCATTACCCTCTTCCTGTCTTGCAATGAATCCCATTTCAGTTCTTTTATCATATTTGCAACTGATTGCATTCTGTGGTAATTTCCAGAAACAAATCTAGCAGCCCATTTTTGCACCCTCTACAACTCCCGTATTTGATACTAAAAATATGGGTCCCATACTACACTACCATATTTGAGCAATGGTCTGACCAAAGTTTTGTATCCCAATTCCTTTACTTTTCTCGTACATCCCGTCATCTCTCTCGCGAACAAGTGCAGAACTTTGAAACCTTTTCCTATTACCTGAACAATGTGTCTTGCCTAGTTAAGCTTGTTATCAAATGTAATATCAAGATAATTACGTTTTAAGTCTTCAAAAAAAAAATCTTTCCCCACCTTATAATCATAATCAAGTTTTTGTGTGTATCCAATAAGATGACTCTTCTTTGCATTTATCTTCATCCATGTTTACCAATCCAACCAGATATCATGTCCAGATCACCCTGCAGCTGTTTATATTTCTCTACAGTTTTGAACCTTTTATATAGTATTATATCATCTGCAAACAATATAATTTCTGATAATAAACATCAACACAATTATTCATTAGATCAATGAATAACAATGGTCTCAACACTCCCCCCTGTGCCATTCCCATTTTTGCTTCCACTTCTTTTGATACAGCATTTCCCACCTTTTGTTTTCTACCTTTTAAAAATTCCCAGCATATCACTTTCTCATCCACTCCAATAGTTTTTACCTTATTTACTACTATTTTATGGCTCACTCTGTCAAACGCCTTTGACACTATCAATCTGGCCTCCATTGTCCATTTCATTTGAAATAACTTGCATATATTCCCTACTATCCTGATGTATCTTAACTCTGTTCTCTTCTCCCTATTATAATACACAGGTTATCAACTTCTCTTTCTTCTTCTGTTCGATATCGGCCACCTAAGGACCATGAAAACTCATCCCATGCATTCATTTCAATCCTCCTTTTCTCGACTTTCAATAGTTCTTCATCCTTTCACTTTGCTATTTCCTCCTTTCTTCTGACCCCATGTTACCACAGTTCCTCTTTTCCTTCTCCTGGGAACCCTTGAAATTTTGTTTCAGTCTCCTGAAAGTTGCTCTATCTTGTATTAAATCTTCTATTATTCCGATCTCAATCAAATGTTTCTTTACTCCTTGGATCCACTGCTTGCCCTTCTTAATTTCTGTTTTGGAATAAATTTTTCTTCGCCCTTTCTTATCATCTCCTTCCATCTTGACTAAACTGTACTTGGTCATGATCCATGAACACCAGTAAACTGTGGTAGATTTTGTTAACAAGTATGAAAAGGCCTCCAGCAATTGCTCCTCTATCTCTGCGGTACACTCTGTAACCATCGGGAAAAACTTCAGTCTAGTACTACTTCTTTTAAACAACTCTCTACCCTAATTATTACTTGTGTTTCATGTCTCTCTTTAAGTTTGTAAATTCGACTACTTTGCTCATTATACTTCTACAGTTCACCAATAGCACCCATATTACTGGCTTTATACGTATTTTCAGCATTAACCTCCTCCTTCCCAGTTTTACCTCAGTCAGTTATCGTTTCAGCAACTTCATCTATTTAACATTTGTGATTTTTCCCATCATGGATCTACAATCAGTATCACTTTGATCATCTATTTCTACCCCTTCGACAGCAGCCCATATCCTAAAAAAAAGGGCACAGTCCTGACCCCATCATCACCAGAAATGGGCTCCCTTACTGCTTATGCTAACAAGTATCCCCTTGCCCTTCCATTTCGGTGTAGGCCTAGTGAAGCCACACCTACCACTGGAGTTCACAGGCACAACCTCCAAGACTGAACTAATGCCTTTCCCAAGTAGTGGTTTCTACATTTACCCACCACACAGCATAGTTCAATTGTGGCCGTTCATGGTGAGTTAGGTCCTGCATCTGTTCCACCCTAGTATGTTGGGCCTTCTTCACCACCTTCCTCAGGTCACTTGTCATACTATAATTTGTGTTTCTATCAATACTATTCCCTGCACCTCCCACTATCATCCTTTGTGAAATTCTTACAATGTGAACCTACATCCTCTATTACCAAACCTAATGTTAAACTAGGTTTGAAAAAAAAAATTGTCACCTGGTAACATGTACCTAACTTATCCTTCAGAAAAGGGCCCACACCTCTCCCATGGCTACTACCTAGCAGCAGAACCCTTTTTTCCTATTCTTGCCTTGCATGCCTTTTTTCCTAAAAGCCTGCTGCATCTTACCTGCTCCTACATCTACTTGAGGCTCTACAGTATAAAACTGTAACCAAGTATAAAAATGATAATACTTGAATGAAGGTAAATGACAAGAATAATCAGGTTATTATTAGGTACACAGATAAAAAAAAAGATTGTTTATGATTATAGTGGGAAAGGAATTGTTTGTAGAAGTATAAATATCTTCGCATAATATTTGATAGTTATCTGAACTGTGCAGAAAACTTCTGGCAGTTAGTAGGAAATTGATTGAAAATCATTTATTGCAGAAAGTGAAGTGTACCAGAGAAGTGAAGGAACTGGGTTAAAACTTTGATTATACAATTGCTTGAATATGATGGTGTAGTATGGGATTCAGATTTTGGTTATCAAATGCAGGAGCTGGAGGGTATGCAAAGGGGGGCAGCTAGAATTGGCTAGTTGACTAAATTTGAAAAATAGGTTAATACTTTACCTTAGTATCTCTATTTCTCAAAAAATGTACTACTTAAAAAAAAATCGAATATTTACATTATGTATTTTGCATTTAAAAAAAAAAAACAATTTAAATTTACCGCGAAAACGCTCAATTCATTCGTGGCGTCTTGAATGACGTCACACCTCGCGAACCTAAACAAAGCAATCGTGTTATGTATATGGCAGGTGACAAACTGTGCAGTGCCCCAGTGTAAAAGTACAACAATAAAAACGCCAAACAAGTTATTTATATATGTTCCAAACAATGAACAAATACGGAAAAATGGTTAAAACTTGCAACGAGGGAGGATGATCATAGATTATCTGCAGAGTCACGTATCTATTTTTGTGAAGATCATTTTGATGTAAGTGACTGTGCACTATGTATTTCTAAATCTAAAGCAAAACTGATGAATTTTGCAGAACCACTACTTTTCAAGTATTGATAACAAAATAAGGTATGAGTTGACATTGTTTTGGTTTAAATTCTTTCATTAGTGTTACGTTTAATATAATAAACACTCTGGCAGCACTATCATCACTGTGGTGCCACAATCTGATGATAGATTCTTATGCAGCTCGACGAAACAAATCGTAAATATATATATTATATCTCCTGGTTCTTGAGATATCTTAGTTGAAAGATGATGTTTTTAGGCTGATATGAAGCTTAGAGCAGACTGGAAATTGGCAGTGCCATAGCTTTAAAATTTGTCATACCTGTATTTGAGGATTATTTTTCTAAAAAAAGGTGTATATAAAAGCAAAAAATATATGCTTGGGCGCAACGCCAGGGTCCCAAGAGGAATAAGAAAGCGAGTTAGCGTTTACGTGGAAATGACGCCTGGAGTAAGCTATAAAATTATGCATTCATAGCAGTGGTGAATATTTATTTTCGATTCGTACGAAAATAAAGCCAGTTATTTAAGTTGTTTTGTTAGATTGCGTTGACAATCGTATTCTCAGATGAACAATGTATATTATAATCGCTGCAATGTTCAATTGTTGGTTAAGGCATATAATGTCACTGAAGCTGTTTGCGGAATTATAACTTACATGATTTCTACAAATCTGTGTTGCTTGCTTTTCCTGGCAATATCTTTTTTGGTGCTGAATGCCTAGAAAGGTTTCTAACATAATTTCTGGCCGATTTTGACGTCTGAGATATAGCAACATACCTGCTACTGAAAGGTAAGCTGTATCTGTAATGATAAATTCAGTGCCGAATTAATTCTACCGTACGAGGTCCATAATTTTACATATAACGTTTTATGAAATAATATGTCTTTAGGGATGTGTGTAGTATTTCGCTCAGGTCTTCCTTCTGGTTTAGCTATTTAACACTTGCTTATACTTCGCAAATGTAACCTCATATCAGTATCAATTAATTTATACAACATGTCTTGTTTACAAAACTGAAATAATGCTATTTAAGCTTATAATGTATAATTGACACTTGTGTATACTTACATCGAAGTTCTAACATCGCGGAAGTGGAGGTTTGATGTGAAAAATCTGCGAAGTGCTACGGCGTCAATTTTGTGCTAATTGCTACTGTTTGCTTTGCTAAATCCTGGTTCCATAGCATATTAAACTTGTCTTTCAGCGTATAACTGAGAATAACTGTATTAACGGGACAAAAATTCCTACAAACGAATAATTCACCAAGTAACCAGTTCTGTTGCACGAAAATGTCAATAACAACTTTGGCGTCTCGCAAGGTGTGACGTAATACTTTCTCATTGAAGTTCGCGTTCACATGAGTGAATGCCTGATTTTGCCGAACTTATTTTCTAAAAATAATACTAATCTTCATCTTTTATAATAAATAATTTAGTTTTTTGTTATCTCCTTAGCATGATTAATAATTAAAAACTGCTATGCGTCCGTTTTATTCTTAGTGGACACAAGCCAATTGTCTGTATATATATTATAGAAGATATTATATCAGCAACTGATATGATGGACAAGTTAAACTAGGAGTCACTGGGTGACAGAGAGTGAAGATAGTGCTAGTAGTGTAAAAGGCATATATTGATGATGAGTCATGGAAGGACAGTGGTAGAAGGGAAAAGACGACAATGATCATAATCTGGCACTTTATCTTAAGCAAAATTTTTTTTTTTTTTTTTTTTGTGAGTCAGAGAGTCGGAGATTGCAGTAAATTATTAAGCAAAGTGGTGAACATATTTACAAAAAAAAAACGTTCAAACAATTTAAAATTAAATCTTCTAAAAGGGGGTGAAGTGAAACTGCATTCAAAAATAAATGAAAAAATAAGTAATTGCCACAGGAGCATATGCTCCATAGCAATTAAAATGAAACAAGTACTGAGCCTTGAGAATAATTAAGGTAAGAAATTTGCCAACATTAGGCATGATGTAATGTTTCCTTCCTGATCTTTTACCTTCAAGGCTAAATTCTCGAAGACTTAAAAAATGTAAAATTTAAAAAAAAGGCTGCAACTGTCATAACTAAGGAAACAAACAGCAGAATATTCCATTTAAAAAACTTACCAAGATAATTTTAAATAATACTTTAATTATATGGAAAGGGGCACAACATACAAAAAAGGGCAAAAAGTGCATATTTATATTATTATTATTTTAAAAAAGTATCAGATTAGATAAAATTTGGTGTCAACGACATTCTGGTGAGCAAATTCCCATCTGCTAAGTTCATACAGCTGTTAGGTTATTGAAGTAGCATATGTAGCCACTAAATGGTCAAGATTATTAGTGTTAACTTTTTGCCCATGGCTATTCAACCTAAATTACAGAAGATTGGTAATAAGGCATACCTACATATGAATTAGAGTTTAGGAGACAGGAAAGCTGATATAAGAACTGAATTCCCCCATGTCCATTGCCCTCTATTTTAACCTAAGCTGTTTCATGTTTAGGAGTCACCATTCTTGAATCACTTACAAACATATCCTTAACATCACATATCCACATTCATATCTTACCATTGATAAATCAGAATTTATATATTTTTTAAATGTAATCAACTTTTTTTTTAACCATTCATTTTTGTTATTACTTTGTGATTTTTATAATTGCTCCTGTTATTATTAATCAGTCATTTTCAATAACATTATGGTGCCATAATGGCAGTAATTATATTTCCATTTGTGGTCCCCACGAATCACTGACTTTTGTCCTCAATGTTAAACAACAATTTCAATCCATTAATAGCAGAAAGTATATAATACCTATGTGGCTTTATGTTTCCAATAATTTTCTGTTTCAATATGACATGACCCGATGACCCAAAAACAGACACCATATTAAAGAGAAAGGGTATGACCATTTACACTTATAAATCACAAAAAAGGGATTATAAATTAATACAAATTAGTGGCTATAATAGGTTATGTAAAAGTAACTCAATATTAGAGAGTATTATCAACAGCAGATCTCGGAACAATCATTAGAAGCTACAAGAAAACACCTTAAACTCCACATAATTATGGTGATCATCAAATTTAACAAAATGTGCAAGTCCAATAGCAAAAAATACCTGCACTGGCAGTTATGTACTAATAATTTAATTAATGAAACATAAAAAATGGCCTGAAACAACATAGCATTAGTGCTTTGAAGTTAAAATCCTGAGTAATTTGATTAAAAAATGTAATTAAAATGGGAATATAAAAAGACTTGCGAAAAACCTATACTTAATACGTTTTTGAACAATAAAAAGGTTTTGTAAAAATACTACAAGAATTATGAGAAGATTATTAAATTTAAAGTGTAAAAATTCAACATTATCTTCAAATACAATTCGTGGTCACACATGGAATTTATCGGGAAAGTGCTCGAATTTTAGATAAAAAAAGTTTACCAAAAGGTCCAACTTGCCATGAACTGATGAGGTATTGCAATATTACAATACTTTTAAATGTTGAATTAACAATCCCAAGAATGATCTGGTAGCTCAGTGGTGAAGACCTTGCTTTCAAAAGTTCGTTGCTCCGGTCCTGGGCTCAAATTCTGGTGGGCGCAGGAATTTTTTGAGACTTGATCATAAGAGCTACACAAGGTCGTTCCGTGGTTCAGATTCCACAATTAACTGGATGTCCCGGAGGAAAGGAATTGACCATCCTACCTTTGACACAATGGTTCCTTCGAGAGGATCCAATCAAATTTCAGGTTGGGTACTAAATTTATTATTATTATTATTATTATTAAAAGAAAGGGGTCTTAAGTGGCTTAACAACCTGTTTCACCAATCAAACACATCAAGTTCCAATTTCTTTCAATGTTAGGGTAATTCTTGATTTAATACAGTTAATATAACCCGATTTAAAAAATGTACATATTATAAAGGAAATAGCGGAACAGGTCATACAAAGTTCAATTATCTTTTATTTGAAAACAAGCCTTTAAGCCCATCAAAAATAACTGATTGAATGGAAAGATCTACCAAGGTATTTTTTTTAAAAAAAATTTTCAGTTGCTTAAATAAATAGAATTGTTATAAAATAAAAAAGAATTGGTCAATGCAATTCCTCATGAATTATGATGCAGCAAAAAGTTTCAGTTATTATGCTGGTCCAGGTTGCACTTCAACGTAACCACAGACTGAAATTATGACATCAGTATAAGCAAAGGAAATTAAAAATAAATCTTAAGTACTAGTTTTAATCGTCATCCGGGCTGCTTAAACAATGATAAATTTCAATCTAATCAAAACTTCTGCAAATATTGCTGGTTGGAAATAGAAATCTAACACTTCTTTTTGCAAACAATTTGAAGAAAGTATTTACACTGAGCAAATATAAATAAATAACTAATAATTAACATGTTAGTTCAAACTCAATACCTACTTTTCTTGCAGTGTTGTGGCAATTCCTTTGTTCATGGATACTTATGTTAATAGATCTGTTATTAAATAATGCTCATAACCTCAAGGCTCTCCGGCCGTTGTTAATCTGGCAACACACGCTGGATGCATGAAGTCCGAGTTACAGACATGGCAACATGATTGCCTAGTTTAGCCTTTTATTAATATTGACAAGGAAGTATAGAGAAAATAATCCATCCCCACAGATGAAGTCAGAGTGCCAGGAAAAATAAAAAAAAAACTTAATTCTCGTCCTGACCCTAGTTCCCTCACCTGTGGTAAGTGACAGGTTATTTTCCCTAACTTTTCATTGTCTAACGGCAAATGCATAGTCATTATTATCAAGTTATTTTCTATTTGGTATTTCAACTGCACTTTCTAAAAATTAAGCTCCTGTAAACAAAAACTTGCTTTTGAGTAAGGTAAAAAACTCAAGTACAGTAACAGCCAGTTTCGGGACATGCTTCTGCCAAAAAATCCTGACTTTTCAAATTAAAAACAAGCTAAATTGTATAAATCTTAATTTAATATTCGAAATAATACCGAGGTTCAATACTATACATTACATGTACTATCACATAGGAGGTACAGTTTTATTTTTAGAAATCTTCAAATATTCAATACCTCATATTGAAAAGGTAATGGAAGGAGCTTAAAATATACATATCTAATAAAATTTAAATAGTTCAATTGACTTCACACACAAGAATAAAATACCATCAGTAAATAAAATAAAAAAATAATTTACAAAATCATATAAAAGTCAATACACTCACTTGTTCAAGAAAGACATATACATATCTTTTGCCACTGACATACAATTAAAAATTTTGGTACTTCTTCAACTATAATAATGTACAAAACACAGAAGACAAAATTTAGGACAGAACAAACAAATCCCTACAGTAAATTGCATAAGTTAAAAGTATGAACACAAAACAGGGTCAGTCATCTTACAATCATCTGCGATTAGGTGTCAACCAAGAATCCCAGCTATCCCCATACTTAGGCCTCTTTTTCCTACCTGATGACCTTCTGTTATTTAGAGTCTCACTCTTTGCACAATCTTCAATAAAATCTCTCTTTGTCACAGGTGTATTTATTGAGGATGATGAGGCACTACGTAATCTCCTATTGGATATACCAATTTTGACCGGAGGTAATATTTGATATTCTGCAAGGTTGGATATTTTCTTAACTCTAACACAAGGTTGCAGATCAGAACGCTGGGTACTGGAATCTAAACTCCCAGTTCGCAAAAGACGAGTGTGTTTCTCGTACCTTGAATGACTTGTGACAGGCACAATTTTTGAATCGTCATCTTTATCCAGTTTATTGTCTTTGGAATTACATTCATTTGAAACAATAGTGGCAGACAACACTTCATCTTTTGACAGCATTTTATCTACTGTAGTAAAAGTTTTACATGAATCATTTTCTTCCGTTCTACCTTGGGTTTCCAGAAGAGGTATTTCACTTTTCTCACATTGTGTTTCCACACATTTTTTTGCTTCAGTACCAACATCTAACAAGTCTTTAGAGCAGTCTTCCTTAATACTAGCACCCATTAAAATGTCAGTTACTGGAGGAACACACAAATTTGCGTTACACTCAATAGCACAACTGTCTGAGGAACCTACAGTAAAATTCTCAGTGCCCTTTTTGAGTCTCATGTGGAATTTCCTACGAAATTTCTGTTTATCCACAGGCCACCCAGTACGATTCTTCTTTCTCTTTCTTCTCCGACCACAAATTCTATGCCTACCATCTGCAGTATCAGAATATGTAATTGTCTCACAAGTTGAAGATGCACCACATTCTGAGCCATTGCAAGATATTTCTCTCTGCGCTGGAGAGAACATATCTATGCCACACCTCATGCAGTCTTTCACATTAAATGAAGTACACATGCACTGACACTCAGAACTACCATCAATCAAAGAAAGCACATCACACATTGGGCCACCCCTGTTCCGAATTTCTGGCTTAGGAAAGCAATCACTATTTTCTGATGAGCGGATTAAATTTGCCAAAATTACTGGATCAATATCTGTCAAGTCTTCCTCTTTTAAGCATTTATCTCCCAATGATTTTGAAATCCTTTCTCGATGAGTCCTATTAAGCTTCTTACACAAAGCACGATTTGACTTGGGTGTTCGTGTTTTGTTCTCAGGAACAGTGTCAGAAGCTTGGGATGACTCCAGGGAAAACACTTCATTATTTTCAGGGAAGCACAACATCATTTTATCTATATTTCTTGCAACTTCGCCAATATCTACACTTAGATATGATGTACCACTTACACTTGGTTCTTTTGGCAGTGAGACATTTGATGAATCATCATTGTTCAGATCATCATTGCAAGGAATAACATCATCTTTCAGTTCTACAGAGTCCTTAAATTTGTCCAACTCTTTACGCCTTCTAAAATGCATGAAACCAGATAATATTGCCAAAGTTGAAGCATGACAACGTGGTGACTTCCTTGGTTTCTTATCCACCAAATGGGCAAATCGCCTTCGCCTCTTTTTCACAGTGGCAGACGATACTGAAAATGGTTTACTACAAGAAGGGAGACCACTACTGGCTGCAGCAGAAGCTATGTCAGTTGGTTTCATCTCATATGGGAGAAGAAATGGTTTCCAATAAAAGGAGTCACTTGACAAATAGATTTCATTTGCATCATCCTGCCTTTGGTAAGTTCGATACCATGGTTCACTCTTTGGTACAGCTTCAAATGAAAATTGTAGCCTATCAACTTGAGTGTCATTACCTATTGCATCACTGACCCTAGTAGATGGCTCTTCAATTTTAATTCCAGGTTCTATTACAATCTCCGATCCATTGTTTAATAATAAATCAGCATCCACACACAATTTTTCATTTAATCCTTTCCTAATAGCTTCCAGTGATCTAGCATTAAAATTCACTAACTGGGAGTCCGTAGAATTCACACTGTTCTCTTTGTTTGAATCACTTGCATGACTACTTTCATTCAACTTTTTGTTGTAACTGCTTTCAGATTCTTCAACTGGATTTTCAGTGACAGATGTATGTGGAAGTACACTACCCTGGAAACGGAGACGTGAACCAGGTATTTCAAATTTGTAATAATCAAGATTGTCATGAATAAAAGCTTCAGCATGGGTACGCCTTTTTCTCCTCCTCCTCGAAAGTGGGGTCAGATCTAAACTGCTTCCAAGACTACATGTGTCAACAGATTCGGCAGAACTATCATCAAAATGGTATATCCGTACTTCCTGCTTAGGTTCAACAAGAGCATCTGGTCTGGCTGGAGGCGTTTTCTCTTCTTTACTTATTTTCTTATGGGGTGGTCTTCCTCGTTTCTTTTTAACAACTGTCTTTTTTGCCTTCCATTTTTCCTTTTTGTTTTCCCCATGACTCTTTTTTACAATTTTTATTTTCAGTTTCACACTTTCAACATCAGAAGACTCATCAGAAGAAATTTTTTTTACAGGCTCTCCAAACATAAAGTTCTCGGCTTCATTACTAAGCAAAGACAGTTCTGAAAGACGTATTCTTTTGTGGAATGTACCACTGTTGGAACTCTCAGTCTTAATCTCAGGTTTCTGACAATTCTTTTGCCCATCCACATCTTTAGATGAAACATCATCACTACTTTTTTTCTTATCAGTGCCACCACGTTCACTTTCATTTGTGGTTGCACATTCCACACTAATCTCTTTCACAGCCTCTGTACCCTTGCGACTAACACCCTTTATATCACCAATCCCCTTGCGTTGACCAGTAACTTTTGTCTCTGATATGCTGTTCCTGCGTCTCTCGTTCTCTCTCTCATCCTCCTTCCAGTCACTGTCACTTTCAGAACCACTCTGATCATCACTATTATCTTTATCAGCACCAATTTTTCTAAAGTTTCTTAACTTGCTAACTTCGAACCCTCCCTCAGTAAACTCTTTTCCCACGGTTTCACTGATACACTTGCGATTATTAAGTTTTTGATCACTTCCATTCTTAAGTGCTCCACTAGAGTTAGCAAGTGCCGGTGAAGATCTAGAAATGCTCACACCAGTTGCATCAGCTTCTCTGACAAAAGCGTGGCCCATTTCAAAAGAATTTTTGTGAGTTGGAAAGTAGCCACTTGATCGAAGTTTATTATTTTTCATCTCCAACTTATAATATGCTTTATTATCCTCAATGAGTTTCTCCTCAGCTGTCAGACGCTTCTTTTTGCGGACAGTGATGCCCAATGAGTCAGAGACATGGAATGAATCTTCTTCAGCATCTCGTGTTGTCCTGGCTGACTGCGGTTGGGAACTGGAGTCAGGCACTTGCTCTTCTGCAGTTTTGGCCACCAAACTTCCGTGAGGCCAACAGTTTGTACGTGACCTGAGGTGATGCCCCTTGTCTCCAAGAAGCTGCTCACAACATTGTACCTGCTGATGTTGGCCACTGCGGATATCGTCACAAACTGCACTTCGGTGGTTAGACGATGGCGATGTTACCTCTGATGCACACTTCCCCCCAAATCTTGTTTCATAACAGTGCATGCTCGAGCTACTGATCTGGTCTTCCTGTTAACAGAAATAAAAACAAAATAACTTTATTACAAGGCAATTTTATTTTCACTGATCACTTATACATCAGCTAAATACATTAGGTAATGGCCAAGTTGTTGCATTTGTAACCACTAACACTGGTTTTGAAAACAATTAAATAGGAAGCAAAACTGTAAAAAAAAAATCACACTGAATGTGCCTTCAAAATAGGAGTGCTTTCATAAATTGATATAAATGTCACAATTCTTTCTTGTTCCTAAATGAAACTTATCAACATTTGCATTAATATTTTTAAATACAAAATAATACTATAATTTTCACTATCCATTATGGACTACTGAAGTATTATAAATATCTGTGAAATACAATTTATTAAATTTTTCAATAAAATCAATTAAGAAATGTGGTGCAGACCATTTCTGTAAAATTACAATTTGCTTTAAACAGTCACCTCACTCCAAAAACTGGATATATTATAATGCTAAATGAGAAATACCAGTATTAAAACTTCTTTGATAAGGCATATCTGTTTTCATGAATTATATGATATCCTTCGATGGGCAGAAACATCTTTCATGAAAGAATGATATAAAGCCTTCAACAATCATAGCAATCTAATATTCTAATATCTCCAAATACTTTTATGTATAGCAAAGAAAGGAAGAAGTGAAAATTGTCTAACCACAGAAATTATCTAACACACTACCATAGTAACTTCTAACAAAAATTGCAAAAGAGAAAAAAGTTACATGGATCAAAATAATGTAGCAAAATTTAATCAAAAAAATCTACAAAATCATACAAGTATGCAGTAAAATGGTAAGATTAGTATATAGTATAACAAGTGTCACCCTCATTTTTGGCTTAGTGCCAAAACACAAAACTGGAAGAATAACACTTAGAAAAAGATTAAGACAATAGTCTGGAAGCGAAATGTAAGGTGAATTTCCTTCTGTGGTTAGCATGGGCCTATTTAAAATAACATGATCACTTCTGCAACATTGTTTCTCAACTATAGATCAGAATTTCAGTTCTGTTGAAAATCAATTGTAACATTTACATTCACTTTCATAAATCTGCTCAATAGATAACACAGGATAGGAGATTAAAATCAGAATTATTATGTCCACCACATTTAAAGCAATCCCCTTGTACAGAACATTGGGTGAGTTTCCAAACTTTCAGGTTATATCTTAGTGTGTCACAGGTAACACACTATGCAAGTATATTCCTTAAAATACAAACTATAGCTATCAATACTCTGTTCTTTATCATGTATATTTAATTGTGCAGCAAATAATTGTCTAAAAATAACAACTGGTCAGCTCATGTCTCAATGTAAATTTGTAAGAAAGGTGATTTAAATGTTGATCCTATTTTCTTTAGTGTAGGAACCATTTTACACTCACAGATATACACTAGTTTTGTTGGTCTAGTAAACAAACTTTACAACAAGAAACTAAAGAAAATTGCTGACTAGTAACTCCATGATAAAAAAAAGTTCCAAAACAGCATTGTAATTTCATCACAATTTAATATAATCTAGATAATCATTCAGTTGAAATGAAACACTATCATAAAATTAATTAAAAATCAACATCACCAAATGAAAATTATTTATATTCAAGGAATTAAGTAGTTCCAGCACTTTTTAGTACGGCTTTGGGCTACATCACAAGTTTTCGAGGTAAACTAAATTGGACTGAAGGCTTTAATATATTTAAAAAAAAATCAAAATCTATTTTTATTTACAAGCATATGATGGAAAATCATCTGAACCATTCTATATTATATATCATTATACATGTGGGTTATCATATGAGATAGTAGCCCGATACTAATGAAAGTTAACAGGTAAGTCACAGTCTATATTTCAACATCGAAGCCCCACACATTTCCTCCATTGATATTCCAATGCATTCATCTATTTGCATAAAACCATTTTTTTTTTTTTTTTTTTTTTTGAAGAGTATCAAAGAAATTAAATATAGAAAACATTTATGACTTCATATGATTCAAAAGAAGAGTGAGACCAACATTTTTAAGATTTGGAAATAGGGTGAAGTCTGAGTGTATAAGATTATGTAAACGACCATGTTGCAGTGTCAAATGATATCCACATAGATTAACTGTAACCATGACAATGAAAGAGAATCTTTATTTCCAGACTTTTCATGAAATTTAGAAGCATTTCACCCTTATTCCCACACACCCAAAAAAAGACACCAGCAGTTTCCTTGAAGAAAAGGCCTTCCTTCGATGAAGTGAAGATATGGTGAGCTTCCACTGCACTTGTTGCTTTGATTCCAGTCTGAAGTGAAAGAACAGGTCACATCGTCCCGAGTCACAGATCATTTACCTATATCTTCTGCAGTAAGTAGAAGCCTATATTTTCTGCATACACCTGCCTCCTGATATTTTGTAGAAATTTTTGGGAAACATTTATCTAGTCCAAGTACTAGATCAGGATGTGATATACTGTTGTCTTGGAATCTTTTCTATTTATCAAAATGTTAGCCTCTCTGTTATTGCTAATTCATATAACCTTTGCACATTTTCAGGAGTCATTGTTTCACTTGCCTTCCCATGCAGGGATTACCTTCAGTGCTGTTTCTTCTATGTTTATGTTCATGCGCCCAATTTTCTACTGATGCAGACAGTGGCACCTTCCATCAAGTTTGTAACAAAACAAATATTTATTCCAGGATGTTTTAATTTTGGACATTTTGGTCCAAAGAACCAATTTTCACCAGGTACCACAGCTTCAAAAAGAGAACAGCATCATTTGTTTCTTCAATTGTTGATGGTATTTGCATCAACACAATACAATGCTGTAACCAAAATCTGCCCAAAATTAGAAAAATGGCATCCACTGCCCCATCCTTGCCCATTTCCATGTGTTGTCTATTATTCAGTTCTTCTTACAATCTGCTCTATTTATTGCCAGCCAACACTTTCAACTGTGCAGAACTGGGTGTTATTTAGCTGTCCTTAGAGGGCAATCTTGCAATCTTGTTTAACATTAATGACGTTAAGAGGCATTGACAGATTGGAAACTAGTTGATAAAAAAAAAAAAAAGTTTTTTTTTTTCATGGTAAATGGTATTTGCTCTCACAACACAAGACTTTTACCATAGCCTCAATTAACTTGACAAAATACTGTCTTAAAAAAGTCTATGTTTCATTGTTAATTCTCAGTTTTTAACATTTTCAGCTGATTATGACACTTGAGAACTCTAGATTCTACACATTTTAACATATTTTTGAGACAAGATCAGGAGGTACCATTTGCTTCTGTTTCATACAATTCTGCTGCGACTGTGCAGACTGATTGTGACTTCACTGTATACAGCTCAATGAAGGGAAATTTTCTTCCATTGTCAAAAACTGTACGACATGCAGAAAACAAGTTGGCCACAAACCCTATCCAGTTGCAGTGTTTTATGCAGTCTAGCAAATGAAATTTAATATGAACTCACAAGTTCATCTTTTATTGGAATTTCTACATTCCATTCAACCACTTGAATATATCTAAGACATTCCTGATACTTTTTCCTTTCAATCAAATAGAAAGGTCATAAATTGGATTTTTCAGGAATTAATGAAAATCAAGATGAAGATACACCACCCACTGTTGAAGAAATTAAGGAAGTAATTAAGTCTAAAAAGTAATAAAGCTAGTGGAGAAGACTGCATAAAAGTCGAATTTTTAAAATGGTCCCATCAAAAATCATTCATGAGTTACAGTTAATTTTTGAAAGTATTTGGAGAAAAAAGAATATTCCAGATGAATGGAAAGTGGCATTAACACATCCATTGTATAAAAAAGGTGAAAAACCAAATGTTGATAACTATAGAGGAGTATCCCTATTGCAATCGGCTTATAAGGTATTCTCAAAACTCTTGTTGAACAGAGTAGACAACACTTGACAGGCAATTAGCCGAGTATCAGAGTGAATTTCGAAAAGGTAGATCTTGCTCAAAGCAAATACTCAATCTAAAATCCACAATTCGTCATTGAATATTAAACTTCAAGGACATAATAGTAATATTTATAGATTTTAAAAAGGCCTTTGACTGCTGATAGGGAAACTTTGGATAAAACAATTCATGAATTTGGAGTGAAATCTAAATTGGCAAACCTAATACTTGAAACTCCTACAAACACAGTTTCAAAAGTAAAATTTATGGGTGAAATCTCAAAACGAATCAAGATAAATACAGGTGTATGACAAAGTGATGGTCTGTCACCCATTTTGTTCAACTGTGTCTTAGACAAAATTGTAAGAATTTGGAATAGTAAATTGAAAGATCACAAAATTTTACCAATAATTTTGGGAAGAGAAAACAAAGGCATTGAAATTAATTGCCTAGCATTTCGGTATACTTTCAGAGAATATTACAAATATGAAAACACGGATCAATCTCTTTGAAGTCGTCGTCGTCGGCCATACTCGTTTCCGAGTTTATGTTGCTCTCTTGCGTGTTTATTTGTGTGTGCGCTGGTGGCTGATCAGGCTGATTCTTGCATAGAACAGTCGTCCGCACACACTGCACCCAAATGTGGGTGGCCGGCGCGGTAGGGTTTGTCGGGCTTTCCGCCTTTAACGGGATTCAGCTGCCAGACTTCGCCGCTCCTCTTCGAAACGTGCCACTGCTGCGGAGGTAGTTTTGCGCCATAGAACGCGGTCTTTTGTGAGGCTGTCCCAGGTGGTATATTAGTTTTCTTCAGGGTCTTCTTGAACTGATATTTGTAGCGTTTCTTAGGGGCACCGCGAGGTCTGCTGCCAGTGCTGAGCTCACCGTATAAAAGTTGGTGAGGGAGTCTACTGTTGCTCATACGTTGAACGTGTCCAACCCATCTAAGTTGGTGGCTGATGATGAGGGCTTCAATGCTATACATTTGAGCTCTTTCCAAGACTCTAATGTTGGACACATAGTCGTCCCATTTAATGTTCATTATAGACAACAAAACACATTTGAGAATTTCGGTTGGTAAAACTTTTTTTTTCCTTACGGCTTTACACCTCGTCGACGGCTAAGGTCATTAGAGGCGGGATGGGGCTGAAGACAAGGAACGGGAAGGAATTCGGCCATGGCCTTTTTGAAGGAAGCATCCCAGCATTCGCCTGGAGTGATTTGGGGAACCATAGAAAACCCAAATCTGGATGCCAGGACAGGGATTCGAACCCGCATTCTCCTGAATGCGAGGTCAGAACGTTAACTATTCACCCACCACGCTCAGTTTGAAAAAACTGAATTTATTACAAACAAATTTTTTAAACAGATACTGGATGAATACAGAAAGTAATGAAATTTAAATATCTGTGTGAAATAATTCAGGAAAATGGATTAGATAAATCCACTACAGAAGAAAGGATTCACAGGATGGAAAAAGTGTATGGTATCACCACTAAAAAAAATATAACAAAAAGTGTGTGTCTAAAACTCTCAAAATACGGCACTACAACTCGGTCGTCAAACCAGAATGTTTTTATGCTAGTGAATGCCTGATGTTGAACTATAGATTGGATAAACCGAAATTACTAGAAATAAGAATCATGATAAAATCTTGGCAACGAGCTAAGGTATTTGCCAAAGGGAATGGCTAGCAAGTATACTGGAATCCAACTTGTAACAGCCCTCATACCTGAATTTTGAATAGTATTGTACTGTATGAAGTATTTGTAGTGAGCTAAAGTTTTCTTGAATATGATCTGGTATGTTTGTTTTGTAATTTCTTGTAAATCAGTGTATATAGACTTTGTTGTATGTAAGAAAATTATTTAAAGTCCATTTAATATGTTTAAGAACCGAATGATGCAAGAGAATTTCTTAAATGTTTGTAATTCCATGTATTAATGTAAGTTACGATGTCTACAGGACAATTTTCTACAGTTTGAAAGGATTTCTGTAAATAATTTTGTATTGAAGTATCTCTAATTACCATTTCTGATCATTTTGTAATGTTGTTAAGTAATTTTGTATTAATTTCGATTGTTTTTAATATGTTTGATTGTTTGAGTGATTGCTAATGATCGAGAAATATCGGGCGGATGCCTTTGAAGAATTCTCATAATTTCGATAGAGACTATATAAACAGATCGGCTGGACAGAGCAGTTAGTTAGTTAGTTGACATCATTCAGTGTTACAGAGACTATCTTTGCGACTGTTCAGAAGTGCATCTCTGTATTGTATCTATGCATGTGAATATTGCTGACTTTATTTTGACGATAATAAACAACTCATCAACATAACCTTTTTGGTGGATGTTTTTAATTAATCAATATAGTAATTAAACCACCGAAGAACCTTAATATGGCTACGTTGACGGGACGAGAAGTCATTAAATCGTCTGAAGAACGTAATAAACTGATTAAAGTAATTGGTTGTGGAGCAGCTATTTTGATATAGTAGTGAAAGACAAATTTATTCTCATTCTTCATTACCAAGACTTTCCCATAACATGAGTTTCTCACATACCTAAACTGGTACATTAGATTTCAACTTCTTGAACATTTTATCTTGTATTATGGGGATTAGCTCCTTTGCTGCTAGTCAACATATTTGACTTTTATACAATGTCCTGGATTTTTCCTATATGTTTTTTTATTTTTTATAAAATTTTCCAGGCAAATTTCAATTGACTACTTTTAACCCCTTCCCCTTTTTTAGTTAGATTGACTACAAAAGTGGACCAATCTGGTTTCAGTTTTATCTGCGAAGTTTGACCACGTAGATACTGTTCTCAGCATTTAACTGAACTAGTGCACTAACGATCTAGATGTCAGCCAGCCCTAAGACCCCCAATAGCGGCACCTGTATTGGTGAGGTACTTTACTTTTAAAAGTAAATTCAAACCAACAGTAAGCAGAATTGTCAGTTTATATACAAAGTGGAAGAAAGTTCAACATAAGGGCCTATTTTAATTACTGTCCTACTAAATGATTCAATCAAGTTGCAAACATTTACCAACAATTATTCCATTACTGGCCAAATTATGTTAATGCAACAGCATAATAAAGTAATATCCCAAATTATTGTTCACGTATCATAATGCTTTGACATGCTTAACATGTCTCCCTAGCATTTGTTAGACTTTGTCAATATTTCTTTTAATAAATAAAAATAAAAAAGGAATAAATCTGGCACATGCTAATGAGATACAATTTCATAGATAATTATATCAGTCTCAATAGGGAAAAAATTTATGGAAAGAACAAATTTCAAGAAGAGTAAATTACCATTAAAAATTAAAATACAGTAAGTCCTTTAAGTTAAATGGCATTATGTCTCAAAGAATAGTTGGTTTCATTCCTGAAACTGTAATAGAAAACTGTGGCCTAAATGTATCCAAACCACACACAGTATGCTGTAGGCTATATTATTGTGTATTGTAATGATAAATATGAATTCAGGACACTATAAGATACCTAAAGTTCCTACTTAGTGATGACGATCATCAAACTGTGTTAAATTTCAGTCTTATAGCTTACTAACAGTATTTCTGTCTAACATCTATTCAAAAACTTTTCAGACAACCATTATAGTGTATGATTCAATTTTCATGGTGATTCTTAATACAAGAGTAAAGCAAATCAAACTTTTCAATTTATCAAACAAAATTGAATAAAATTTAGCACAGCAATCTCTATTGCTCTACACTTTCAATATAACTAACTTAGTCCACAACCCGAAGGTTTATTGGATCCTCCCAAAGGAAGTGTACTAAGCCATAGTGTCAGAGGTAGGACGGCCAGTTCCTTTCCTCTGGGACCTACAGTTTAATGTGGAATTCAAACCATCGAACGACCTGGAGTAGCTCATATCACCAAACACAATTTTCAAAAATTTCTGCAAATGCTGGGATTTGAACCTGGGACTGGAGCAATGAACTTTTAAAAGCAAGCGTTTAACCACTGAGCTACCAGAGTGCTCACTTTCAATATATATTTTTGATATTACATTCAAGTGAAAATATATAAACATTAGAACAATTGGATAAAACAGTACAATATGGCAATAATTTACATGCATGGTTACAAAAAAATATGTTGAAATAGGTTTTTTAAATAACAGTAAAATTTGTTTTTATATAGCCAACAGTTTATAAATATACAATTTTAAAATGGGATCAAGGATACCAGTTATATATACAAAATAAAAATAGAACTTTTGCATGCTACTGTATCAGGTACACAATCACATGAGTTCCTTCGACATGTGGTGCCATCAGTTTTTTATTATTATTATTTTATTTTTATTTATTTTTATCGAATGTGTCACCTGTAAATAACAGCCTATTTTTAACGATTTTTAAAGCAGGGTGGCAGGTATAAATAAAACAAATAATGTTCCAGCATAATATGTTCCTCCCTATATAGGTACTGGTAGCATACAAGAGATATATAAATGATCATAAAGGGGAAGATGCACACTGTGATAAGTTATATGACGTGCACACAGCATTTTAGATTACTTAAAAAGGGATTTTACACCAAATATTCATGAAGGGGGTATGTGTAGCAAATAATCATGAGTGGGGTAAATCCAACAAAATTAACCATAACTTCAATTGTGATTCATGGAAGTGGGTACCAAATAACTTTGTATAAATGAACATCACAACCGTTGCAAATAAACGAATTCACACAAAGGAGATCTTAATAAAATAGATCAAAAGCTTTAAAAAAGCATGAAAATTAATTAAAACAATACTTTTTATAAAAGTTACTCACCTTTTATTTCTGCAACAGTAATTGTTGTATCATTGAGACAGCCGACATCTAACAAACATATCATGCTTTGAATATAGAAATAAAACCTAAGAAAATTAAAACCATCTTATGTTGGCCGGCTGGAAATCTGATACACACCTTGTAACACTGGCAGTATCAAACTTCAGGTACACATCCGTAAGTATTTTGTTGATAATGGCATTCTGAGGACGATGGATGTTAACGACAGTTTCGGTATTAGTAATTGTGTTTCTTTGTTTATTAAGGCATCTGTAGCTTGACTGACAGATTGCAGAATATTCTAACAGAATATCCAGACTTGAATTGCCATTCACTATATTTCCCATTTTTCCAGTCATTCTTAAAAATAAGAAAAGCTGAAGTGAGTTCAACAGTCTGAAAGAAGTATATCAACAATTTTGTATTCCCTTGTATCAATACTACCAAAGGGTAAAGTAGGCTCCAAATCTGAGAATCTTAAAACATAAGTTTTTAAATATCCAACCAAAAGAAATTAAGCACCTTCCCGTTAGCAGATGTCAACAATACCACTACAAGCACCAAAGATTTCAAAGATCAATAAAACTGTTGACTTATACATGACAGTTAATCAGTTATTCCACTGCAGACTCTATAAATAAAACTCCCACTAAAGAGTGCTGAGCAAAAATTAAACATCTGTTAATGTCATTCTAACACCTAGAAGCAATTATTTTAACCACAGCATTTAAACTGAAATATCAAACCTTTCTAGGTCAAATTCTCTAGGGAACTGTTGGCTTGATACTATTATGGTATGTAAGATTATGAATTTCAGGTTTCCAGAAAGAGCTTACGGCAACCAGAAAGAAAACAATTACCAACCTCAAGCAACCTTAATATCAAAATAAGCCTAAACCAAATTTTACTGCAGAAAATTTTTCCATAGATGAAGGTTTAGGACATCGCTTTTAAAGCGAAGAAGAGAGAGGAAAAGGGAAAAGGAGGGATCCTGAAAAAAGTTTAAATCCTAATAATAACTGAAAAGTTTAGATGAATGGATGTTTTGAGTATGTTACTTAATCAATGGTTCAATGAATTAGAGTGAAATTTGACATGGAGGTAGTATATAGTCTGGATTATAGCATTAAGATACCTTTCATCACAGAAAAAGCTAATAATTCTCAAGCTGCAAATGAAAATCTGCTCTTTATATTTTTTTTTTAATGTCATATCTTCTTACTTTCAGTTAGATAACAAGGAGTCTTCAATTGCAGACAGAGAAATAGTATGACACCTCACGTATCTCCTCATAATTCCATTTTTAGTGCATGGTACCAATAAATATAAGAAAACAAAGTGTATATAACCCAGTCCTGGTCACACAATACTACCCAGGCCTTGAATCCATCAATAGAAGCCTTCTTCAGGTTTATGGTTTCCTGCAAACTTGCACAGAAATGAGATCCATTCTTCCCAGAACTTGTTTTAGCAAGCCTAACCTCAGCGAACTCCTAGTCCACAAAGTCTTCCTCGTCCCAGCAGTCACCCCACGGCTCTTTCCCATGTGACTCCATGGCAAGATGTGCAACATACATTTTCACCAACCCTGCCACTGGGGATAGCTTTCCAATCATAGGACACGCCATCTGCGATACCTCCCATGTAATATACCAGTTAACATACAGCCACTGCCTGGCATCATATATACGTTTGACCACAAATCCACTGTCCATAAGAATAAATAGTCACCGACAGACAGTATTCAGAAGGAACCCAAAGCACCCGATAGCTGCCCATCACAACTCCCATGACATTAATGATTTCAACTCTTGTTTCACAGCCTGTGCTATCAGAGTCCTGCCTCCTCTGAACTCAGAATGTGTAAACTTGCCTACCAGTACCAACTGGCCACAAGGCAACCACCTGGTCTCAACTTAAGATAATACCTGGTCAATATTGTTGTTATTTATGTTACTTTTTTATCCTCTCCTTGGCTCCATTCCCACTACCTAAATTGAACCACTGTTAACCTGAGGTGATGTTTAATTTATTTTCATTGAGTTAATTTTTAAATATATTTTAAATTATTATTTTTATTGATTTATTTTTGCTTTTTTATATTTAGATTTTATTATATTGTTTTGCTTTTCCTGCCCACGAAAGATATTTATCAATGCTCAGGTATTATTCTGAACCACTGCCCCTCTACCTGTCCTTGGTTTGAATTTACCCCCACCATTTTCCTGGCCAACAGTCATTCTGTGAGGCAGTCTCCCACCCCACCTCCTTTTACCAATAATGTTTTCAAGTTGATTAAGGGCTAGACCCAAAAATTCATATACCATGTGCAGTTTTTTTTTTTTGTTGTCTTTTGAGTGTGTTCACGCACTACATCCGTCATTTTAAGGCAAGTGTTCCTTTTCGTTACTTAGTGCCTTTTATTTTATTGTTTACTATATATATATATAACAATGAGCAGGAAAAAGCTTTAAGGCAATAAAACTAAGGGAGGATAGGGAAATGTGACCCAACACTTACCACAGATGAAGGCGGCTGGGACGACGAACAAAAAACGAACACAAGAGAAGCACAATATTTCGGCCTATAGCAGCCTTAAACGTGCAGAAGGTGAAGCACCAGGGGCGTCACCTGTCTGCACGTTTAAGGCCGATGCTGTAGGCCGAAATATTGCGCTTCTCTTGTGTTCTTTTGTTCGTTGTCCCAGGCGCCTTCATCTGTGGTAAGTGTTGGGTCATATTTCCCTATCCTTCCTTAGTTATATATATATATATATCGCAAAGTTATTTTATAAAAATGCACCCAAATTCATAATCATTTTTCTTTGAAGACTGGAGATGTGGGTCATGAAACATGGTACAAATGTTTCTCATTAGGTGACTGAAAATACTATAGGTATGAATCAACTTATACGTACCCCTTCCTGGGTAATGTTAATCTACATTAAGTTACATTTTGGAAAAAAACTTGGATGATTTTGATGAAACTTGGTACAATGTTTCTAATCAGGCAAATATTATATATTATTTTTGTTTTAGCAAATCAACCTAGCCAAGTGTAATAATCTGGTCACAGAATTTTTTATTTTTTTTTAACACACTGAAGAACTAAAATAACATACAATATTCTCAACGATCACAATGAATAACCATCAATTTGTACTTTATCATGTACATATCTATTTTAAAACAGAATTAACTGATAGGATCAACATACTATCAAAATAAAACCTATATCCAAGGAGCAAATTACGTCTAGTAATTTCAAGACATGCCAGGCAAACATAAATCAAAATATTCATTTTTAGTTCCACAATCTGTCAACAGAAATGAATGTTTGGAGGACAATTATTACAGTTGGTTTCTCTTAAAAAACACACTACATTTGTTCTTTGAATATTTGTTTTGTTTGGATTCTATGTCAATTTTATTAATTCACTGTTAATGTTTCAATATTTTGTCAATTCGATCAATCAAAACTCCAATTTTTGTCATGGTACAGAACATCACAGGTCTGATTCCAGCTCGATGCAATTTTTTTTTCTTGTGTGTGTTCTGTTTTGCTTCTATTCAATCTTTGTAATGTTAAAAATTTATTTTTTCAAAAAAAAAATCTGAATTCATACTCAGTTTTCTTTGATGAAACTGAATACATTTTTTTTTTTTTTTGCTGTCGTCAGTCTTTGGACTGGTTTGATGCAATCCTCCATCCCTTCCTATCCAGTGCTAACCTTTTCGTTTTTACATACCCCTTACAACCCACGTCCTCAATTATCTGCTTCATATATTCTAATCTCTGTCTACCTCTACAGTTCTTACCTTCAACTGTTCCCTCCACTAACAAATTAACCAATCCAGCATGTCTCAAAATATGACCTAAAAGCCTGTCTCTTCTTCCTGTAAGTTTCTTCCATAAACTTCTTTTCATTTCCAAAACTCTTTCATTTCCAAAACTCGTTCATTTCTTACTTTGTCTGTCCACCTAATTTTTAGCATTCTTCTGTAGCACCACATTTCAAATGCTTCAAGTTTATTTCTTTCCAGTATTCCTAAAGTCCATGTTTCGCTACCGTAAAGTGCTGTGCTCCACACATAGAGTTTTAAGAAGTTCTTTCTAATTCCTAGATCAATATTTGAAACTAATAGGTTTCTCTTTTTCATGAAGGCTCTTTTTGCTAGTGCTATTCTGCTTTTAACATCATTCCTGCTTCGGCCATCGGTTGTAATTTTGCTTCCCAAGTAACAGAACTCACTCACTTCTCCTATTGCATCCGATCCTATCTTTATATTTAATCTGCTACTATTGGTATAATTTCTGCTACATTTCATCACTTTTGTCTTACTTTGATTTATATTCAGTCCAAAATCTTCCTTCAGTATTTTGTTCATGCCATTCAATAACTTCTCAATATCCTCAGCCCTCTCTGCTAACAAGACAATGTCATCAGCAAATCGTAGCATACTGATTTTTTCTCCCTGAAAACTTATGCCGCATGGAAATTTTTCTTTGACTTTCATCATTGCTTCTTCTACATACAAGTTGAATATTAACGGGGATAGACTAAGGTTTCTTATTATGTCACTAAAAAAATTGTATGTGTAAATCACCTTGATGTGCTTCTTTCTGGGTGGAGAGGGTGATGGCATTTTGTTACATTCTGGAAACAGTTTGGTTAATTTAGCAAAGCACTTGGCATTGCCTGGATTGGTTGGGGTTGATTTATCACTATAAAATTTTTGATTAGTCACTAATAATATAATAGATGGGACAGTTTGGATGAATGGATGTTTGGATTTATGTTGCACAATCATTCCTTAACTTTAGAATATTGCCTGGATTAGAACAAAGGATATTTTTCCGTCCACAAAAAAACACGTAGTTCCTGTGGGAAATGCATGGTCAATTCGCATATTGACACCAAAGAATCTTCTACTCACAACCAGTAGTGACAACGTTTTTACTCTTTACATCTTACGAACATTCTCTACACTGTTTTTCTATTAGAAATGGAAACTTCACTCCACAACAGGACCACACTATTTGTATGATCTAACTCGACACAGTGAGTTCAGATTTGAAATTATGGCCCACCTGGTCCTTTCACGACCTTCCCCTGTATCTCAATGAAAATATGTTAACAAATTATACACTGTAAGAATTTTATGAATATTCAGCTGTGCATTTTGTTTAAAATCACAAAGATGTATGGACTTATTTTTAAATGATAAATGTGGCGGATACGTGGAGTGGCAGATAGATTGCTCTCTGATATTCAATTCCGTTGAGAGATTGCAGAATTAACAATAGAAGATTTATTTTCTTTGTCCACCATCTCTTAAAATTAATAAATTAAAAAATACCTATATCACCATCCGTTGACAGACTGCAGTGCTAAAAATATGGACACCACAAAAATTTATAAATTAAGGTAAAAATTGTACAATTCTTTTAATGATTAGTTGCTGTCATTCCAAACAAATTAAATCTGATTCAAAGAAACTGACTGTGATCTGCTCAGAGATACACAAACCCATTAAAGAATAAGAATTGTAGACAAATAATTAAACAAGAATTCTGACTTCACAAATAATTGTAAATGTATAAAAAGACATACTTGCCTACTTTTAAAATTTTGTCTCTGTTAATACAATGGATCACAAACAATTTTAACATTTGCATCTGATCAACCATGAACTAAGCATCCAAATATCTGAAACAGCATATTCAAGGGAAATCTCATCCACTTACTACTTATTTTTTGTTGACAAACATAATTCAAGCAAACTTTTCAGTCAGAGAGCATCTTATTTCACTCAGCACGGGAAAAAGTATATTATATTACACTAGACATAACTATTTTTGATAAATTTTATAGTTACTTTCAATCAGACTTTAAAGAAGAAGCTATAATTTCTGTAAGAATAATGCATTTCCAGACATTTCTTTTAAAATGCAAGTTGTTTTTGTGCCTCTTTTTTGCATTTCCTGATGAAGGGACCATCCTCCTGAATAAAGTACCTGCATAAATCAACTACAGTGGACACTCGGCTTTGATTACATCCTAATCAGAATTTCCAGACTTAGCGAAAAGTGTTAATGTGGTACTCTTCCTTTGATTTAAAACATTCAATGTGTTTACTACACATCACAACTGGCAGAATCATTTCTTCCACTATGTACTAGGTTAATATCACACCCACAAACTGAACAAAACACAATTTTTTCCACTTTTATTTATTTTAACATGCACAGAAATTCCTCAAATATCTGGTAATGCTGTTTCTTAGAGTTATTCACAGTTACACAATCTACACAAATTACCAACCAGCCATACAATCCACGCGGAACTTTCAAGGAGTGGAAGAAAATTAGGTTCAACTATTACTGATTCTGAAAGTCAAATCAACATCTATATAAAATTGAAGAGACAGATCAATTAATTATTGACTTCAGTAAAATGTAGCATTATCTTATTATCAAATGAAAGAAACAAAGAAGCTTCAACGCACATATAAGAGCACTTGGTGCCATGAACGAAATCTGAAATGTACCACAACTGTCCATAAAAACTAGAATAACTTTTTTCCGTTAAAGATCTTACCCAAAAAATCAAATTTTAGTTTGGAAATTCCTAAGCTCTAGGAGAAAGAAATGAGCGAGGAAGCAGGTTGCTAGAATTTTGTGAAAGATATAAGCTAGTAGTGGCGAAACACACTGTTTAAGAACCATGCAAGAAGAATATACACCTGGAAACATCCTGGGGATCAGCTAGATTATATCATGGTCAAACAGAGATTCAGGAATCAGGTTCTAGACTGTAAAGCGTACCAAGGAGCAGACATAGACTCGGACCATAATTTGATAGTAATGAAGTGCAGACTGAATTTCAAGTGAATAAGGAAGCAGCATAAGCAGAACAGACTGGAAGTGAATAAACTGAAACAATCTAACACAAGAGAAAAATTTGCAGAAATGGTAGACTTAGGTCTAAGAAGTAACTGTGAAAGGAGCTCAACCAAGGACGAATGGAATGCATTAAAAACCGAAATAATGAAAGCTGGCAAAGAAACATTAGGCTTTAAGGAACAAGCTGCCCGAAAACCTTGGATCACAGAAGAAATTTTGAAGCTGATGGATCAGAGGAGAAGGTACAAAAATGCTAAGGATGAACCAGGAAAAGAACAGTACAGGCAATTTAGAAATCAAATAAATAGGAAATGCAAAATAGCAAAAGAAAAATGGCAACAAGAAAAGTGTGAAGAAGTAGAAAAGGAAATGGTCGCAGGAAAAATAGATGTCGCATATAGAAAGATCAAACAGAATTTTGGAGAAATGAAGAAAAGAGGTATGAACATTAAAGCTGAAGATGGGAAACCTCTTTTAAGGTCAGAAGATAGAGCTAACCGATGGAAGGAATACATTGAGAAACTATGTTGGGGACAACTTGAACAACAGTGTATTGAAAAAGGAAGGTGATGTTGACATGGATGACTTAGGAGATCATGTTTTGAGGACAGAATTTAATAAAGCTCTGAATGATTTGAAAGCAAATAAGGCAGTTGGAATTGATGAGATCCATGCAGAACTTCTTAAATCTCTAGGAGAGGAAGGAATTGAAAGATTATTCAAGCTGATATCTAAAAGTTATGAAACAGGAGAAATTCCAACTGATTTTAATAAAAATATCATCTTCACACTTTCAAAGAAAGCACAAGCCGACAAATGTGAGAATTATCGCACCATTAGTCTAACATCACATGCTTCAAAATTACTGACCAGAATAATATACAGAAGGATGGAAAGGGTAGTAGAAGAGATAGTAGGTAAAGATCAGTTTGGGTTTGGAAAAATCGCGGTACAAGGGAAGCAATTCTGTGTTTAAGATTAATACTTGAAGGGCGGATCAAGAAAAACAAAGATACTTTTATGGCATTTGTTGATTTATACAAAGCTTTTGATAATGTTAGGTGGGAGAAGATGTTCAAAATTTTAAAGAAGTCAGGTCTAAAGTATCGAGATAGAAGAATACTCTATAAACTACAAGTGGCTGTAATAAAAGTAGAAAATCATGAGAGACATGCATCAGTTAAAAAGGGTGTGAGACAAGGTTGTAGTCTATCCCCGTTAATATTCAACTTGTATGTAGAAGAAGCAATGAAGAAAGTCAAAGAAAAATTTCCATGCGGCATAAGTTTTCAGGGAGGAAAAAACAATATGCTGTGATTTGCTGATGACATTGTCTTGTTAGCAGAGAGGGCTGAGGATATTGAGAAGTTATTGAATGGCATGAACAAAATACTGAAGGAAGATTTTTGACTGAATATAAATCAAAGTAAGACAAAAGTTATGAAATGTAGCAAAAATGATACCAATACTAGAAGATTAAATATAAAAATAGGATCGGATGCAATAGGAGAAGTGAGGGAGTTCTGTTACTTGGGAAGCAAAATTACAACCGATGGCCAAAGCAGGAATGATGTTAAAAGCAGAATAGCACTAGCAAAAAGAGCCTTCATGAAAAAGAGAAACCTTTTAGTTTCAAACATTGATCTAGCAATTAGAATGAACTTTTTAATACTCTATGTGTGGAGCACAGCACTTTACGGTAGCAAAACATGGACTTTAGGAATACCGGAAAGAAAGAAACTTGAAGCATTTGAAATGTGGTGCTACAGAAGAATACTGAAAATTAGATAGTCGGACAAAGTAAGAAATGAACGAGTTTTGGAAAAGATGGGTGAGGAAAGAAGTTTATGGAAGAAGCTTACAGGAAGAAGGGACAGGCTGGTAGGACATATTTTGAGACATGCTGTATTGGTTAATTTGTTAGTGGTGGGAACAGTCGAAGGTAAGAACTGTAGGGGAAGACAGAGATTAGAATATATGAAGCAGATAATTGAGGATGTGGGTTGTAAGGGGTATGTAGAAATGAAGAGGTTAGCACAGGATAGGAAGGGATGGAGGATTGCATCAAACCAGTCTAAAGACTGACAACAGCAAAAAAAAAGCTATACAACTCATCCATACAATCGTAAAATAACAGCAATTTCTATATACTTTACTGGAAAACCATAAAAGTTGGCAGGTATGTAAAGATATTAAACTATGATTAGATTTCCAGTTTCTTTTTACATATAGTTTTATTGGGTTCTGTACCTTCTAAATGAAAAATGAAACCTCTCCCTACACTCCAGGCCTCATCACTTAATTGTTCTTTCTGGTAAGCATTTCAAATGAGATAAAAAAATATTGTTTCAACATACTTACCACCATAAACAACATCCTTCTACAAAAATGGAATACAGTATTAGTAGAACTGCATTATATATATTTGAGTGTTGGAATTCCCACATGGCATAATCAGATACTTAAGTTCAGTAAAAGGTTATTATCATTTTTTTAAACAATTTACAAGGGTATCTTTGCTTTTTGAGACATTGGAAAGCATTTATAATGATGAAATTTACTAAGAAGTGTTTGCGAGGCACACAGGACCAAATGTATAAAATGATGATGACTAAGATGATAAAGATTGGTGAGCCTGAATATTATAATTGTTATGTTTTGAATTTGTTATTTATGATAATGAAAGGAAAAAGGTTTTATAAAAATAAAATTACACAATATATAGAAATTAGACTCATAACAGATGAAGGCAGGATGGCAGCATTGACACATTCACAATATTTCAGATTAAAATTTTATTCAGAGATGAGCCATATGATAAGGTGATAGAGTATTCACACATTGAGACTTATATTTTCAGTTTTCGCGTGTGCACACATTATCTCCAGCCATATGGCTCATCTGTACATAAATTTTGTCTTGTGTAAAATGTGTTGTTCTTTGTGTTCAACACTGCCACCCAGCCTAAATTTATTTGTTTTGATCCAGTTACTATGTGAATTAGTCTTTTATTCTTTTTTATTTCAAGCTATCTGACGACCTTTTATTTAGTCAGTCACAAGATCAAGCTGAAATAAGTTGACCAAATAATAGAAGGAAGGGTCCTGACAACAACTACCACAAACGACTGGTAGAATCATCGAATACCATACCAGGCTAATTAATTGTACTAAAAGTCTGATATACCTAAAAGTCTGATATACCCAAATGTCTGAAAATAATATGAAATGGTGTGCATGGCTTTATAACTCATCAATGTCGAATTCATTATGAACTTGTAGACAATTTCTACAGTGAAAAACCACCAGATCAGACTATTCAATATATAAAAATTTGTCTATGATCTACAGCAGTGATGTCAAAGATACGGCCCACGATCGCAATGTGACATAGAAAGAAGAATCATGTTTTTTAGAGCTTTTAGACTTCACTCGATTCCTCTATGGAAGTTTTAAAATGCGCACACTACATTTATAAGTAATTTCAAGGGCAGCGCGTGCCTAGACAAGCGAGAGAGATAGACAGTAACACCATCTCTTCCACACGCTTTGAGTCTAGACTAGAACCTTCCTTATTGATATAAAAGGAGTGTGTCGGCGCGACGTAAGTCAGTTGAATCGAAGGGGAAGGTATTGTGCATTTGTTTGTGTCGTGCACGTGCGATATCCATAATTGTTGTGTCTAGTTCCATAATTGTTATGATTTTGGCATAATGTCACAAAAACGTAAAGTTGATAGCGAGTGCAGAGTTTTTCAGTCTAAATGGGAAATTGCATATTTATTCATAGAATGAAAAGGTAAACCACTGTGTTTAATTTGCAATCAAACAGTTGCTGTTTTTAAGGAGTTTAACTTGAAGAGAGACTATTGATATGAATCATAAATCAAAATTTGATTGTTACACTGAAACAATAAGAATGGACACAGTCATCTTTAAAATCGAAACTTCAAGGTCAACAATCGATGTTTACTAAAGCTAATACTGAGAGTAAGGATTGCAATCCCGCAGTGTTTTCAATCCCGCGGGATCCGTGCGGGATTGGTACAAACAGTTTTTTAACGCATATATTTAAAACATAGTTACTTAAAACGTTAATAAATTAAATAATAATTAAATTAATAAATAATTTTTAGTGCTAAATGATAAAATTAACAGTTAACAATATTTTGGTCACTGCACAAGCACGAGACTTGGTCTTTTTTTGCGTGATTCATTATTATATCTCCAGATTCCTTGTTTGATATTACAGTTGATTCAATGTTATTAAAAGAAACTACTCACCAACACGTAAACTGTCAAGTATTTCAGATTTACTTATGTGGCGTAATGACGTTTTTAGAGTGGAAATTATTTTTTAGTAAGAAAGGAGACTTTCTCGGCGAATAATTGCAGTGAAGCCCTCATAGGTTGTATCTCCGGATTTCATTGCAAACACACGAAATTACACATGTGAGGAAGACGGCGGAGGCAGCCGTCGAAGTATGGTGTTCCTACAACACAATTCGTCGATACACCGTGAAAATTTCATTATAACTTTTTTTACCTTTAGTCGCAATAATAACAAGGAGAAGAGGGATTAATCGAAAGCCTGAGCGGCACATGTAAGCAGGTGGCTTTCGTCAAACGCATTGAGGCAGCGGCAAAAAAAACAGTAAGTCAAAGGATATACAATTTCCTTTTGATAGCTGTTAAATGAATAGGTACGCGATCGTTAAAATTACAATAACATTAGTTTCATATCAACGAATAATCAAATTTTTAGCCGCAAATTAGGAAATTGTCACAATTACATTATCTGCAAATATAGAAAATGGGAATAATGAAACCGTGAATAAAAAGCTGTAACTGTTTAGTTCAGACGACATGTGTGACACCTAAAAAATAATTATATAGTTAAAAAATCGTACTAAATACGCAAATTACAGAAATGTGTACTCGCAACAAACGTAAGTTTTGATGAATATGTGAAAGTGTATCTATTTACTTATGAATGACGAAGGTTGTCAAAAACAAACGCTTGTTCACACGAGTCAAATGCCAGCTGCAAGGGTACAGGCAAAAAGTGCAGCACATCCGATAGAGACCGAGTGAGGCAGCGAGTCACGCAGACTTGACATACGTTTCCGCCGGATTTTGCGGATTGCGGATCCGCTTAATTTTGTGCGGGATCCGCCAGACTGTTTAATGATGCTGGATCCCGCGGGATTGCGGGATCCCGCTTTGCTGGATTGCAATCCCTAAATTAGAGCTCAGTCGAGGAGTAGTTTTAGAAAGATTTTTTTGCATTACGTGACCCTATTCAAGCTTTCACGTTAGACAAAGGCAACCCAATTGATTATGACAATGACTGGTGGGTTGATTGTGCCTTTTTGGTAAATATGACTAAACACTTGACTGATCTGAATGTAAAGTTACAGGGTAAAAATCTGATCATCACTCAAATGTATTCAAGTATTTGAAACAAAGTTGAGGCTGTGGGAAAATCAGGTATAAAAATCAAATTTTGATCATTTCCCTCATTTAAAATCATTTGGCACAGTGAACCAAAACTAATTGGACCAATATTCTCAACTTCAGCAAAATCTGATCACAGAATTCAACAATCATTTTGAAGACTTGCACAAAATGAATGAAATGGAATTTCCAATTTTCAACAATCCATTCAATTTTGAAGCTTCAGAGGCACCAGTTCATTTGCAGATGGAGTTGATAGATCTTCAATCGGAGAGTATTTTTAAACAAAAATTTAAAGAGGTTAACGCTCTTACATTTTATACACAATATTTCAAGAGTTTGGATAACTACCCGGAATTAAAAAAGCATGCAGCACGCATTCTGAACATGTTTGGTAGCATTCATTTATGTGAGCAGATGTTTTCAGTCATGAAAATAAGAACAAACATCGCACAAGACTTATGAATGAACATCTCCAATCAATTCTTAAAATAATTACAACAAATATGATACCTGACATCAATGAGCTTGTCAAAAACAATAGAAATCGGATATCTGGATCCTCGAGCTCAAAATAATTACCCTCTTTTATAACTTTGATATGATTTTTAACAACTGTATACTATACTAGCTGTGCCCGCGACTTCGTCCGCGTGGAATAGTTATTTTGGGCATCATATTTATTTTTGCAAACAACCTCCTCAGCTTTATAAATTATAGCAGTTACCCACGACTTTGTCCGCGTCAATTTCTGTTATTATTTTAGACAATTTTTTGCAAATTTAGTTTTTAAGTTTTTAAAAGAACATAATTATTTTAAAGTACTTCTGCGCAAATTATATTTTTAGTTTTATTTTCTTGTGGGAGAAGAACATATTGGTTTTCTCCGCAACCCGATCTTGACAACGCGAAATATAGTTGGCCGTGTGAAAAGCAGTCTTGACGTAAATCGATTCCTACGTGTTTAAATGTTTGCCCCTGTGATTTATTAATTGTAACGGCGAAAGATAGCTTAACGGGAAATTGAATTCTTTTAAAATTAAAAGGTAAATCATTTGGAATCATTGGGATGCGAGGTATAAGCACTGTTTGACCAACTGCTGGACCAGTCAAAACTATTGCAACGATCACGTTATTGCATAGAAATTTAATTTGAAGTCGGGTTCCGTTACATAAATTTGGTGGTTTGAGATTTCTAAGTAAAATTATTGGGGCACCTATTTTTAACTTGAGGGAATATTGGGGAAGGCCACTTGGGTTCAAAGAATTAAGAAACTCTTGTGGGTAATGTACCGCATCTTCTTGATCCATTACGTTATCAATAGATATGTAGGTAACTATGTCTCCTGGAAGTTTACTTAAAATTAGGTCGTTAATTTCGTCCACGCTACTGTTTCTCGCCGCCAATATTGCCTTTTGACACATCCATTGATGATCTTTATTTTCTATTTCGCTGATTTCAGGGTAAACTTTCGATATTAAGTCCTCAATGTTACTTACTCTTTCTCCTAAATCGCGATCAATTTCAATTTTATTTTCAAAATGAGGTACTTTCCCGTCTCCTATTAAAAGCAACTTTGAAGGAAAAGTTACACTACCTCTCCCCAAATGTGCTCTCATATTTGTAGTTAATTTTAAAATGTTAACAAACTTCCATAATGGGGAACTTTTAAGGCAAGACTTTACAATGTCTGCTCTAGTTCCCCTTACTATTACTGGTAAAGTTTGTCAAAAGTCCCCAGCAAACATAACAGTAATCCCACCCATGATTTTATCACAGCTTCTAATATCTCTAAGAGTCCTATCTAGAGCCTCCACATGAGCTCTATGGATCATGGTACATTCGTCCCAGATTATTAAACTGACATCTTGTCAAACTTTTCCCAAAGGACCGTTTTTACGTATAGAGCACACGCTATCTTTCTGTAAAGAAACAGTTAGGGGCAGTTTAAAAGTGGAATGAGCTGTGCGTCCACCTGCTAATAAAGTTGCAGCGATACCTGACGACGCTACTGCCAAAGCTAGCTTTCCCTGAGACCTTACTTTTGCTAATATAAGATTAGTAATAAAGGTCTTGCCGGTTCCACCGGGAGCGTAAAAAAAAAAAATACTTTTCCTTCATTAAAACGAACACTTTGCATAACACAATTATACGCGGTCACCTGGTCATTTTGATTCATTTTGAGTAATATACTCATTTAATTCATTTAGATCATACGGTTTTCGCAACGCTACTTCTAACGTATCCAGATGATTAAGTGAATTAATCCTTTTTGATACAGGAAGCCCAAAATCGGTTAGTGATTTATCACAAATCTCATGAATTTTATCTTCAATTATGATTAGTCCATCATTGTATATATCATCATTGTATGTTAATGTCATATCTTGATTCTCATTACGCATTCTGTTTAATATATCTTCACATAAAGCATTACGAAATTTATTCCATAACTCTAAGGGGTCAGATGGTTGGCAAAATATAAGGATGATGGTAAATAATTCTCTTAATTTTGTGGCTGGCTCGGACATGACAGCATCTGACATTGTATTTTGCCAATGTTCATCTCCCTCCAGTAAACCTATTATATCGCAAAAACAAATAACGCTGCATACAACCGTTCAGAAGGACCGCGCGTAATATCTTCTAAGATGTTCATTGAAATTAAGTGATGCCAAAGACAATTTTGTTCACAATTAAATACTCTTAATCAACAACACATTTATTTGGATAAAGATTAATATTATTATGTTGATACAACTCTAACAAATAATTGGTAATAATGCATTAATTTCGACCAAATTTTATTACCATAAAAACGGTTCTAGTGAGTTAATCTTAAAAGATAGACATATACTGTCGCGGACATTTTTTTAGATCATTTCAAGAGGAATAATCCTTTCCTATATATTTTTTTGGTATCTTGCACCGTTTTCGCAGCGCACGCAACAGAAGCCCTCAAAGATGAATAATTTTCCCCGTTTTTTTCCACATTTCCCATTGTTTCTTCGCTCCTATTAGTCGCAGCGTGATGTTATATAGCTTAAAGCCTTCCTCGATAAATGGTCTATTCAACACAAAAAGAATTTTTCAATTCGAACCAGTAGTTCCTGAGATTAGCGCGTTCAAACAAACAAACAAACAAACTCTTCAGATTTATAATATTAGTATAGATAATTAAATAAATAAAATGTTATAATAATTCAGTATTTTTTTTTATTTAAATCTGGCCCGCCTACACATTCTAAATTTAATATATGGCCCTCTGAAAAACTGAGTTTGACACCTATGATCTACAGTCTTGAATTGTTCATTGAGCAATGGTTCATTGATCATTTGAGTGAGGAAACCAAGTGCTATGCACTTTTTTAAATTTTCAATAACCATAAGTGAAAATTATTCTGTTGTCTTCTTTAAAATTACTGGGACTCTCATGATCATTTCTCTTGATGTCATCTATGAACTTGTAAATCCTTCTTGCCCGGAAAGGGATTCAAGCTGGCATCATCCTAAATGTGAAGTCAGAGTGGTAACCGCTAACCCACCAAGCTGGGTTGTCCCTTTGCTATTCCTGAAAACAACTTTTCCCATTGCTGCATCACCATGTATTGCCTTCATTACATATCTCCCTCACACAACTACTTTCCCTCATACCCATGCTTCAATACGCAGTTTTCATCTTATCATCCAGGCATATAATGGACAATAAAATCTCTCTCTCTTCATCTTCTGTAATGGTAGTCATGGTCAGTGATCTATGAATCTTACAACTAAACATTGAAGGAATATCTAGGGGAAAAAATGTGATGTGCTCTCAATGATCCTGCAGCATGAAGTTGATGGGGCTGCACTGTAGGAAAAACATATGCAGGATGAACTGGACTCATCACACAGGACAGCACAAATTCCAGGTTATGCGAAAGTGGCAAGTATCAACCACCTTAAGCATGCGATTGCAACATACGTCTGCTGCAATCTAGCAGGAATAATCTTGGTACCTAAAGAGAACACGGATAATGTCATGACACTGGTGGTTCATGAAAAGAGCATAAAGGTGGATACTGCTATAAACCTCCCAGCAAAGGCTGGCTATCATCTGTTTTATCGTCAGTGCCACATACAGCACTCTATTTTGAAAACTTCAACATTCAACAAAAGATGAAGAAGGCCAAAGATTCTGTGAACGGATTGAACAAAATGATGTAAATATTGTCTATGACAACAAGGGTAAAGGCACAGTCAGATCAACAGGTTCAGAGATGATGCATAAGAGTTGTACTAAATACTTCCCACATAGCCAACAATACCTATTTCTTGTGTTCTATGGTTCGTTTGTCATCGCTCACAATGGGATACCTGGAATTTTTGTAAGAAAAACTGGGAGATGTTCAGAAACACTGAGACAATCATTTTAGCACCATTCCTGCTATGGTTGGAATCTATAAGAGCTTTATCAAGGCAATTGAGACACCAGTCAAGCAAAAAGTATCCGATGTGTTTAATGACAAGTGTATATACCGGGTTGGAACCGAGAGAAAAAAAGCTCTATTCACACGGTTTAAGAACACTGGTGGCACTGGCATTGCCAAAAGGTTTCTGGAAGCTCTAAATGAAACCACGAGAAAGATATGGCAAAAAAAATTTTCACTATTTCAACAACTCCTAGCAGAAAAGTATGGACGTTACTCCAAATATTTGTGGCTCTCCACCACCTAAAAAGAAATCCAGTACAGTTGTATTTTTTTCTTTAGTGTCACTCCTGTTGAGCATTTCTAAAATTTTTAGAGACAAAAACCACACGTGACAAGAGGGACCTTACCTTTACCAGGAGATCACTGTTCCCTAACAAAATATTTTCTCAACCTTTCTAAAGCAGAATTGCATTAAAAAGGTTAAGAACTGGATAAAGTGCTGATGTTTACCAAATGTGGAAAGGTAGTGAGGTAGCCAAACTCTCCTCAGAGTTCCTTCGGTATGCTTACCACGTCACAAAAGCCTGGCTTCTAGATATGTTTAAAGTGATTCTAAAGACCACAAAATTACCTAAGGTTTATCTATTTAAAAAAAAAAAAAAAAAAAAAAAAAAAAAAAAAGAGAGAAGAAGAAGAAGAAGAAGAAGATTATTGAGATTATTGCCATAAAACCCAAGGAAGGAAGGTAACAGCCCTGATCACTTCTGCTAACTTTCTATTCTCAGCAATTTGCTGGAAAGGATGATCCTTTCATGAAGATCAGGTTAATGGTGATGTGCCATCAGAACAAAGAAGCCTCTGACTGGACAGAGATCCTGTGAACAAGCGATATAATTTACGAACATGCAATGATGTGGATTTTCAGAAGGGACTGAAGACTGGATCAGTGTTTGCAGATTTGTCTGTGGAATATGATATGTGGAGGGAGAGTTAACGTCTAAGTTTGTACATGCAATCCCATGCCAGAGCCTTGCAAACCAACTGAATGAACACGGAACTATCTGCCGTTTAGGGTTACCACTTTAGCTCTGCGATAGAGTGGAGGCAACAGTGGCAATAGAACTTGCCAGGGAATAGATACCTGGTAACCAATCCTCCAAAGAAGTTACAGGGTACCGACCTGCCACGAAATACTATAGCCAACTAAACCACTTCAGGACATGCAATGTTTCACTGCCAGTCATAAAGAACAACCGCTACTGTGATGCAATGTAGAACAGATTCTTGAGCATGACGTGGAAAATTGTCGCAACAGATTTTTTGTGCTTGATCTGTCTGCTTTAATTACTGTAAATGGAGGTATAATCGAATGGATAGTCTCCCTTTATATCACTCTGTAGTTGTTATAATTCTGTTCGCCAATTATAAGAAAGCACTGGAAAAATACCGGTCACCAAAGATGAAGGCAGGATGAAAACAAAAACACTAACACTAACAATATTTCAGTGACTAACCTTACACATGATAGAGGCGAGACATATGGCAAGGTGGAAGATGTGTAAACATCCAGACCTGTCACATGAATCACATACATCTTTGTTCTTTCCATACATCTCGCCTCTATCATGACTAGTTTACTAATATGAAATATTTTGAAATGCATTTGTGTTCAACCTGATCCTATTGCCGTCAACTGTGGTGATGGGTTATTTTTCCAATCCTTTCTCACTTTTACTGTATAATGACAGTTTCATTGAAACCAACTGTCCTGTTTGTTATTTCTGTAAGTGAAGTGTGCATGTGGGAAATAAAATAAATGTTAGAGGATGATTACATTGCACCACCATTTGCAAAGTCGTCACCTTATTTCAAAAGTACATTTTATATAACTGGTGTAAGAATATTCATGAAATTTATGATCAAATGTTTACAAAGGAAGTAAATTCCTGAGATACGGGCATTTGCTAGGCTCGCAATTGCCATTAGGCCAAGATTACAGCTGTGTGTGCAGGTTTAAAAAACACACACAATACATTTCAAAAAAATTAATTTGAATTAATGAGCCATCTCTTACACAGTAGCTTGTTTTTTTTTTAATATTTTAATTTTAAACTCTTAAATTTAGATAAAAAAATTCTCTTGAAGGAGCTACTGGTTTTTAAGCATCAATTAAAGAAATATAACCAGGAGGAAAATTGAAACCATTCATCAAAAGAAACTTCTCTCAGAGCTACATGAAATGAATCTTGAATGAATGGTAAGTTAAACAATACAGATATCACAATTTTGTATGTTATAACGAATTTACAAAAGCAAGGATGCCTGTATTCATCTGCACCTCCACCTGAAAGTTCAGAAATATGACAGTACTTTCAATAATACTAACATTTTTACAAGATCCACTTGGATATTTACTTCAAATTATAGTTCCTAATCTACTGTTTCCTGTCCTATGACAGCAACCTCAGCAAGCAATTTACATTTCCCACTAATACAACTTTACTGAAATCCTAATCTTAAATTCTCATGCCTATGCAAGAACAAGCTGCTTCAAATGAATTTGTTGACTATTATTTTTTTATCAAAAAATGTTTCTATGTGTTCAAGTGCAATACTGAAACAAGAAGCATGCAGTTTTTCAGGAATAAAATAGCTATTTTAATACTGATACACACACTTTGTGTGACATCTGCACACCATTCTACTATACAGCAAACCCTCAACTGTTTACTGACTATGCTTCATACTTACTTCCAGAAATGGAATGGTCAAACGACTGGTTCCCCGACTTTCTAAATCACTTTTACACCTATGAAGCAGCCCAAATCTCAGACACTCGTGCATTGCCTTCCTGTGGTGAATGACAGAATGTTAAATCAAATAAACATATAACTCTGAAATGTCTCCAGTGGTCAATTCTAAGAAAAATTTGCACTCATTTATTTTAACAGTTCATTCAATTCTTACATCTAGAAGTGTACTGATTTGTTACGTAGAAAGGACAAGTTGCTTGTTAACACAAAACTGTCAAGCACGGATATGGAGGACATCTCTTAAGACAAGATGATTAACATAGCAGAGGTAAAACTAATTTAGTCCATAATCCGAAGATTAACACAAAAAGAAGCTACACAGTCAAAGGAATCTACATAGTCAAGTAACTATGCTTGAAAAGAAATGCCTTGCCCAAAAATGTTGTGTGTTTTCATGCTGCGTTTTTCTGTAATTCTAGACAATTGCACCTTTTGCTATGTTAAATGATGGCCTTTTTTTATCTATCTGCAACAATGACTGTTGTACTGTTCATATCAAAATTCATAGATTATTATTTTGAGCAAAGGTATTTTTGAAACCATAATTCCAACATTATAGACATAATGGAGTGTTCCTTAATACTTGTCATTTAAATGCACAACACTCAGCTTTATACTGTTTATGATACTCGGAGTTAAAGATGACATTTTCATGCTCCACAATTATATCTTAAACAACAATTTAAAAGGAAACTAAAACAGCCCATTCAACACAAGCTGAACTAACATTGCAAGTATGCAAGTCATTATGCCCTTTTTCATTTCTGCAACATCTTACAACAAATATTCTGAATGGCAAATGTGTTTCCTACACTTACACAATAAAATTCACCAAATAAACATTTAGTAAGTTTGCAGTCTGTGATCACTGAAGGAATGTGGAGATCTTAAGATGATCTAAATTCTGGCTCATGTCAAATCACGATAAGTCTAATACTTTAAAATATATACAAAACTTCAAATCATTTTCACACAGAAAATTGAAATATCTGTAAAGTGCACTAATACTATAAATTTTTTTTATAAAAATAACAATTGTGAAAAGCACAATAAGAAGATTAAGAATGAACATTTCTAAATAGACCACCAAGTTTATTTCATTATCTTTATTACAAAGTGAAACAGATGTTTTCCTGACTAAAATTCTCAGTATTAAATTTTAAATTGGACTTACTGACAAATTTTAAATAATATTTTAAATAGCCATTATAATACCATAGGCATTTAATATTAAAATTAAGTAAGCTTGAATAAATCCTGTTAGAGGGTAAACATCCTTTCATCGAATATCAATAGCAATTAAAAAGTGACTTATATCAACGCTTTTATTAGCTTTTCATAAGGAAATAAAAGGTGAAAGTTTGCTTGAAATCTGAATGTATTGCATGAAACAATGAAGATGAAATACTATGCATATTTCACACTTCGTAATAATAATTAAAAAAGTAACCTTATTATCGCATGTAACGTTTCCTTTCTTAAATTTTGGTTTTTGGTCTTTAAACCCCATAGATGGCTGTAATGATGCAACTAAGGAAAATGGAAGCGGCTTCTAGGCGATATAAATAAGAAAAGAAAGGGAAATTAACCCACCATATACCAAAGTGGACGGATGCGATGAGAGAACACTAATGCTGACAAACAACTACACAATATTTCGGCATCTGCCTTGCTCACAAATAGAAAAACGGGCCATTAGGCTCGGAACGTGTGTGCACAACGAACGTTACCTAATGACTGACCGTGTAGTGGTGGTAGTGGGGGGGGTTTAACTGGAGGAGAGGCGGGGGTAAACCTAAACAGTCAGTGATTAATCTCTCCTCCACCCCCCTGACAACCTCAAATATCTGTCTGATCCAAAGGACTCACTTTTTCTCCGACCCCCAAGTTTGACCATGCTGCTTTGGTCCGGGACTCATTGGCGTTCTGCCGCTCTCTTCTCTGGCAGTACCATTTTAACGTCACAGGAGAACACACCAGTCGACAGAGCGAGATTGAGCCCAGTCTACAACAGTTTAAACCTGCATCTTCTCTGGATCCTCCCCGGCTCCCACAAAACCATCCCCTTATTCTATTCCAGGAATTCCTCACATCCTCTCTTTCCTCACCTTCTTTCCTAAACTCCATCCCACACTCTAAAAACCTCAGCAATATGGAAACTCGAGCTATGAGAGAACTGTCCAAAAACCAGATCATCATCATCCTCCCTGCCGACAAAGGCTCAAACCACAGTGGTGATGGACCGCAATGACTATGTGGCTGAGGCCCTAAGGCAACTGTCGGACACTAACACCTACCTTCCACAAGCTACAGATCCCACTACCTCCATATGCCAGGAAATAAAAAATCTTCTTGACCTACAAGGGCCCCTGCAAGGCCTCTCTCCTCAGTCCATCTCCCTCCTGACTCCCCAGAATCCCCGCACTCCCACACTGTGTCTTCTTCCTAAGATCCACAAGACTGGTAATCCTGGGCGACCTATAGTTGCGGCATATGGATCGCCCACTGAAAGGATTTCAGCTTTTGTGGATCAACATCTCCAACCCTTTGTCCTAAATCTTCCCTCCTACGTGAAAGACACTCCACATTTCCTTGAACGCCTATCCACAATCCACACACCTCTGCCTCCAGACTCCTTCCTGGTCTCAATTGATGTAACTTCCCTTTATACCAACATTCCACATAGCCAGGGCCTCAGTGCCCTAGAATACTACCTAGACCTACGACCACCACATAGCCTGCCTAGTACATACTTCATTTCAACCTTGGCCCATATAGTTCTCTCCAAAAATTTCTTTACCTTTAATTCTGTAGTATACCACCAAATCCGCGGTACCGCCATGGGCACCCGCATGGCCCCATCCTATGCCAACTTATTCCTTGGTCGTCAGGAGGAACGTTTCCTGAACAACACTCCCTTTAAACCCACTGTGTGGTTCAGATACATAGATGACATATTTATGATCTGGACCCACAGCGAAAACCACCTCCTTGAATTCCTCCACTCCCTTAACAATAGCAACAATTCCATTAATTTCACCTGGACTTACTCCCGCTCACACATCACATTCCTCGATGTTGACATCATGCTCAGGCACGGTGTCCTTCATACCACAGTCCACATCAAACCCACTAATTTACAGCAGTATCTACACTTTGATAGCTGCCATCCATTCCATACCAAACGTTCCCTCCCATACAGCCTTGCCATCCGTGGAAGTCGCATTTGCTCTGACGCTCATTCTCTCCATCAATACTCACAAAACCTATCCCAAGCCCTATTTCCCGTTGTTACCCCAGGGATCTTGTACATAAACAGATCTCCCGCGTGATCAACCACCCTCCACGTAACCACTCTCACTTGTCTCCTACAAAAACCAAACATAGCCCTGCCTTTGTCACTCAGTTCTCTCCTGGCCTCGAGTCCATCAACCATATCTTGCGACAGGGGTATGACTTCCTTCACTCATTTGCGGAAATGTGTACTCTCCTACCCAAACTTCTACCCAATGTCCCTCGTGCATGTTTTAGCAGACCACCCAATCTTAACAACATCTTAGTCCACAAATACCCTCCGTTAGACTCTCCAAAAGCACCATATGGATCTTATCCTTGTAATAGACCCCGCTGTAAAACCTGCAGCATGCTTCCACCCACCACTACATATTCCAATCCCACCACAGGAGAAACTTTCCCCATTATTGGACATGCCACCTGTTCAACCACTCATCTTATATACCAACTAACTTGCCGCTTTTGCACCAGTTCTTACATAGACCTCACCACACAGCAACTCTCTGTTAGAATGAATGGCCACAGACAAACAGTCCATACTCGTAACCTGTACCTTCCAGTACCAGAACATGCCAATAGCCATGATTCCAACAACCTCAACGACTGTTTCACTGTGAGAGCAGTCAGAGTTTTCCCTGACAGCACCACTGCAGCAGAACTCCGGAGATGGGAACTAGCGTACCAGAATATCCTGGATATGAGACACCCACCTGGAACTTAACCACTGTTAAATTACAATTAACCCATCACTACCTCTTTTTTTTTTTTTTGTCGCCATGTTTATACCGTACCATTACTACATTTGCTCATTTTACCATCGCCTGCCAAAATATTAAATGTATTATCTCAGACATTGTATACCGATATCGATAGTCTACTCCTTATCCGTCCCCCCCCCCCCCCCCCACCACCACCACCACTACACGGTCAGTTATTAGGTAATGTTCGTTGTGCACACACGTTCCGAGCCTAATGGCCCGTTTTTCTATTTGTGAGCAAGGCAGATGCCGAAATATTGTGTAGTTGTTTGTCAGCATTAGTGTTCTCTCATCGCATCCGTCCACTTTGGTATGTGGTGGGTTAATTTCCCTTTCTTTTCTTATTTATAGAGGGCTGTAAGAAATGCGAAGAAGCTAAATAAAGTGGAAAATATATTAATTTTAATAATACAATGAAAAAACTTCCAATATCTTTGTTATTTCAGGCCGCGCAGCTACAATCTCTGATGTTTGGAAATCAATTGTTGATAGTAAGTAATGCATATTTGATGGTTTGAACCAGGAAGTGAGCTGTTTAAAACCTTTAGTGTTGGGCATTTCTAGTATTTTTATAATTTATTGGTTAGAAATTCTGTCTTTACTACATTTCCTGAAAAAATCATTTGTTTCCATTGCTGCTTAAATCGCTGAGGTTATTTTGATGAAACATGGTACAGATGTTCCTGATAGGATGGCTAAAAATATTGCAGGAATAAATCAACCCCATCCACATATCCATTCTGCTACACTGGGAGTTAGACGTTTAAATGCGTATAGAAAATGGAGCGAATGACATGAAGTTTGACTCACAAGTGCAAAAAACTGACCTCACTTATGAAGTTCAATATTTACTGTATGGATAAAACAACCTAGATCATACCGGGGAACACCGGGATGTCTATATATATATATATTTTCTACCCTGCCAACCAGTTCCCCACCAACCAAAACAGCAGCCTCCCCTTATTTCCTCGTCATACCTCAAATTCCCTCGAAACCCATACCTCGCTCTCTGCATTCAGGCACCACTTCCAAGCCTAAATTGTCAGTTATGAACCTGTTCTCTTCACCATTATCTGAATCCACACTCTGTACACTCCAAAGCAACACCATTTCACCTACCTACCTACCATGCCAACCTCATCCGTGACTCTTTCATTCTGCCAAGAACACCACTTTGCCACTCATGTCTGTGATCCTGGACCTCAGGACCACTTGAAACCCAGTTGCCAGAAATTCAAACCATTATCCACACTTAACCCAACACTTCTTCCGCAGCACACTTAACCCAATACTTCTTTCACAGAACAATTCCCTCCAAATTTTCCAGGATCTTATCCACTAGTTCGGCTTTGTGTAGTTTCCTTAAGTCAAGTACCAGCAATCTTAGGCCGACTGAAACCCGTACCCAAAACAACTTTCTACCAACCAAGATTTAATCATCCTTCCTGTGGACAAGGATTCAATCACAGTACTTAGGAAACAGAATGATTTTCAGTATAGCCCTCCATCTGTTATCAGACACCTCACCGAAGATCCTTCACCCCTTCTATCAACAAGAAAATACAGGAATATATACAGTTCATTGAACCCCTCCACGGTCTTACCACACTCCTTACGCCTCAAAATCCAAGTATGCCTACCCTTTACGTCCTTTCCAAAATCCATAAGCCTGGCAATCCAGGATGCCCTATTGTTGCAGATTAAGTATCACCAACTTTACACATCTTTGCCTTAACTACAACCTATAGTCTTTCAGCTCTCTTCCATATCAATAATAACAACACGTCCTCTTCCGCCTTTCTACTTTGCCCAAACCTCTTCCTTCCAACTCCATTTCTCAACTTGGTCCACCTGATACTCAACATCTACATCTGATTTGAAGGTAATATCTACCTCCAAAACTGTGTTACTGCTACGGATACCCGTGTGGCTCCCTCTCGTGCCAACCTGTTCATAAGCCAGCTGGAACAGACATTTTTGAAGACAGTCCCTCTCAAACCCCTCATTTGACTCACTTGGGAACCATCAGACATGTTAAGAGAGGATTTCGATCTCCTTCATATATGCTGAAGGGTACACAGCATATATGTCTGTAGTATAGTCTCAAAATGCGCCCTAATTTTTTAGATATTCACATGCAAATAAACAAAAAATTCTAAATGTCTGGTATATAATAAATTATTGCCTCATGTCACCTAATGGTAGAGTGGACTATGCGGTAGGGTGTCAACTCCACAATTTTCTGACCAGAGTTCAAATCCCCGCAGAATCAAATATTTTTATTTAATTTTATCTTCAGAAATTGTCAAGCTTGACTTTTTTTATATTGTTTAAACTTCATTTATGTACTTTTACTGTGTGAAATAATATTTAAAACAAATCATATTAGCTACAATTCAGCATCAATTTTTTCCCCTGAAATTCTTTGTTTCGTAATGAATTCACGGGTCAACTGACAGACTGCCTTTTCACAACACAAATCGGCTGCAAACCCTTGAAAACTTCATTGAAATCATATGTCAGGAAAGTCTTCATTCTTATATTATTTTTTCACTTTTTGTTAGTAAGTTGTTTGGGTGAATTTTCAATTGAAATAGTTACTATCATGTTATTTATTTCAGCTTCGTTGTTTCTTTACTTGAATATCATCAAGAAGTATTTTTAATGAAATACGTAGCATTTGGAAGTTAGAAAGAAAAAACTTTCTTCTAATCTCGATTTGTTCCAAGAACGGTTGTGTGTAAATGGTTGAAAACAAAATAGTAGGCCTAACCGTGATGAAAAATGGAGCTCAGCAAGGAAATGGAAGAGCACGTGACAAATGCTTATAAACATTGCAAAATTCTTGTGTAAGATTCCAGTTTACTGGCAGATTCGCCTCCTGACCTAATTTCTCTGGGTATGGGCGAGGCATATTACGAAGTCATTGTTGATATATGGGCCGAAATTATGTTTGGTGTATCTGTTACAAGCAATGTGATTTGTTTTAATTTTTATTTCGAGTAATAAAAGTGTGTAAATGAAATTTTAACAAAATAGTTAAAGCTTGATAATTTCTGAAGATAAAAATAAATAAAAATATTTGATTCTCCGGGGGATTTGTACGCGGGTCAGAAAATTAGAAATCTAACACCCTATCACATATACCATGCTGCCACTTGATAGTATGGGGATATATAACCAAGGTTTAGAATTTTTTGTTTATTTGCATGCAAATATCTCAAAAACTAGGGCCCATTTTGAGAAACAACTGCACCACAGACATATATGCTGTGTACCCTTCAACATATATAAAGGAGAATGAAATCTGTTCTTAACATGTTTGATGGCCTCCAAGACAGATTCATAGATGATATTTTTACGATCTGGACCTATGGGGAAAACAACCTGCTATATTTCCCGAACAATCTTAATACCTTTAACATGCTGAAGTTCACATGAATCTACAACCACACCCAGGCCACTTTCTTGGATGTGGATTTGTCCCTCTCCAATAGCTACCCCAAACCCTTAGTCCACACCAAACCCATCAACCTGCAAACCATACCAAACATAATCTTCCCTAATGTATTGGCATTCAAGGTAGTTTAATATGTTCCAACCCTCATACAGTATTCAAACATCATTTCGCAAGCACTGATATCTTGCAACTACCCTCCAGCTTTAGTTCACAAACAGCTTTAACGGGCCACAACCTGCTCAGCCCATCAACTATTATTCTAAATGCCCAAAAACCAACCACAGTCCAGCCCTGGTCACACAATACTACCCAGACCTTGACTCCATCAACAGAACCTTTTGATGTGGTTATGATTTCCTGAAAACTTGCCCAGAAATAAAATCCATTCTTCCCAAACTCCTTCAAGAACTATATAAATTCTTCTCGGGTTTGCCGCCGAATCACATTTTCTACTGTCGAGCTTTCGGCGACTTTCACTGCCGCCATCATCAGGTCTGTTGTATCTGAAGGAACAACAAAAACTGGACTGAATAGCGGAACTGAACGAGACAGGGACGTTGTCGACAACGTCCCTGTCTCGTTCAGTTCCGCTATTCAGTCAGTTTTTGTTGTTCCTTCAGATACAACAGACCTGATGATGGCGGCAGTGAAAGTCGCCGAAAGCTCGACAGTAGAAAATGTGATTCGGCGGCAAACCCGAGAAGAATTTATATCGAAGATACGCCGAGAAAGACTTATATCCTTCAAGAACTTGTTTCAGCAAGCCTCCTAACCTCTGCGTTCTCCTTTTGCACAAACAGTCTTCCTCATTCGAACATTCAGTCTCATGGCTCTTTCCCATGCAATAAATCCATTGCAAGATGTGTTACATACACCATCCTGCCACCACTTTCACCAACCCTGTCACTGGAGAAAGCTTTCCTATAATAGGACCTCCCATGTAATACACCAGTTAACATGCAACCACTGCCAGGCTTCATATATAGGTTTGACCACAAATCCGCTCCATAAGAATTAATGACCACAGAAAAACCCAAAGCACCCAATAGCTGCCCATGTCGTCTCCCATGCATCAATAATTTTACGGTTCATGCTATCAGAGATCTCCAAATTAGCAGCAGCTCCTCTGAACTCATTGTTTTAATACATATAGTCAGGGAAGGCATGGAAATACATATACCAAAGCGGACAATAAAGGGAGAGGATGATCCACCGTGGTACACATGCGAAGTCAAAAGATTACTCAAAAAACAAAGGAAAATACACGCACGCTCAAGAAGGAAGGGGTGTCGCAGCGATTTAGAAACCTTAGCTGATTTAAGAGGACGTATTAAGAATGTAATGCGCGAGGCCTTTAACGATTTTCACTCCAACTCTCTCTCTAAGAGTCTCACAGAAAACCCAAAGAAATTTTGGTCGTATGTACGAAAAGTTAATTGTACCAACAGCAATATTCCAGCACTAATTCGTGAAGGTTCCGAGGTTAATGAAAGCCGCGATAAAGCTAACGTACTAAATACTGTATTCAAAAATTCATTTACAAATGAACATAAGGATAGTATTCCCGTTTTCCCACGCCGTGGCGAGTCGGTGATGGAATCATTACGAATAGATACTGCAGGTATCGTTAAGCAATTAGAGCTCCTGAAGTGGGGGAAAGCACCTGGCCCGGATGGAATTCCAGTAAGAGTATTTTCAGAGTATGCTGCAGAAATCGGGCCATTTCTGTCTGATATAGTCAGTAAATCATTAGAGGAGCGAAAAGTACCTTCAGACTGGAAAATCGCGCAAGTAACTCCGATTTTCAAAAAAGGTGACCGAAGTGATCCTGGGAACTATCGTCCCATATCTATAACATCCGTTTGTAGTAGAGTTATGGAGCATATTATATGCTCGAACATTATGAATTTTCTAGATTATAATAATTTGCTTACAACAAATCAACATGGATTTCGGAAGAAAAGATCATGTGAAACACAGCTGGCCCTATTTACACACGACGTAATGAAAGTTATCGATACAGGTTCACAAGTAGATGCAATTTTTTTAGATTTCCAGAAAGCCTTTGACTCTGTGCCACACAACCGCCTTTTAGCGAAGCTTCGAGCGTACGGTATATCGGATCAGCTTTGTGAATGGATAAAGGATTTTCTAACTGGTCGGTCGCAGTATGTTGTCGTTGAAGGAGAAAGTTCTTCTAATCTAGATGTTACATCGGGTGTACCTCAAGGAAGTGTAATAGAACCACTTCTTTTCTTAATTTTTATAAACGATCTCGGAGACAAAGTGAAAAGCCTTTTTAGATTGTTTGCTGATGATGCGGTTATTTATAGGGAAGTAAGAACTTTGGCCGATTGCTTAGAAATTCAGTGCGATCTGGATGTTATTTTGGCTTGGTGCGCTGAGTGGCAACTTACTCTAAACTGTAAAAAGTGAAAGACAATGAGCATAACTAACAAAAAGAATCCGATTGTTCAGAAATACGAGTTAAACAATACAGTTATTGATATGGTCGATTCTATTAAATATTTGGGAGTAACAGTACAAAGGAACATGAAATGGGACATACACATTAATTCTTTAGTAGGTAGAGCAAATTCTAGGCTGCGATTCATAGGTAGAATCTTGAAAAATTGTAATGAACAAACAAAGGAGATAGCGTACAAATCTCTTGTGCGTCCACATTTGGATTATTATTGTGCCATTTGGGACCCGTTTCGTAAGGGATTGATCGAAAGTACAGAGAAGAGCCGCTCGATTCGTGACCGCTTGCTACAGTCCTTATGAAAGCGTCACAGAACTGATTAGTAGATTAGGTTGGGAGTCTCTGGTAGATAGACGACACACGTTTCGTTTAAACTTATTGGAAAACATGCGTACTCCAACTTTCACTCATGAGTGTAGTGAAATACTTCTTCCACCAACCTATTTGAGTCGGAACGACAGGAAAGATAAAATTAGAGAAATAAGGTGCCGGACTGATTCTTATATGAATTCTTTTTTCCCTCGTACCATTAGGGATTGGAATGCACAGCAAAGAGATTAGCTTTGGTGCTGAGCACCCTCTGCCACCCACAATTTTGTGAACTGCAGAGTATATATGTAGATGTAGATGGTGGAAACTTGCCTACAAGTACAAATTGGGCACAAGGCAGCCAACTGGTCTCAATTTAAGATAATAAACAGTCATTTGTTTGTTTATATTTTTCCCCTACCTCTCTCCGTCCTCTCCTTGGCTACATCCCCACTACCTAAATTGAACCACCACTAACCAGAGATGATGTTTAACTTCGTATGCTCTTTGGTTTAATTTTTCATTTTCTTTCTAATTATTTTTGTTTATTTGTATATAAATTGATAAGATTTTATTATGTTAGTTTGCTGTTTTCACCCATGAGATATCAGCTTTGATACCTAGTAATGCCAGAGTTTTAGCTTAAAATCGCTATCCCTTTAACTGACCTCTGTTTGACATTACCTCCACCATGTTCCAGCCTAATAGTCACTCTGCGAGCCAGTCTCCCACAATACCCAACCTCCACAATGTTCTCTGAACCCCAAAAACTTTAATGTGATTTGTGTTTTTGTCTGTTTTATGTGTGTGCACCCCACAGTCATCATCTAAGGCAAGTGGTGGTTCATTTCCCTATCCTAATTTGTAATTCCTTTTCACTACTTAGCACCTATTATTTTGTTGTCTCAGCCAACTCTTTCCCATCCTACTAGACAGCCCCAAAGCTGTTTTCCATGCAACAGATCCCACTGCAAAATGTGCAACATAACCATGCTTCTAACATCTTCATCAACCCAGTAACCAGGAAAAGCTTCCGCAGCATACAACATGCCACCTGTGAAACCTCCCATCCAATATAACAGCTATCCTGCAACCATCCTACCTCCTACATAGATCCAACCACAAATCCACTGGCCATTAGAATTAATTACCACAAACAAACCATATTCAAAAAGAACCTTAAGGGTGCATCTGTAAATTATGTGGTTCAGTGATGCACTGTGCAAAGTGATGGGAAGGTGGGTCCAAGCCAAGTTATATAGCTTTTCATTCAATTTATTTGCCACAGTTGAAAAAATCTCCAGATTTTAGATATCCTATTTACTGACAGTACTACAAATGAATGTGACTTGAAGTTGTAGTGTTTAAGTTGCATGCAATTGGCACATTAGAACTAACCAACTCTAAACAGTACATTACGCACCAAAAACTTTAAACACACGGTACTTAAATTCACTTACAGACGTCATACAGGATTTTCCACGCCAGTGTTTCATTTTGGGGGGAAAAACCGTTTTGATTCAGATCGCCAGCCTTGATAAAATAATTATAATTTTGTTCTGTGAAATAAATTTCAGTGCAGCTTTAGTTACAGTGCTCATTAGAAGTGTTATTTATAATTCAAAGTGAACCAGCCTTGGTAGCATAGGAGTGTCGAAGGTCGCTGGTTCGAGTCTGGCCAGAGGCACAATTGTTTTAGTGTTGTGTGTAATAATTTCATGTCGGTCCTGTAGTGTTTATGTGTTTATACTTAGTAGCAACAACATACTGTAGATGTGTGAACGAAGGCTTTCCCGGCGTGTAGCTGCAATATATTCTTCGCGGGTTCGCTGCCGGATTGTGTAGGTAAAGGACAACGAGCTTTCGGATGTCGCAGCGTCAACACCAGGCCTGAGGATGGCGACAGAGATCGTCATGTGTAGGTAAAGGACGACGAGCTTTCGGTGAGATCTCTGTCACCATCATCAGGCCTGGTGTTGACGCTGCGACATCCGAAAGCTCGTTGTCCTTTACCTACACAATCCGGCAGTGAACCCGCGAAGAATATATTGCAACATACTGTAGAAACTGATACAGTGAAAGAATCATGAAAATCACACTGAGCTGGCTGTATTGTCTAAGTAACTAAATGCCTACTTTTTTTTTAATGTTCAAAGCGTGATCTGAAGTGGTTCTGTACAATTAACTTTATGAGGCTTATCGGAAAAGTTTTTGCAGAGAGTTTTCATTATACAAAAGTGAAAACTGTGTCAATGAAATAAAAATGTCTTTTAAGTAGGGCAAAGAATGATTCCCTGGTAATGTAGAATAAAAGGTGACAGAACTGCAGAATGAAGCTCCTCTTAGTTTGTTTTTTTCACTGAAAGTATAGTTTGTTATATTTTATCAATAAACAATAAAGAATGAGGTGAGGAGAATGTTTTGAGTAAACTGCAAGGAGAGAAGGATCGCTGATTGTACCAAAGAGATTTCCCAACAATTGATCATTTGCAGGAGAGGGGAGTGTCAGCATTTCATTTAAAGAACATTTATGATTATAGAAAATTATATAAAGTAAATATCAGTAGTGTTTGTTACATAATTTTAATGATAGTCTGGTAGGAGAAAAACAGCAAAAAATGTCTTCAAGAATTAATAAGGGAAAAAAAGGCTACATGGGAGAGTAGGAGTAGGGAGCGGGGGGTAAAGGCATAGGCCATGTTAGGATATGTGGGGTGGACATTAAAAAAACCGAAATGGAGCAGCGTAGTTTATGGTCAGCCTGTAATCATCAATTATCTGTTTTTGCCACCATATTTGATACAAACAATTATAATTCTTGCTTCACCGTCTGTGCTAACAGTCTCTCCCAGAACATAAGAAGTTCTTGGTACCAGGCAGCCACAGGGTCTCACCTTAAGAAAACAGCCCCCAATATTCCTTTCATTTTTTTATTAACTGCATAACGTCTCTCAACAGCAAGGTCTTTAGAGGCGGGAAAGGATGGAGGGTAAGGAATGGGAAGGAATTCGGCCAGGGCCTTTTGAAGGAAGCATCCCGGCATTCACCTGGAATGATTTGGGGAAACTATGGAAAACCCATATCTGGATGCCCGGACGGGGATTCGAACCGCTGTCCTCCCGAATGCGAGACCAGAACGCTAACCGTTACACCACCCAACCTTCTTTTATTCCCTCTATCACCAGCTCTACCTTCTCTGCCCTACACAAAACCCCATAAGAACTGTCATTTAAATTATAATACCTTTGAATTTCTGTTCTTTCAACTCAAGTTTCTTAAGTTTATCTTATTTATTGTATACAAATACTTCCAGTTCAATATCCAAACTTTTTTGTTGTTGAAAGATGAGGCGGAAAATAATATGACAGTATTAGATGGAAATAGACTTTACTCCTACAAAATGTAGAATTTGTAATAAAACGCGCTTATTTTGATTTTAAGTTTATTTTTGATAAAATATTAAAACCCAAATAATTATAAATTTCTTTTTTCCATATCCGCATCTGCTTCCACATTCGTGGATGTCAAGCACTGAACATCTGTATCAATTGAACAGTAAGGTATTGACATCATGGGATTACTGGAGATCACGAATTCCCAATGAACTGGCATCATAATACTGCAGTAGTCAAACATAAAACACAATACTTCCGAAGTACACATAACGGTGTCATGCTGGACCAGGGTGATTTACAACCTAATTTCTTAATGAAAATAATGGTCCAGGCTGTATTACAACGGAATTACTGCTTGATAACAATACCTCATGTGATTGACTACAGCAGTTTTATGACGACATTAGTGAATGTTGTTGTAGTGGAATCGCGATCTCAAGTAGACTAGACATCATAATCCAAACTAATAACTGCTTAAAAATAATACATACTACAACTGAATGCTGAGTATAATATAATTTTCTCACACAGCGGAAAGTTGTTTTGGTGGTATAACGATTACCAATAAACTACATTTTTCAATCAACATATCAGAAGAAGACTAGAAAGAAATTATTGTAAAATAAAAACAAATATTCTGTGAATTGTGGATATTTGTAGCCAGAAAACTATGAAAAAGGGGACCTTTACTGAAAGACACAATCTTGATGTTTTCTTGAGTAAGACACGTTTTATCAGATTTTAAAAAGAAAGTGCCCAAACAATTACTCTACTCCACTTCAGGCAGCACTATCATAACCGTGGCACCACAATTTGATGATTAATTCTTATGTAACTCCAAGAAACAAATCCAAAGTAAAGCATAAAATTTTTGATATCTCGCTTAGTTCTTGAGATATCGAATGTCAAAAATTGGTTATATGTATAAATTCCTTGTGCTTTTGATGACTTTTTCTTCTGGTCCAGACAGTATTTCATCCTAATCACAACCGTAAGGAAGAAAACAAAACATCTATTGTGCACGTCCAGCAGGTAGTTCCTTTAGGACTTGGAGAACTTTTTTTCTGGTCCAGGTCATGACTCAACCTCACTACCATAATTTAGATATATAATATCAAGAGAAATAAGTGAGTTATCAAAAAATTGTTTTCTTTACTTTTGATTTGTTTCATCGAGTTACAGAATAATCCATCATCGAAGTTGGCAAAAAATTTCTTCTGGTCCGGGATGCTTTTCAACCTACCCACCTCACTTTTGAGACAGTATATCTCGAGAACTAAGCGAATTATATATATATATATATATATATATATATTAATCCTACTTTCGATTTGCTTCGTCGAGTTACATAAAAATCTATCATCAAATTGCGGTGCCTCGGTTATCGTAGAATCCCCCTGCTTCAATATTTCTTGAAACATGTAGAAACAAATTGATTAATACACACCATGTACAAAAACGGAATACTTAAATTAAAAATTACAAACTGCCTCAGCATCATTAAATTACTGATACCATGCCCTACCTGGGATTATTGGAGATCATGATTCCGCCAGGAATTGGCGTCATAATATTGCAGTGGTCAAAAGGCAAGAAATACTTTCTGAAGTATGTTTAGCAGTTTCATGCTTGTCCAGGCTGTATTACAACTTAATTTCTGCTTGAAAATAATATGTCTTGTGATTGACTACAACAGTATTATGTCGTCATTACTGAATGTTGTTGTGGTGGAATCGTGATCTCCTACCCTTTCACTTAAAGAAAAGTCTGAAACTTTATTACTAAAGCAAACAGTATACTATTGCTACAATAGATTTATCTCATCTGAATGTTTACAAATCCAATGTTTTTTTTTTTTTTTTTTTTTTAAGGAAAACAATTATTTTTGATATAGGCCCTACGAAAACTGTGATCGTAAGTATGACCACCAAGCATATCGTAATATGAAATGCACTTGTTGATTACACAAACTTAACTCACCTGACATCACAAATCCAGAAAGACGATGACAGTTGCAAAATGTTTCTAGCAAATCTCAGAACAGATAGCTAATCATCGCCAACACAAAGAAGCCACACACAAAAATTTCACCTCTTGCAACGAACACAGGACAGTTGTCTGAAACAGACCAATGTCCCATTTTACGCGAAGCTTAAAAGAACCAGCCTCTGCAATTGATTTCCAACATAATACACCATAAACTATATGTACAGTAACAGATTGGCGATTACACCATCTCTCAAGTTACAGATGTAGAGAAAGTTACAAATCTTGAAACATAGTTTGTAAACAACGTCAGACCCGCCTCCAGTTACCCTGATAACACACAACAAACAACGAAATTAATACAATAGAATTTACTCACAAAACTGTCTTGAAATACTCTACTGCCATTACTGTCAATCACCACAGGACTGAAGCTCACGAATTCGATTAAACCACAAATGATTTATTTAGGTGATATGTCATACAAAATGGCTTAGCTTCACTTATTAACGTTCGCCGGGTGAACAAGCGATGGCAGCACAATCGGGAAGAAACAAATATGGCCGTAAACAGTACAACAGAAGTGTTTAGCCTGATTTTCGATAAGCGTTGGAAGCCATAATGTATTAACACTGTTTATGCCAACAGTTCTAGTTTCTTTATAAGTAAATATGGTATAAATGCGATAGTAACTATCATAAATTTTCCACCGAATTTCTGAAACGTAGGAGAGGAAAATTTGCATAACTTGCAGTTTAAGACGAAACATTGCAATTGAGCGATATGTCATAGTTTACATCAACAATTTTTAAGGTTTCAAATATTGCTTCTTTCCACTGCAGATGATGGCTCTCCTTACAATAATCATCATCTTGGACACATTTTTGTTATACTTGCTTTGGTTAGATGCAAAGTTGTGGTTCTAGTATCTGTTGTTTATAACAATGACCAAAACTGATACTGTGGATAGTTGTTCCAACTAAAGCAGAAGTACAAAAATAATGCATCAGACTTTACCAATGAAGACAGGGAAAAATTTCGTAGCAATTTGTTACATATAACTGCATAATGCAGTTTTAACTAAAGACATTAATCTTAGTAAATATGTACAACTCTTAAGATTTAGAACACTTAGTCTCCTCCTTATGTATTGGGAACAACTAAAACACAGAAAATCAAAAGAAATCAGTTATAGGCTGATGCTATAGGTGAAAGAATTAAGACAATGTCAGAACCTTTATTCAAATGGCAGCAAATCAGGGCCTACAAGGGAAGATATTACAGAAATGGGGTGCTAAACTTTGAAACATGGGCGTATCCAGCGAGGGGCAGAGGGGGGCTGCTGCCCCCCCCTAGAAGAAAAATTAAGTTGCCTTCAGTACGCTTCGACGTGTGAAGAACTAGTTCAGGAGCACTTTGGGAGAGAAAGATTGACTGAATTATATCTGATGAGTGTGCGTCGAAATTTCGTGAAAGAACACCATGAGATATTGACAAACAAAATTATTGAAATTGAAAATCCGAGACAATTAATGTTTACATAAAAAAACTAACTGACTTACGATCTTAATTAACTACATAGTAGGTCCTTAGATTAAGTAGTTGGGTTACTATATTAATCAATGATAAAAACAGTTTCCTGAATAGGTTTGAGTTTGATTTTGTAATGTCATGTTTCAGTCCCCCACCCCACTTCCTCGAAACCAAAATGAGTTGCCCCCCCCCAGTTCAAATCCTGCCCCCCTCTAGTTCTGATCCTGGATACGCCCTTGCTTTGAAACGTGGCATTCATGGATCTACATAAAAGCTTTTGACTGACCAAGCCACAATAAATTATTAAACAAGATTTTCCCCTATCTTAATTCTATCATCAAAACTATATACAATGGACAAACATTTCGATAAATGATGGGATCTCTGAACCTGTATCTACAGCAGCTAAATTATATATATAAAATCAGTGCATTAACAGGTGAAAATATTCATGTCAAAAATAAATATTGGATAGATCAGCACTGAACAAATAATTTTAACTATCTTGGTCATTACAAATGTATGGAAATGATCATGAATTTAGCAGTAAATTAACAGTTCTTCAGAATGCATGTGTAAGAACATTCATGGGCAGACAAATGATAAGATATACATACTAAGAGACAAAAAAGATTAGAGGCATGTAAACGGAGATCTAAACGCTGTCAAACATCACTGCTGATCAAGCAAGAAAAATAAATGTAGCAAAGAAATATGTCACATTCAAGACCAAGTAGAACCAGGTGGAACTGGAACAGACCTAAATGTGAAGGTTGGCAACCTTGATTTATGAAACAGTAGTTGCAATGGAAGAAAGAGATAAATGAAATTACAAGCTCAATAATAAAATAAATCATTAACCACCAATACAGACCAGCATAGTAGCTAGAAACTTAACTGGTACAAAATTAATTGGCCTACAGCATGTAATTTAATACAAGACCATAACAAAAATGGGACAGGAAAAAATTCTATGAGGTACCGGTAAGTATGGAAAAGGTAAAGTCGTCACTTAGCAAAACTAAAAGCTGCAATAAGACCAAGGCAACAAGGAGACAATACTTTGGGTGCCCACAATATACGTATCATGGATCTAGTACTGTCTTGCATGATAAAGACGTCACCTGACTTTCTATTCTTTCATGTTATTACGAACCACCTACACTCAGGAATTGTGACCAATGGGTTTACATTGTCTACTGTTATTCAAGCTAAGATAAGATAAGCTGAAGTGTCTTTTAATGGTGTTCTCAAATCAGAATTCCCCAACTGAGATACCAGTCTCTCCTAAAAACAATTTATGGGTCTCGAGTATTACTTTCACCTCTGACAATGCTTCAAGAAATGAAGTGTGCTGGTATGCTCCAGATTTGGTATTCCATGTAAAAGTGCGAATCGGGCAGCTATGACACAGGTGGTCAGCACACCTGGTATGAAATACTGCCACTAGTTCACATGAAATTGTTATTACCAACAATATGACCTTAATATTCAACCGCCCTTTCCTCGCACAACAACTGTTTTAATTTTAACCAATCAATGGAAAGGAAAAGATGTTTGAATAACAGAATTGTTTTTAGGGGACAGAATAAAATTAATTTCCCATGGCAATCATCAATACAACAGAGATTTCAAATACACAGATCATAACTTAATGTAACTATGAGGACATACAAATTTGCTGTCAAGAATAAAAATGGCAGTAACTATGTGAGCTATGTATTCATCATCACTGTGGATATGACAGGTGAAGATTATTATCTTTTGATTTCCCAAGTCATAGAAATAAAATACTGAATTTTAATAATTGACAGCCAAATAAATTTTCACCTGAAGCTGTATATCACCTTTCCAATTTTATGACATACGTACAATTAGGATATCATTTATAACAAGAAGCAGCTCTAATGGACTTAAAAAAAATCAGTATATTGCCATCAATGTTGCAAGAGTTCATAAGATTCAACAAAATGTGCAGTGATTTCAAAATATTGATTAGTAAAATACTCCGCACAGTAAAATAAGCACCAACTTAACTGGATAACTTTGAAAGTATCGGTCCACCAGAGATTCTACTATAACAGCATTCTTCCGCACTGACTAATGTCATAATATCACAGAAGTCAATAGCAAGACATTTTTAATTTCAAGGAATATTTACATTGTAATACACATTGAACCATTATTTTCAAGCAGTAACTAGATTGTAATACATCCTGGACCAGCATGAGACCACTAAAATTACATCAGATAGTATTTCTAGCAGTGACCTGCATTTAACTACAGCAATATTATTAATTAATTGTGGAATCACGATCTCCAGTAATCCCGAAAGCATTTTATGCATGTGAAAATTAAAATCACTTCACAAGAAATTTAATAAGCTCAAAAGACAGATAAGCCATGCAGACTTCGTTTCTATTTTAACAATACATTATCACTGAACAAAAGCAATGAGATTTGAAAACAACTATGTAATAAATGAGCACCAACTGTTGACTAGGCTAATAAAACAATAAACATTAGTTACTCGCCCAAAGCCATGCACAATGAGTAATTAATGAAAGGGAAAGGTACCATTGCTTGTCACATACAATGGCATTAATACATGAACAAACAATGATGGAATTTTTGTTTACAAGTCAATAAGCATTATGATTACTTGATGGGGTACTGAAAGCAACTAATGACCTTTAGCTAACTGAATGAAAAGTTGAAAGGTAAGGGGGATAGGCGAGGTAGTAAATTCCATTATAATCGAATTTTTTAATACATATACCACTCCACCATGCTTCAGTAATGTCCCTTCTTGGGTTAACTGATAGAGTATGTCCTCTACGCACAGCAGTAGGCAAGATGCATTATTTCAAAAGCAGTAATTAGGTTGTAATACATCTTGGACCAAGATAACATGCTTTATTTCCAGCTAGCATTTAGGATGTAATCCACCTTGGACCATTCTAGCAATCCAGTACATATAACAACCTTAGTACTGCTTGAAAATAAAATGTCCTTTCTTTGATTAACCCTTTCGTGACCAAATTATTTACAGAAGTTGTGGAGTTCTTATGAGCACTTTATTGCGCTAAAGAACCACACTTAAAATTATGGTTTAATCCTAGACTGCGATTCCGCCACTGACTGGCGTTGATGTGACGTCATATTGACGTTGTTTTGAGGTATTCGCTGTCGATGTACCAACATAAAGATAATTTATTATTGTGACCGGCCGCAGAAATCCGATAACACATCAAACACTGAATATCTGGTTGCGTTATCGGACATCTGCGGCCGCTTACCAACGGCCGCCTGCATCTGATTCACCTTCGGGATATCAGTTTATGTTGATATTGTACAGTTTTAAATTATTGTGACCTCGCTACGCTCGGTCACAATAGCACTAAAAGGAATAAACCTAATTATGTTGGTAGTCGACAGCGAATACGTCAAAACAACGTCACGTCAACGCCGGTCAGTGGCGGAATCGCAGTCTAGGATTAAACCAAAATTATATTTTCAATCTTGAATGTGAATAATTTGTCTATAATTACAAAAAAAATTAGTGGGAACCATTGTTCCCACTGAACTCTGGACTAACTCAACTCGGGAATTTGAAGAAAAAAAATATTTTTTTTAAGTGCAAAAAACATCAGAAATATTACATTTAAACATGTTTTAATTTGTGTTGTCATTTAAGTTCACTATGGTGATGTACTATGGAATACAGAAAAGCATGGTGCTATACAAAAAGGTACACCACAGCTGCTACACATTACTTTAGTTCTATTTTCTTTGTCCTTTGTGCTACATAAACGGCATCTTCTGTTTGACATGTTTCCAGTTTCGCTAGCTTCTATTGTCAAATCAAAACCATTATCATCACATTGCACAATAATGCTACCACTAACATCGTTCGAAATTTGTGAAGTATTCGCTGAATCTTCATCAGAATCTGAGTCAGCATTGAAATCTGAATCTTCTGCATCTTCTGGTAGGGAGTGCAAAATTCTCAGAATCTCTTCTGGCCTGAGCCCAGGCATTCTAAACAATGGGAAACGCACAATAAACAAAATGCTGATTTTACAGCTACACAGTTTGCACATCCCAAACAGTTCAGTGGGATAAATAGTTCCCACTAACTTTCCTTGCAATATTTCTGTGGTTTTCGGTGAAATTTGCTAAATACAGTCATATACTGTCTCCTTAGTAAATATGAAAGTGTACAAATATAAAACAAGTCACTTCACACACAACAGAAAAACGCAGAATACAAATATAGCTGTTGTGGGCAAATTATTGGGTCGCTTACACTCAGAAACCGCGCCACTGCATTTATTGACTAAGAATGTAGACATACAACAGCTGCTGTGAGCCAGTTGATAAACTACACGTAGTTACCACACTATAACAGAGATGGGAGCACAAGTTAGATGTGGGAACAATGATTACCAGTGAACTTAAGCCGAAAACAAAGAAGTGGGAACTATAGTAGTTCCCACTGGTCACGAAAGGGTTAACACAATATTATGTCACTGACTGTGTGGAGTAATCGTCATATCATATTAACCTTCTTTCTCATTCTAATCTGATCAGAACCTTTTGATCCTTATAATATATTTTAAGAAATAAGAAATATACAGAAAAAATGTGAACATTATATAGCAACATTAGTTGTGACAGTAAATTTTCCCTCACTAACTCAAAACTAACATACCTTTTTCACTAATCACTGGATTCAGATTCGGATCTAGTTTAGATCGCGATTCCACTACAACAACACTGCTGTCATAATACTACAGTAGTCAACGCAAGCTGTATTATTTTCTAGCAGTAATTCAGTTGCAATAGACCCTGGACCATAATCTTTAAGCAGAAATTAGTTTTTAATAAAACCTGGACCAGCAGAACACCACTAAATGTACTTCAGAGATTATTTCTATCAATGTCTTGTGTCCGACTACTTTAGTATTATGACACCAATGGAGTAGTTTTCATCACGATACATGACATCACTAACATGGCACTCATGAAAGCAGCTTATTAGTTACCAATAATAACACAAATTCCTCATGCCTTACTCTGTAACAAGAGGTTTTTGTTGCGAGATTGGTCCAGGCTGCATTTCAACCTATCAACATTTTCCACTAATATTGCAGCTAAAAAATCAATGCATTAATGACATCTTCATTGCAGTATATCACATGCTAGTAATGTCACATATCACGACATGAACTTAACTCCCAGCAATTGGCCTTAATCTGCTAAATTGTGAAATATATTTTCCATAATAATGAAAATAGTCAAGAGAATTGGAAAATGAAGACCCTAAGCCAGTTCCTGCCACTTTTTCATACAGCGTTCTACAATACCATGCAACTAAACTATAACCATATTAAGTATCATGAGAATTCAGTGGAATTGTATACTATTAATTCATTTCAGCAGTGTTGATTTAAAGAACCATTTCAAAAATTAAAATACCTGTCATAACATAAGAGTTAAATAGTTCAGATATTTGGCAAATACTTCACAACGTAGATTTATCAGATAAATTCCATAATTTTCTTACTTAGTAAATTTATCTTTTATATTTCTAGCAAACCTGGACAAGTCTATAAAGGAACAGAAACATAATAACAAATCAGTATATATTCGATGTTAAGACAAGCGTATCTAACACAGCTGTGAGTAGCTTACGAGAGATAATATTCACAAATAGCACCTCAAATTTTGTGTACCACATATTACGTATAATAAGCAAATGAATAATTTTCATACCCAATTTTCATCTACTTATGTCCTCAAACATAAGCCTAATTCACAAAACTACCCACTCCATATTAGCTAATTTTCGTTCCTTAAATATCAACGAAAAATATATGAAGAATCACTGATATTTCTTAGCTAAATACAACACTACTTTAATAAATTCAACCATATAAAAAAATATTATTCCAACCTTAAATTCCAGGCACTGTATTCGCCAATTTTTAAGGATGAACACGAATAAAAATTCACGTTAAAAATTTTCAATCTAATACAATATGCTAGCGTTATTTCCAAGGTAAATTAGAAATACGCCCACTGAATCAACCGCAGCTCAAATTCTGCTGAAACTGTGCGCTAGTACTGCCTCCATGACACAAATATCTAAAACGAAAGTGCTAATGAAACTTGGTCGCAATCTTGAGAATTGTGTTTTGCAAATATGATATTGCATTCTAAACCCATCGGTAAAGAGGCATACCACTTAAAGAATTGAAAATGCACGAAATAACGTAAACAAAACAATGTCACAAACATAGCCTGCCACAACGCACACGATTCAACGCCATGGCCTGTGCAAGGCTGAGTAACATCACATCACAACTCTAATATCTGCAAACTGTTCCATCTATGTGCGCATAAGATAAATACGTTCATTTCAGTTGTATTAGACGTTTGTTAAACATTATTTGGTTAATATTTCAACTTTAAATAGCTGATTACGAAGCAGTGAGAGATGTATATTACCCGCCAATTTTTAAATATAATTTTTGTGGAATGAAGAATGCTGATGAGCGCAACAAGTAAGAACTCAACTCTGTACGCAGCATATGGAATGTTTCTGACATGAAAGTTGCCTTTTTAGATATCATTACTTGAACATTAAGGTTATAAGGATGAGGAAACTGCTATTATTTATTACCAATGGCAATTACTGTCTTTCTTTCACCTGCAACCATAATTCTACCGTTCATGGATAATCTTAAAAGTATATGTTATATACGATATGAAGGTAAAAGTTATACGAATATTCGTTTTCTTGAGGTATATTTAATTTGGTGGCAAACAATTATTGGCAATCATGAATTATTTTAGCTGTGACAACTGCCTCTAACGGTGAATTTAGCTGAAGCAAAACAGACAGATCAGTTAAAAAAAAGCAACCTTTAAAGACAATGCTAAATTCAAGTAAACTTGTTTACATTGGCAAGCTACAATAATATGTACTCTGGAAGGGTGATATACGGAGAAATATTAGCTTCTTCAATCCTATAAAAAGCAGTTCAGTTATTGTCAGTATCACGAATAGGGTTGCCAGATGTAGGATTATAATTTGCTGGATATTTCTGGGTTTAAAAAGGTTTTTTAGTGATACAGGATTATAATTTCCGGGACATTTATGGGGCTCAAAAGGTATTTTAGTGGTATGTTTAAGGAGCGAACAAATATTCCACTTAATTTTAAAAAGTTGTATTTTAGGTAAAAACTATGCTACATAACATATATATATATATACATATATATATATATATGTCATAGTTGAACAGTTTCTATATATTGTCTCTGGTTGTTAGTAAGTTGGAGCGCTCCTCTACCTCCCGCTGCGAGCGCGGCATGGCCACCGGAGTATCTTAAGTTTGAAAGAAAAAAAACGAAAAAAAAACTGGTATACGGGAATTCCGGGAGAGTAGCGCTTAATTCCTGGACACGGGACCAGACACAAAATTCCGGGACATTCCTGGATTTGACGGTCATCTGGCAACCCTAATCACGAAAGCAATTCTTGGAATTTTTCTAAATATCGGCTACCAAATAAAAAGTTTATCTTTCGTATTGTTTTATTGTTGAAGTACGTGAACAGATTTTATCAATTGCTGTGGATTCTGCCATGGGTTAACTGCTTTCCTAAATATCTACTTCTGAACTACGCGAATTTTACTAGGAATATTTTAATTGCTGGGGGTACGCTACTAATAGTGGTATTGATTGTTTGCTATGGAACACACTGAATTTGGAAATTTTCTGACACCCTTACTTATAAATTTCTTGTACTTTTAATTGTTCCGGAGTTTGGAGTAAATCGTGCAACTATCTGTTGGTAATTTACTCTAGATTCTGATTCCCTTACCAACAAAAGTTAGATTTCTGGCTCCCTTCTGCCTGATATCTAGTGGTAATGTACAGATAAGGTCACCACTTCTCTTTCATCTACTTCTGCTAATTCTTGTACCAGTATCAGTGCCAGATCTAGAGGGCGGCAAATCGGACACTCACCCCGGGCGGCAACTTCAGAAGGGGGCAGCAAAATTATGTTTGAAGGGGCAGCTAGTGTCAAACTCATGTGACGACGACCCTTTTTTTAGTTCCACTACTCTGCCCCGGACGGCAACATCATATTTGAAGGGGGCGGAATCTTGTTTGACGGGGCGGCACTCTCAAAATTTTCGACCCTGCTCGGAAAACTCGTAGATCCGTCACTGGCTAATATCCATCCAATTCTTAACGCCAATAACTACCATATACATTTCCAGAAATTTCCTCAGCCGACTTATGTCTTGCAATAATAAAAAAAATCAAGCTATCATCCTTTGCAACTAATATATTCGATGCTTTTAGTGTTGATGGCGTTCTATCCAACCATAACCAAAGTTTTCTAGTCTGATTCTTATCAGTCCCGATTGTTCAGTTTATAGCAACACTAGCTGTTCCCGGTGACCTAGTACGCGTGGACTTAGAATTTAAGTGCTAGTATCGGATATAGAAAGCTCTAAGATATGTAAAAGGTATCGCAGGAGGCTGGATAAAATAACGGTAAAGTCATCATCATACCATTCTACTATGGAACCTGTCTCATGAAGAGAACAACATGTTTAAAAATAGCAACAAACTAAATGGAGGTTAACTCTGGGAGACTATCAGCCACAGTTCCTCCGGCAGATTTTTCTTTGTAATTTAAAATTATATCACTCTCTGACAACATCTTGGGTCAATATTATTTTGTTCACAACGTTTTTAGTTTTATTTTGTTCACAACGTTTTTAGTTTTATGTTGTCCTTTGCTAAGAAATATAGCGTTTGAAGGTTGGATACCCTAAACTAGCTACATATTACTGGGCATGGGAAAAAACAAATATTTTCTATATGTACCCCTGCTACTTTCAGTGTCTGTGCTTGGACTTTATTGATAGTCATCGTAAAGGCTAATTTTGGTGGGAGCTGTAGTCTATTAAACTGGAATGGTAGAACTTTCTGAATTATTGGAATTTAAGGAATCAACACATCATCACCTTTTGCCATTCCAGTCCGGTGCATCGATGTTGCGCATAGTATGGAAACCCCAACTTTTTAATCTTAATTTTTATGAACAAGGAACTACCGATAATTCCAAAGAGTTAAAGGAATTCTGTGGGATATTTAACATTTATACTACACAATAAGATTATTTGTGCATAATATTTTCAACAGATCATACACGAATTGACTTCGAGGGAAACAAATCCTAAGCAATCGATAAAACATTACAAAGAGTTACACACGCTATCCTTCTGGTTGACACCGTTCGGTTAGTTTTCAAAATTTCATGACCAAAAAAAAGTTATTTCTCCCAAAAAAGTAGGGGAGGGTGGGGCACAGTGGAACACAAAAGTTGTTTTTGCCCATAGCTCGCAACATGAATTTATTTTTTTCCTATTACCTAAGGATCTAAGCTATAAAAGGAACGCATCAACTATTATCATAGAAACCATAAGTGACCATGAGTGGCCATTTTCCAACAAATGAATTTTGTTTCATTGTACCCCGTGCCTGGGGTACAATGAAACAGCTGGAACAAAACGCCATAAATCAGAAAAAGCTTTATTTTTTGAATTAATGAAAAAACAGAGGTATCTGGAACATAAAACGAGTTCAAGTGATCTTATTAAATCACAAACAAGATATCCTTTTACGTTTAGCCAATGTTCAAATTGCCAAAATCAACCCCGAATGAGATGAAACTATTTTGTCTTTTAGTGTCGTGAGACACAGAACGATTTTCCAACAGTAGCTTTATGTCTTTTCCATAAACTGCGGCTATGTCATCAACAAGAGGCTCAATAAAGGTGTTGCATTTTCGGTACGTTAGGAATTTAACCTCGTAGTTCCCTTCATCATCTTTCATCTTGGTGATTCGACCAACGTAGAATTTGGAATGGCTTCTAATCTTGAATTCGATCAAGACATAATCTCCTAATACAGGAAGACGGTTCAATTTTTCAAAACGGTCAGGCTTAACAGAAAAAAACTCCTCATCTACGCCTATGTCCATGTCGTCGTCCGTGTCAGCACATTCAAAATCTCCATCGTCTTCTTCGTCGTCTTCTCATGAATGAATAGGAGTTTCTTTACCAGATATTCTTCTTCTTTGGTTTTGGTTGATTTACATACAACTTCCTTTTGGCTGACTCCATTCTGGAAATTGGAATTGGCTTCTTCTTCTCTGCATTGGCTGTAATTTTTGGACTGCTCATAGCAATCATACTCTTGCCTTTCTTCCTGTGCTTTAGATCAGTTTTTCGTTCAACTACTTATGGATAGCCAGGAAAATCTTCAGGAGGTAGGAAAGCATGTCTTGGACCAGCTCCTGGATCGAGGACTCCGATGACTGTCTGGTCTGAAGCTACTCCTGCTTGCTTGAGGGAAGGAAACGTTGAGTGAATCACTTGGCACAGCATAACTATAGGGCACAATGGAACACTCATGGGGCTCCATGAAACGTTTCATTGTGCCCCGAACTCCTCTGTTTCAAGGAACCCCAAACATGCCATTTCAGTTTTCCCTACTCTCTATCACGAATGTGTAGCAGTAGAAAGTCGGGCAAAAGCTTAAGGGATACATGTACAACGAAATGTCATAAGAGCCGATTGATTACAAACATCACTCTTACCTGGAGACGAAAATCCGTTGGAGGAAATATTTTACTTTCAGCCAAAAAAACAGCACCTAACCTTGTCAAGCCTGGCATGCAACTGGATAGGAGGGAGGAATTAGCTGGCACTGTTGGGAGTGGTCCGCAGTGCTTTCTGCCGGAGTCCCGTTGCACTATGACTCTTCCGCGAGTCCGTTATTCACACTGTTTCACTGTGCCCCGTGTTCCATTGTGCCCCACTCTCCCCTATCCTATGTCCTGTCTAATTGTACATAGAATTTCCTTGTCAAATTTTATCAAGATGGATTTAGCCGTTTAGTCATGAAAGCGAAACAAACAGACAGAGAGACAGAATTACCTTCGCATGTATAATATTAGCGTAGACTGAAAGTTTCCATGCATGATGTAATTCAGTATTGCATTTGTCTATGGTTACACGGAGTAGTTTAACCATTTGTAACAGAGTTAGGGACGAGAATAAATTGTCGGAAGATATGATTGGTAATGGACAATTTATCTCAAACAGTGAAGGAATTTATTGTGAAAAATCATGAATTGCAAAAGTCATTGAAACAACATGACGTATAAAAACCGATTCTGCAGAAGTAGAATAATAGGACCAAATTTATAGACTGCATTGAAAAAATTAACGACGACAAAAAAAAAAACACGTTAACAACTGAATATAGAAACAGCGATAGGCCTATCTTAGCGAATGGACGCTTCCGGTTGCAGAAACAAGTTCTAAGTAGACGTTATAAAAGCTTTTTTATGTTTTGGGATAAATTTGCTAGAGAAGTAGTTCTTAAAATAAATTACTGCAGATGGTAAAAATAAAGAAATATGCAATTGACGAATTTTTCGACTAAATATTTTTATGAAATACAAAACTTCGTTTCCATAAATTAAACAAACAAGTTAAAATGACTAAATTCAAAGATAAAAAGATGCCTGAGAATTTATCTGTTTGAAATGATTTCGGTTGAGACCAATTTTACAAATCATGATGTTCACATCTCTACAAGCTATAAGGGAGCACACTTCCAGTTACGGTGAGGTCAGGACTATGCTGTTAGATGTTATCGGTCACACATCTCCTTTTCGAAGCTCCACCAACATTTAAACCTCAAAAACATCATAAATTATGCTCCGATTGTCTTTATTCATGGATTTAATTTAATTTAATTGCAACGGAGCACAGGCTCCGGTGGCAATTTCCCTACACACCCATCTTCCCCCTATCCTGCACCTACCTACATTTGCCCTCTACAAATTTTATCTTTAAATTCTTTCAAAGTTTTCGGTAAATTATTCATCATTTCTCTTGGTAACTCATTCCAATCCCTGACACCCTTACCTAAAAAAGAGAATCTTCCTACACCCTTGTGCCTGAAATCGAGTGCCAGCTTGTGGTCATGCTCATCTTTTCCCTTCCATGCACTACTTTTCATACCTATTGCAATATCTTTCCATGCCTCATCGCCAGTATATGCCCTGTACACTCCCATGACCCTCCTCATTCTCCTCCTGTCTTGCAATGAGTTTAATCAGTAGAAACTGATTTCTTGTTGTTCCCAATAATATTAATGCAGCTGGCTGGGTTCAATGTTGAGAACCGATAATGTTCTAAATCGTAATACATGTTCTATGTACACTTTCCCAGTAAATAATATTTAAACTAAATAGAACGTAGAAGAAACACTCATGCTCGATGACTAAGTTTGTTGTGCTATTCGAATTTTCACGCTGTTAAGCATTTTGAATAGTGATTTTGAGAAACATTTTCACACCGACAATCTGTTTCAGATCTGTTTAGGTGAATTACCGTGTTCATTTAATTGAATGCTGGGAGGTATCCTTGTCTGCTGGTAGATCACTTGTGAAGACGTGGGACTGAGCAACATGAACCGCAGTTCAAATATTGGACAGAGGTTTTACGGGCATTTAATTTGGCTTTCACCTTTGACAATTTTTGGCTTGTTAATGTGAATTACGTCGGGTGATCCATGGTTCGGATTCCGCATTAAATTGTAGGCCCCCTTTATCCAGTAGTACTGTATTATCAAGTAGACCAAAATTGAAAGAAGAAAAATAGTCGTAATTAGGTTATTATGCGAGAAAACACGTAATTTTATTATTATTATTATTAACAATGTTTTAATTTTTTTTACAGGGTATTAGCAATGAACACGATGATCATCTTCACCATATCAAGTATGGTAACAACATGGACTCTATTAATGTAAAACGACTGTAACGGGATGAAAGTATGTGGAATTAAATTGTTTCAGAAAATAATTTGTTTGAGACATCGTTAATGACCTAAAAAAGGAATTAACTAATTCAAAATTTGTCCCCTTGTCGATCTTTTTGTCTGTCTTTAAGGATGAACGGGATTCAAGAAAAAACAACAGGTAGGATTTTGGTGGAGTTTCGAGTATTTTGATGCCTTGGTGCTGGGGTAAAAGTAGGGTATGTTTGAATTTGATGTGAAATCGGGAAGCTGATAATTTTACAATAAAATATCGTTGGCTTCCTCCATACGCCGCCGGCGTGGTCACCGAGATAGACATTGGCTTGAACTCCACAAATTGAGTGTGAAGTCAATCCCTCGTCTTCTTCTGTTTCGGGGCATTGCCGAAACAAGCAACTACTACTCCAGTGTGTCTCTTCAAACGTACTCTTCGATGCCATCTTTAGGTATTATGGTATTTACATTGCAAAAACAAGACATGAGGTGAATGCTATTTAAAATAGAAACGCTGGTGATTGTTTATTACGTTGAATTTGTTTTCTACGTTATATACGCTTTCACTTTGCTGTAGATAGGTCATAATGTTATTATGTGTTTTCACTCATTGTGTGTGTGTGTTTTTTGTTTTTGTTTTTTGCGTATTTCGAATAATGTACAGCCCATAGTTCCAGCGAAAAACTAAGCAATGTCTGACTATGATGATAAATCGGAAAAAAACCTGTACTACTATAAATAGAATTTGAACTGCGTTTGTGACAGGATTTGAGCAAGCATCAACCAAAAACTACCGCGCCGATTGGGATTGGGTGACCACATCTTGAAAGCTTACAATTTAGCGTAAAATCTGCGATGTATCTTTTGCTCTATATAACCAGGGAGTGGAGCAAAATCGATAGTCAAAATAGGACAGATAGTTACTAAAAATCACTAATTTAATTTAATTGCAATGGACAGCGCGTACCAGTGGCAATTTCCTTACATACACATCATTCCCTTCCCTCCCCCTGCCTTTCCAGCGCCCTCCTACATTTGCCCTCTACAAATTTCAACTTAAAATTCTTTCAATATTTTTGATAAATTATTCATAATTTCTTTTGGTAACTTGTTCCAATTCCTGTCACCCTTACCTAAAAAAGAGAAAATCTTCCTACAAATTTGTGCCTGAAATCGAGTGCCAGCTTGTGTTATGAACAACTTATCCTTTCCATGCATTACATTTCTTTCTTACCCCAATATCTTTCAACACCTCATCACTAATATACGCCTTTTACACTCCAGTGACCCTCTTCACCCTCCTCCTGTCTTGCAATGAATCCCAATCCTGCTGTTTTATCATATCTGTTACTGATTGCGTTCAGCGTTAATTTCCAGAAACAAATCAAGCAACCATTTTTTGCACACTCCCCAACAGGAGTATTCGATACTCAGAATGTGGGTCCCACAGTACACTACCATGTTCAAGTAATGGTCTGACCAAAGTTTTGTAACCCAGTTCCTTTACTTCTCTCGTACATCCTCTCATCACTCCCTCCAACAAGTGCAGAATTTTGAAGCCTTTTCCTACCACCTGTCCAATGTGTCCTGCTCAGTTAAGTTTGTTATAAAATGCCAAGATATTTACATTTCAAGTCTTCAACAAGCAATTCTTTCCCCACCTTATAATTATAATCAACTTTTAGTTTTTTATTTCTGTATCTAATAAGCTCTTCTTTGCATTTATCTTCATCCCATGTTTACCAACCCAACTAGATATCCTGTCCAGGTAACCCTACAGCTGTTTACACTCTTCTGCCATTTTGATCCTTTTATTCAGCATTACCATTTTAGGGCTCACTCTGTCAAAATCCTTTGAAAGATCTAGTGCTACACTATCAATTTGGCCTCCCTTGTCCATTTCATCCGCAACCATATATTCCAGTAACTGGGATTCACATGAATATCCTTACCTAAAGCCATGTTTCCTACTTTGAAACTACTTACGTTACTCACATATATTTCTGATGCGGTTGCATGTTAATCTCTCTGTTAATTTACCTACTAATGATATCTAACTGATTAGCCTATAATTTTCTACTCTATTTCTCACCCTTCCTTTATGTACTATATCACTTTTCCAGTCCTGTGGTAAGCAGCAAGTATACAGACTCAACTTAAAAAATAATTCTAGATAGGGTACATTTTAACTCCTTTCTATCCTTAAGACATCAGTAGTAATAGTATTTACACCAGCCAATTTATATTTTTTCAGTTTTCTTAATTCCTTCATGATATTCGCGGGATGAATTTCAATTTTGTTTGTCTGCTCATTTCTAATTGTGTTGTTAAGTTCATTATCCGTTTCAAACCCTCCCGTTTCTGATTCATTGTACCTAATGCTGTCACTAAACCAGTTACTTAAAATCTCTGCCATTTTCAAATCCTCAGTAACTTCTTCTCCATCTTTATCTTATTGTATCTAAGATGTATACTCTTTTTACAGAGACGGCTGACCTCATTTTTTTTTTTGGTTTTTAATTTCGGTTGTTTACTTCTTCAGCTTTCTGAAATTTATAACTTTAAAATAAACAGATGGTTTTATCAAACGTCACAAGCGTAAGTATTATTTAATTTATTGTATAATTCTGTGTGGTTGAAGAAGCACTCACCAAAGATATCAGTACCAATATATGTATTCTGTTGATTTTGTTATTCGTCTTAGGTTATTTTTCAATTTTTGTTAAAAAAATATAGTACTTTCAAATAAATGGGATAAATTAGTTAAACAACTCCATCATAAATTAACACTTCAACACCGTAATATTTATGGTAAATATTTTTGTGCTTAATGTCAATACTAAAACGTGATTGCTTGTTGTTTTATTTGTGGTTTTGTAGTTTTTACAAAATGTATAGTGACCTACATTTCTTTAAAACAGACTTTACCTTGCCCTAACGAAATATTACGATGGTCAGGGCCGCATTTAGGATGTGTAGACCCTTGGGCTGAACCTGTGATTCTCGATCTCCCCCGCGAATATTTTGAAATGTAACCTCGCATTTTAGAGCATCTTTCTAACCAAAAACCTAAAATAGGCATTTGAAATGTATTATTCTATTCTACAGTAGGGTAGGGGGAAGATGGGTGTGTAGGGAATTGCCACCGGAGCCTGTGCTCCATCGCAATTAAATTAAATTAAATTAAATATTTTACCATATCGTATATAGAAGTTCCGTATATAGAATTGTTGAGATAAAAATTAAAACAATTGAAAATCATGAAAGTATTCAATACAATTTATTAGCATCGCTCTGAACAATTATAAAAGAAAAAGAATGCAAAGTTGAGATTCATGTCCATGTTGTTAAATTTACGAAAATAAAATAATAATTTAAAAAATAAATGAACATATAAAAATATATAAAAAAATAAGGAATATAAGAAACAAACAAATTTTATTTTTAGAGTGCGGGTAGATAAGTTGCAGCCTAGATAGCGCATACCCAAATGCAGTCCTGACAAGGGTGATATTTCATAATCGCTTGAGAATATTCCAGTACGAAATTTAAATATTTGTCGTTGCTGTACAAATTTTTAATGAAATAATTATTGTAACTACATATAGGCAATTGCAGTAATTGTCCATTCCGTAGATATTTTTGTTAAAATATTTACAGTGACTGTGTATCATCACAGTATACGATAGAGTTTGTAAAAATACAAATCAAGATCAAATAAAAGTTAAAAAATGAAGATTTGTTTATTAGGAGAGCAACAGATGTTTGCCTTTCGGCATATCCCATTTCGATGGAATTCGTCAGTCACTCGGTCGAGTACGACGGAATTCATCCTAGTAAGTCGTGTCCAGTGGACGCGTAACAGTGCTTTTACCTTTCTTGAGATTAGTTGGTCATATTGGGTAGTATACAGCCTACCAGTTGGTCGGACAAATTCGGTGCCAGTGGACGACGGGCCTAAAGCTTAGGGTTTAGCTGAATATTTGAGATACACTTCATCACACTGTATTACGTTAACCAAGGTGGAGTAAAAAAAAAATATTTGACCCAAACATTAACAACGAAATGTGATACCATCCTAATATCTTACGTCAGTTCTTTCTATAACTATCTGTTATTCAGTCTCTAAATCGTACAAAGTAAACTGACAATGGATTTATCGATCGGCGCAAAAGATTTAACATGATGCGAATGGTAGTTGGATATAATGTTTATGTAAGTACATTAACCAGTTTTATAATTTGGAATCTACATATAAAAAATTAAATACTAATAACACAATTAATTCACGACGTAATTCATACTGTACCCAATGTTAGTAAATTTATGATGCTGATTAGCAAGTTAATGATAAAAGACCGCTAACTTTTCCCTTCCACGTGGAAGAAAAGACAGGCGGAAGGTCCTATCTACAGGCTTCAACTACACGAAATTATGATACTTACTTTACATTAAAGATAACGTAACCTAAACCGATAGTCGACAAAGACTGTGTTATTTCTCTTTTTCGTATTTGTCTCAGTAAGAAAGCATTTAAACATGCCATCTTTACATATATCTAAAATGTAGCGAAATTATGATATTCAATTTATCCTAAAGCTTGTGTAACTCAACAGATAGACGCCAAAGATTTTGCACACTGTACCCATAAAAGATTGTTCTACAATTTGTAGTATGAAGCTTTTAGATGTAATTTTCAATCTTTAAACGTTTTAGATTTGACCTAAAATCTTTCCAGGTAATTTAATTTATTAATATCCTTCTATATTCTGAAAAATAAATTTTTACATGCTTTAACCTTTACTAAGGTACAATATTACACATAAACCAACCGATTTGGATGGGGTTTTCACGGTTTTTATGTCTATGGTTGTAACTTAAAATGGATTAGGATAAAACTGCTGTATTTTAATTACTTCTATGAACTGCTATAATTTATTTTTTATGTAGCTTTTAGAGAAATAATCACCAAAATGTCTTAAATTTCACAAACTTTATTATATTAAAATATAAATAAAACTGAAAACTTTAGGACATCTTTATGAAAACTAAACCTATAATAATAACTAAACAAAAGAAAATCCTTTCATGTCAAGACAAAGCAGTTTCCTTAAGTTAACATAAAAACGTCAACAAATTAGCATCCTTATAACCTGATTCACATTTACCAGCACGTAGCGCGTCCCGCACGTTATGTGGCAGACACGGCACGGACACAAGTGTTCACATGCATACACCAATAAACTCACAGACTACGTCAGGTAATCGCACGTATGTACATCTGAAAATGTTTCGAAATTTTGTAGTGGAATAACTAGCAATTTTACTAGAAGAACAAGAATCGGCTTGCGTAGAGTAGCAGCAGCGAAAAAGGTTTGCTGTGCATTCCATGAATGTAAACCACATAAAAGAAGGCGAATGCTACATATCATATAAGGAGCCCGTAGAAGATTAGGACAGATTTTTTAAAGTATTTTAGGATGGGCAAATACGAGTTTGAAACCGTTGAACCCAGAATTATACCACTGATAACAAAAAAAAAAAAAAAAAAAAAAAAAAAAAAAAAAAAAAAAAAAAAAAAAAAATATGGAAGCTCAACGAATCTTTAGGATCAAGAGAAAAAGTAGCTGTTAGTCTGGGCTAAAATTCTCCACAACATTATAATTATTTTTTTTTTTTTTTTACAAAATATTTTGTTTTGGTACACTTATTACGATCAACATAGAAAAATTAGGTTTCACAGTTAGAAATATGCCGTATTATAATCTAAATATTTACTGTCAAATTCTTTGACTCCGGACACCTTGTTTTGAATGAAATAATGTTGAAACTTTGTAATCCTGACTTGTTATTATTATAACTCCCTTATTCAGTTCGAGTAATCCTGATGATGGTTATGGTGTGCAATGAATATCATTTTGTGATTCTGACACTTGTGATTCATATTATGCAGGCGAACCAACGTAGTTATAATAGGGACTTGAATCTCTTTACATTTACTGTCCCTAAATCTTTTACCACTCAAGTCATAAATAAATGTTTATTGTTTACCTTATTTAATTAGTTTTTCATTATTCATCCTTCTCATTGGATCTGGCGATATACCGTTTGTACGGTTAAGCTGCCGCGTTCGTACTAACCGCGTAGACACCCACAGACATGCTCAGACGCGTGACGGCACAGACAAAAGATTCTCTCCGACAATGATCTAAGGTACCGCCCCATGTCTATAGAGACACGCTCCGCTCTCCCACGTGTGAATGCACCGTTAGCTAATGTATGCAAATATATTTGTTCGTCTGTGCTGATATATGTTTGACATGTATGGTGTTTGTAGAAGCAAACCAGGTTTTTAATTAATTATTTTTTAATTATTAATTTAATGGCGATGAACCTAACGTTCCGGTGGCAATTCCCCTAGTCATCTAATTACCTCCTTTTTAAAAAAATTTATAATTGAAGTGTTCAATTCCTCCCCAATTTACTTTTCCGATTTAAAAATTTTAATTTTAAAATCCGTAACCGTTTTTGGTAAATTATTTATCACCTGACTTGGTAATTTGTTCCAATCCCCGACACCCTAACCAAAAAAAGAAAATTTTCCCACTGCTTATGCATGAAATCGACCGTCAACTTGTGGTCATGGTTGCCTTTCCCCTTCCATCCACTAGTCCCAATTCTTTGACCAATATCCCTCAAAACCCGATCACAAACATATGCCCTGTATATTTTCAACACTATCTTCACCCTCCTCCTTTCCTCAAATGATTCACAACTAGCTCCTTTACCATATCAGTTACCTACTGGGTCCTGCGATAATTTACACAAACAAATCTAGCTGCTCTTCTTTGCACTCCCTCCAACTCCTGCATTTGATAACAAAAACGTGGATCCCAAACGACATAACCATATTCAACCAGTGTTCTGACCAAAGTTTTGTAACCCAAGTCCCTAACTTCTCTGGTACATCCATTCATCACCTTCATTTTTAATTTTTTTTAATTTAATTTAATTGCGATGGAGCACAGGCTCCGGTGGCAATTTCCCTACACACCCATCTTCCCCCTACCCTACTGTAGAATAGAATAATACATTTCAAATGCCTATTTTAGGTTTTTGGTTAGAAAGATGCTCTAAAATGCGAGGTTACATTTCAAAATATTCGCGGGGGAGATCGAGTATCACAGGTTCAGCCCAAGGGTCTACACATCCTAAATGTGGCCCTGACCATCGTAATATTTCGTTAGGGCAAGGTAAAGTCTGTTTTAAAGAAATGTAGGTCACTATACATTTTGTAAAAACTACAAAACCACAAATAAAACAACAAGCAATCACGTTTTAGTATTGACATAAGCACAAAAATATTTACCATAAATTAAATATTACGGTGTTGAAGTGTTAATTTATGATGGAGTTGTTTAACTAATTTATCCCATTTATTTGAAAGTACTATATTTTTTTAACAAAAATTGAAAAATAACCTAAGACGAATAACAAAATCAACAGAATACATATATTGGTACTGATATCTTTGGTGAGTGCTTCTTCAACCACACAGAATTATACAATAAATTAAATAATACTTACGCTTGTGACGTTTGATAAAACCATCTGTTTATTTTAAAGTTATAAATTTCAGAAAGCTGAAGAAGTAAACAACCGAAATTAAAAACAAAAAAAAATCAAAAATGAGGTCAGCCGTCTCTGTAAAAAGAGTATACATCTTAGATACAATAAGATAAAGATGGAGAAGAAGTTACTGAGGATTTGAAAATGGCAGAGATTTTAAGTAACTGGTTTAGTGACAGCATTAGGTACAATGAATCAGAAACGGGAGGGTTTGAAACGGATAATGAACTTAACAACACAATTAGAAATGAGCAGACAAACAAAATTGAAATTCATCCCGCGAATATCATGAAGGAATTAAGAAAACTGAAAAAATATAAATTGGCTGGTGTAAATACTATTACTACTGATGTCTTAAGGATAGAAAGGAGTTAAAATGTACCCTATCTAGAATTATTTTTTAAGTTGAGTCTGTATACTTGCTGCTTACCACAGGACTGGAAAAGTGATATAGTACATAAAGGAAGGGTGAGAAATAGAGTAGAAAATTATAGGCTAATCAGTTAGATATCATTAGTAGGTAAATTAACAGAGAGATTAACATGCAACCGCATCAGAAATATATGTGAGTAACGTAAGTAGTTTCAAAGTAGGAAACATGGCTTTAGGTAAGGATATTCATGTGAATCCCAGTTACTGGAATATATGGTTGCGGATGAAATGGACAAGGGAGGCCAAATTGATAGTAGTAGCACTAGATCTTTCAAAGGATTTTGACAGAGTGAGCCCTAAAATGGTAATGCTGAATAAAAGGATCAAAATGGCAGAAGAGTGTAAACAGCTGTAGGGTTACCTGGACAGGATATCTAGTTGGGTTGGTAAACATGGGATGAAGATAAATGCAAAGAAGAGCTTATTAGATACAGAAATAAAAAACTAAAAGTTGATTATAATTATAAGGTGGGGAAAGAATTGCTTGTTGAAGACTTGAAATGTAAATATCTTGGCATTTTATAACAAACTTAACTGAGCAGGACACATTGGACAGGTGGTAGGAAAAGGCTTCAAAATTCTGCACTTGTTGGAGGGAGTGATGAGAGGATGTACGAGAGAAGTAAAGGAACTGGGTTACAAAACTTTGGTCAGACCATTACTTGAACATGGTAGTGTACTGTGGGACCCACATTCTGAGTATCGAATACTCCTGTTGGGGAGTGTGCAAAAAATGGTTGCTTGATTTGTTTCTGGAAATTAACGCTGAACGCAATCAGTAACAGATATGATAAAACAGCAGGATTGGGATTCATTGCAAGACAGGAGGAGGGTGAAGAGGGTCACTGGAGTGTAAAAGGCGTATATTAGTGATGAGGTGTTGAAAGATATTGGGGTAAGAAAGAAATGTAATGCATGGAAAGGATAAGTTGTTCATAACACAAGCTGGCACTCGATTTCAGGCACAAATTTGTAGGAAGATTTTCTCTTTTTTAGGTAAGGGTGACAGGAATTGGAACAAGTTACCAAAAGAAATTATGAATAATTTATCAAAAATATTGAAAGAATTTTAAGTTGAAATTTGTAGAGGGCAAATGTAGGAGGGCGCTGGAAAGGCAGGGGGAGGGAAGGGAATGATGTGTATGTAAGGAAATTGCCACTGGTACGCGCTGTCCATTGCAATTAAATTAAATTAGTGATTTTTAGTAACTATCTGTCCTATTTTGACTATCGATTTTGCTCCACTCCCTGGTTATATAGAGCAAAAGATACATCGCAGATTTTACGCTAAATTGTAAGCTTTCAAGATGTGGTCACCCAATCCCAATCGGCGCGGTAGTTTTTGGTTGATGCTTGCTCAAATCCTGTCACAAACGCAGTTCAAATTCTATTTATAGTAGTACAGGTTTTTTTCCGATTTATCATCATAGTCAGACATTGCTTAGTTTTTCGCTGGAACTATGGGCTGTACATTATTCGAAATACGCAAAAAACAAAAACAAAAAACACACACACACAATGAGTGAAAACACATAATAACATTATGACCTATCTACAGCAAAGTGAAAGCGTATATAACGTAGAAAACAAATTCAACGTAATAAACAATCACCAGCGTTTCTATTTTAAATAGCATTCACCTCATGTCTTGTTTTGCAATGTAAATACCATAATACCTAAAGATGGCATCGAAGAGTACGTTTGAAGAGACACACTGGAGTAGTAGTTGCTTGTTTCGGCAATGCCCCGAAACAGAAGAAGACGAGGGATTGACTTCACACTCAATTTGTGGAGTTCAAGCCAATGTCTATCTCGGTGACCACGCCGGCGGCGTATGGAGGAAGCCAACGATATTTTATTGTAAAATTATCAGCTTCCCGATTTCACATCAAATTCAAACATACCCTACTTTACCCCAGCACCAAGGCATCAAAATACTCGAAACTCCACCAAAATCCTACCTGTTGTTTTTCTTGAATCCCGTTCATCCTTAAAGACAGACAAAAAGATCGACAAGGGGACAAATTTTGAATTAGTTAATTCCTTTTTTAGGTCATTAACGATGTCTCAAACAAATTATTTTCTGAAACAATTTAATTCCACATACTTTCATCCCGTTACAGTCGTTTTACATTAATAGAGTCCATGTTGTTACCATACTTGATATGGTGAAGATGATCATCGTGTTCATTGCTTTCTCCAGTGAATGAAGCATTTTGTAATATTTTCCTACCACCTGCCCAATGTGCTCTGCCCAATTGAGTTTGTTATCAAACGTTATGCCAAGATATTTACACTTGAAGCTTTCAACAAGCAATTCTGACTCCATACTCCAATAATAACTAACCTTTAATATTTTTATCTGTGTTTCTTATAAGCTGACTCTTCTTGCTATTTGTCTTCATTCCATGCTGAACGACCTATTTAGATATTCTATCCAAGTCACCCTGCAGCTGTTCATAGTCTTCACCTGTCTATTGTATGCTATTTTATCATCTGCAAAAAAAAAACTTAATTCTTACTGTAACCCATCGACACAATCAATGATTGGAATAGTGAACAGCAACGGCCCCAATACACTACCCTGTGACACTCCCATATTTACTTCAATCTCTTTTGATAATGTATTTCCTACTCTAACACTTTGCTTTCTGGCTTTTAATAATTCCTCTACCCAGCGATTAACGTTTTCATCCAATACAATAGATTTCAGTTCATTTAAAACCATTTTATGGCTCACTTGGTCGAATGCCTTGAAAAGATCTAGTGCCACACTATCAACTTGGCCTCCCTTGTACAATTCATCTGAATCATCTTGCATATAACCCACTATCTAAGATTCACATGAATAGCAGTAGTTATTTTACGCGAGTTCAAATTCAAATCCCACCTCCTGCGGCCATCTGCACCAGGGGGTAGATTGCCTATATGCCCCAGTTATCCGCCATATATTCTTTCTCTGATCATCATATTGCTTTTTGAGAAGCTACTACTTTGTTTGACATCGAAGTATGACCTAAAAATTAGTTTCCCGCATATTTCATGGACCCGTTTTTGCTATTTACATTATTTATTTCTCGAGTTGTATTGACTGTTCACAACAAAATTAGACAGTTAAGACTGGGACTGTAAATATACGTATAAAATTTGACAGCAGTGAGAAATTTCAAATCTAGATTAAGGTAAAGTAATAATACAAAGACAAAATAAGTTACAATGTATTTTATTTACTCACACCTTACATCATAGCGGCCACAATCATCCTGTTCATGTTTAAAATTCTCATTTACAATAATTTTAACGTCATGATACACAAGTAATTTCTTATACGCGGTGATTTCATTTCTTAAATGGGTCTGTATGATACATACACCACATTAACATTGTCGATATGTGTATCAATTAGATTTTCGGTTGTAGCCATATAATAGTCATGTAGCACTTTTCGGCTAATGTGTCCATAAACTCCTTGCACTGCCTTGAACCTAGATGGCCCCAGTTTTTCTTGATGTCCAAGGCGGTCATCACTGCAGGCTGCGAGTCGAGGAGGTTGCACCATGTCGAGTCACTGAAGACTACTTCGCTAGTAGGATCGGTGCTGTGGCGAAAACATATAGTTTTCTCGCCAGAAATTGTTAGGTGGAATACGGTGTGTGCGCCGAGTAGTACGGCTGATGAATAAATCGGACACCTTGTCAGAGTTCTGGATCAGTTTATTCCATTCGTCGTGTGTGTCACTTTGTTGAACCACACTTTTTCAAACGCCACAAAATGTTCGAAATCGTGCTGTGATGACAAGCCCAAGGTCAACCGTTTATAATCGCTGGCTTTCAGCTGGTACTCCGACGAGTATCATAGAACTTGGTTACCCATATCGGCAGACTGATGAGCGAGCAGCAGACTGATGAGATAGCAGCAGGCAGAGGGGTTTTTCAAGAGTTCCTGGCGCCTTGTCTTTGGTGGGGAGGTCACCTTGACAGGCGGCATATAAGGGCATCCTTTGCGGGGGTGGAGGGGAAAGGTCATCTTCACAGCTAAGCCTACTGTGGTGGTGGCGGCGGGGGTGGCATGTGCTGGAAGCAGCTGATGGGTCGGTAACGCTCTGGCATTCGGGTTCGTCCCATACTTTGATCAGTACTTTCCATTTGTTGAGATATGTAAATCAATCAGAGCAGCTTAGATTCTTTTTTTTTTTTTCCGTAGTTGGGAGACAGCTTATTGCATTTTACGTCTTTCGCTGTAACGACTGTTTCATTCTTCTGGCAAAAGTCATGATGGAATTCTTTACCTTCCATATAATACCAGTGAATGTGGAGTTAGTAGTAGTATTTGTATTCTGAACTCAGGATACAAAGAACTTTCAGAATGACATAGTGGCCGACTTCAATCATCCTTAGAAATGAAACAGATTGGATAGTTTGTCTCTATTTAGCGTTAAAGACAAGATGTACGCCAGCTTCTTCAGCCCAATTCACTAAGCTTCACCATTTAGATCAATAATCTCGTAAGATATGGATTCAAATCCTCATTCCAAGCGTTCAAATTTAATTTTCCATAGTTTCTTTTAAGTACTCCAAGTGAATGCCAGAAGGGTTACTTCAAAAATTCATGGCTGAATTCCTTATAGAGCGCATACTATGATAGGGTACCGAGGTGGGTGGGCCTCCGGTAACAATCTGGCCTCACATTCGGGAAGATGCAGCTTCAAATCACCATCCAGCCATACAGATTTCAGTTTTTGTATCATTTCCAGAAACATACACAATACTTAATTGAAACCACATATGTCCTAGGCTGGAATTGAACCGATGACCCCCGCAACGCAGAGCAGGCACGCTACCATTACGCTGCCGAGGTAATGGTACAATTTTTAAAATAATTTTTCCTCAACAAGCTGATGAAAAGTAATTAACGTCCATTGGATTCGAACTCGGTATCTGTTGCATTGACATGCCTTTTGTAGAGTCCCATAACAATGTACCTATCTTAGGTACGAATGTTCTTCAATTCATCGTAAAAAAACATTAAATCAATAATTTGTGGTTTAATAACCGAATAAATTATTTACGGTAAAAATCTTTATAACATAACTACTGGGTTACTAATGTGTAACTGTGAAAACTGCCATTTAGTAGTGTTGCAATACGAAAACCAAGATGTAAAAAAAGTTAATCATATATATATATATATATTCTTGGGATGTCTTCAGCCGCTCGCTACAGCATTAACTGTTGCTGTTGTTACTAAGGAAACTTTTCTGGTACCACTGCGATTTAATTTTCCAGTCGCAGAACTGGATAGAATGCGGGGAAATAAACTCGAATGAAATTAGCGCCGCGAACATTTAACTTCCATTTATTAGCCACAAATTACAAACGATTCCAGCTGATATGACAGAGGAGCGTGACCACTTCGCCTTAAGGTCGTTGAAATTTCCGCATCAATCACGGTAAGCGACAGGCAGATGACAAAGGTTAATGTTAGGCAGCAGGAGGAGCCCGTGCCAGTGCCAATGTGAACGCTATTCGATTTTCTAGCCAAGGCAGTCAACGGATCATGCCGACCTTCCTTGTGACTTCCGATCTGCATCAGCCGCGTTCGGAAAATGCCGATTCGCGTCAGTGAATCCCGTGGCCGCTAAAAAACCGGTGAGCGATCAGCAGATCACCTTGCACCTCACTTACTGAATCCAACTTTGAAAAAAGTTATGAATACTTAATATTACTTACTATTTTGAGCTGTCACACTCTTCCTCCTCCAGCTAGTCATCCCTTCCCAGATTCCGACAATTAGCTAACATGAGGCGAATGTGGACTCCACCCGCCTCACTCACAGTCATTTCAATATTAGGAAACCCTTAAATACTAAATCTTGCTGGGTAGTTTGGCCAGACCTGGTAAACAAACAAGTTAATTAGGAAACAATTTTAAGATATATAATAAAACAAATTGCTGTAATAGGGGTATACATAATGAATTAGGTATGGGTTATAGTTGTCTCCGGGATGTCTGTATCCTCGTGTGATTTTGGCAATGAAACCACTATCTGAGTGTTGGTAGGTACCGCATTGTGTAAACTGTATTGCAACAGTCGAATGACGACGGTACAAGTAAAATAAAACAGAAATCATCAATTCCTAAGATATTAGTTACACTAATGGTTGCAACAATAGTGCGATGTCTACTGGATGCCTGTAACTGTGTCTCCATTAGCTAAAGCATCTGGATGTATTTAGTAGCATCATTTGATGTTTGCAAATATTTATTAATCTCATTCGGGAATAGGGTAGGGTCCGTTTGTGTTGGAGATATGAATAAATTACTAAGTGAAATGATGAATAACTTACCAAAAACGCTGAAGGAATGTGATTTGTAACTGGCAAAGGTGAATGAGTCAAGGAATTTAATACTCAAAGTATATAAGACAATAATAAAAAATAAAGAAGGGATAATTAGATGACTAGAGAAGTTGTTATCAGAGCATACACTTCATTGCATTTAAATTCATTTTAATATTTTCTAGGTATTTAACAAAGTGAGCAATAAAAAATCGGCAAATAAATTAAAACCCATTGAATGAATAAAAATGACTTGCTAGATAGAAGAATTCTAAAAGATAGCAACAAAATTGTTAGGGCAGGAAATGCAGCAAAAAAAAAAAAAAAAAAAAAAAAAAAAAAGATGGAAGTGAGAAAGGGAGTGCCGTGCATGGTAATGTACTAGGACTACTACTGTTCTAACGAATATTTGAGTTGATTGTAATTACAGCTGGCATTATATCATATAATATGATTAAAACTAGACAGGAGTATGAACAACTACAGGGGGGATCCGGACGGGATAAATAGCTTGGTAGATTAACATGGGTAAATATAAATGCCCAGAAGAGTCACCTAATGAGGTACACTTATAAAAAAGTGAAGTTTTTCTCTCATTTTAAGTTGCAGAAGGAATTGTGTATGTGAATATAAACACTAGCTCGTACCCGCGACTTCGTACGCGTGGATTAAGAATTTTTTTGCCAGAATTAAATATAGAAAGTTGTTGGTAACGAAGGATTGGTCCCAAACAATATCGTGTCGGAATAATATGACAGGAAAGCTAACACTATATCATTGTACCGTCGAACCTGTGCTCTTGAAGAGAATCAATTTCCAACATATTTCTGTCATCATTCGATAAGGTCTCAAAATTTCGTGACTACAACTGTTAATCATACTGGAAAAAATATCCTGTGCCCTACATACAGATTTCCTTATAAAATTCCATCACAACGATATAGCCATTTAGTCGTCAAAATGTAACAAAAAGACTGAGACTTACTTCCGTATTTATAATAATATTACTGTGGTTCACACTCACACACTGACTGTGAACAGAACCTGAGGGATCATTATAACGTAAACAAGTGTACACCTACAACATTGCAAGACTACCTACGATTTGCCTCGAATTGCACCCCTAACTTTCTAATATCTACAGTTTAACATTCAATCCGAATAACCTGCGGCCCAGGCCTGACTCTTACGATGAGAAACAATTTTTTTTAAATTTTAGCCTCCACGGAGATTCGAACCGGAGACCACGACGTTCGTAAGGAAGGGCTTTAACCACTAACCTGCCAGTCCACTACATGAAAACACGGTACAGAGACGTCCATATCCAACGTGTCTGTCTATCGCCGTATTTCGAAGTTATGAGACAACATGTGTTATTTATAATTTTTCAACCAAATATAGACAGTATTTTTCTCCTTGTTTCAAAGGATAAGTGTGCAAAGTTTCATCGAGATCGGATGAAAACTGTGGATTTGTATGAAGAACAACAAACAAACAAACATTCATCTTTATATATAAAGATTTGGTAATAAACCCAATCATGGGGCAGGTGACTAGATAAGGTTTCATAATTCTTAATATGTTTCAGAGGGTGTTTGAGGGGATGTGTGAGAGAAGTTAGGGAATTGGGTTATGAATGCTTAGTCAGACTACTGCTTGAATATAGTGTTGCAGTAAGTTACCCACACCTTGGTGTCAAATTTAGAAGTTGAAGGGGAAGCTTGGGACAGAAGTTAAATTTGTTAGTTTAAATTACTGCAGAACATAACCACATAACCAGGTTTTTTGTTTTTTTTTTTGCTGTCATCAGTACCTCGATTGGTTTGATGCAATCCTTCATCCCTTCCTAATTTGTGCTAACCTCTTCATCTCTGCATACCCCTTACAACCCACGTTCTCAATTATCTGCTTCAATACAGTTCTTACCTTCGACTATTCCCTCCAATAACAAATTAACCAATCCAGCATATCTCAAAATATGACCTACCAGCCTGCCTCTTCGTTCTGTAAGCTTCTTCCACAAACTTCTTTCCTCACCCATCATTGCCAAAAGTCGTTCATTTCGTGCTTTGTGAGTCCACTTAATTTTCAGCATTCTTCAGTAGAAGCTTTGCAACGGAGGTCATCTTTGCTGATATGGATCTTTTTTTTTCATCTGCTTAACGTCTCTCTAACAGCGAGGTCTTTAGAGACGGGAAAGGATTGAGGGCAAGGAACGGGAAGGTATTCGGCCATGGTCTTTTGAAGGAAGCATCCCGGCATTTGCCTGGAGTGATTTGGGAAAGATATGGATCTTCAGTGTTTGACATGTTGTATGCCGATGTTTAGCGGAAGCTGATGCGGAGGAGGAAAAATAAATGTATAATTATTAAGAATTTAATATTTTATCAAAAATAAACTTAAAATCAAAATAAGTATTTTTGGTAAGGGTTTGGGAGAGACAATACTAGTCTTTTCCAACCAAATGTCAACCTCTCCTTCACGTGGTGCACCCTGTTTGCACGGACGAGGCTCTGGCGACTGAAAGATTCCCGGTATAAGGAGTCACCCACTGCTTGCCAACGGCCTCCGAAAGGAGGGCGGAAGAGCGGGGAGTGGTTCAGGGCACCCTCTTGCCCTTGGGGTTGGAAACGGCCCCTAAAGGCGGATGAATCAGAAATGATCAACGGCATGGGGATGCAGAAGGCAACGGGAAACCACTGCATTAAAGACCCAAAGGGTATCCCGAGGACATGTAATCCTCTCAAATTACATATATCATGATGGCTTCTTCCTGGGTAAAATATTCCGGAGGTAAAATAGTCCCCCAATCGGATCTCCGGGTGGGGACTGCTCAGGGAGGAGTCATCAGAATGGATAGAAACATTCTACGAGTCGGAGCGTGGAATGTTAGAAGTCTGAATAGGGCAGGTAGGTTAGAAAACTTAAAAAGAGAGATGGAACAGCTTAAGTTAGATGTTGTTGGGATTAGTGAGATTAAATGGAAGGACGCACAGGATTTCTGGTCTGGGGAGCACAGGATAATTAGCACACAAGCTGTCAATGGAGTCACTGGTGTAGGATTTGTAATGAACAAGAAAGTAGGGAAACGGGTGAGTTATTATGAAAGTTTAGTGACAGGATTATTTTGATGAAGTTAGAAACTAAGCCCGTCCCAACCACGTTAATACTAGAGAATATGCCAACAACACAGGAAGATGACGAAGAAATAGAGAAAATATACACCGAAATTGAAGAATTAATCCAAATTGTGAAGGGGAGGAAAATATAATATCCATGGGTGATTGGAATGCGATAGTGGGAGAAGGAAAGGAGGGGAATACTGTAGGAAGTTTCGGTCTAGGAGAAAGAAATGAGCGAGGAAGCAGGTTGCTAGAATTTTGTGAAAGATATAAGCTAGTAGTGGCAAACACACTGATTAAGAACCATGCAAGAAGAATATACATCTGGAAACGTCCTAGGGATACAGGCAGATATCAGCTAGATTATATCTATGGTCAAACACAGATTCAGGAATCAAGTTCTAGACTGTAAAGCGTACCCAGGAGCAGACATAGACTCTGACCATAATTTGATAATAATGAAGTGCAGGCTGAAATTTAAGCGAATAAGGAAGCAGTATAAGCAGATCAGACTGGAAGTGAATAAACTGAAACAATCTAGCACGAGAGAAAAATTTGTAGAAATGGTAGACTTGGGTCTAAGAAGTAACTCTGAAAAGGAGCTCAACCGAGGACGAAATGGAAGTGCATTAAAGACCGAAATAATGAAAGCTGGCTAAAGAAACCTTAGGCTTTAGGGAACTAAGCTGCCCGAAAACCTTGGATCACAGAAGAAATTTTGCAGCTGATGGATCAGAGGAGAAGGTACAAAAATGCTCAGGATGAAGCAGGAAGAGAGCAGTACAGGCAATATTAGAAATCAAATAAATAGGAAATGCAAAATAGCAAAAGAAAAATGGCTACAAGTAAAAGTGTGAAGAAGTAGAAAAGAAATGGTCGTAGGAAAAGTAGATGTTGCATATAGAAAGATCAAACAGAATTTTGGAGAAATGAAGAAAAGAGGTATGAACATTAAAGCTGCCGATGGGAAACCTCTTTTAAGCTCAGAAGATAGAGCTAACCGATGGAAGGAATACATTGAGAAACTGTATGATTGGGGACGACTTGAACAATAGTGTATTGGAAAAGGAAGGCGATGTCGACATTGATGACTTAGGAGATCCTGTTTTGAGGACAGAATTTAATAAAGCTCTGAATGACTTGAAAGCAAATAAGGCAGTTGGAATTGATGAGATCCCTGCAGAACTTCTTAAATCTCTAGGAGAGGAAGGAATCGAAAGATTATTCAAGCTGATATCAAAAAGTTATGAAACAGGAGAAATTCCAACTGATTTTAATAAAAATATCATCTTCACACTTCCAAAGAAAGCACAAGCCGACAAATGTGAGAATTATCGCACCATTAGTCTAACATCACATGCTTCAAAATTACTGACTAGAATAATATACAGAAGGATGGAAAGGGTAGTAGAAGAGATAGTAGGTGAAGATCAGTTTGGGTTTAGGAAAAATCGCGGTACCAAGGGAAGCAATTCTGTCTTTAAGATTAATACTTGAAGGGCGGATCAAGAAAAACAAAGATACTTTTTATGGCATTTGTTGATTTAGAAAAAGCTTTTGATAATGTTAGGTGGGACAAGATGTTCAAAATTTTAAAGAAGTCAGGTCTAAAGTATCGAGATAGAAGAACACTCTATAAACTATATAAGAATCAAGTGGCTATAATAAAAGTAGAGAATCACGAGAGACATGCATCAGTTAAAAAGGGTGTGAGACAAGGTTGTAGTCTATCCCCGTTAATATTCAACTTGTATGTAGAAGAAGCAATGAAGAAAGTCAAAGAAAAATTTCCATGCTGGTATAAGTTTTCAGGGAGAAAAAATCAGTATGCTACGATTTGCTGATGACATTGTCTTGTTAGCAGAGAGGGCTGAGGATATTGAGAAGTTACTTGAATGGCATGAACAAAATACTGAAGGAAGATTTCGGACTGAATATAAATCAAAGTAAGACAAAAGTGATGAAATGTAGCAGAAATGATACCAATAGTAGTAGATTAAATATAAAAATAGGATCGGATGCTATAGGAGAAGTAAGTGAAGTTCTGTTACTTGGGAAGCAAAATTACAACCGATGACCGAAGCAGGAATGATGTTAAAAGCAGAATAGCAGCTAGCAAAAAGAGCCTTCATGAAAACGAGAAACCTTTTAGTTTCAAATATTGATCTAGGAATTAGAAAGAACTTTTTAAAACTCTATGTGTGGAGCACAGCACTTTACGGTAGCGAAACATGGACTTTAGGAATACCGGAAAGAAAGAAACTTGAAGCATTTGAAATGTGGTGCTACAGAAGAATGCTAAAAATTAGGTGGACAGACAAAGTAAGAAATGAACGAGTTTTGGAAATGATGGGTGAGAAAAGAAGTTTATGGAAGAAGCTTACAGGAAGAAGAGACAGGCTGGTAGGTCATATTTTGAGACATGCTGGATTGGTTAATTTGTTAGTAGGAGGGAACAGTCGAAGGTAAGAACTGTAGAGGTAGACAGAGATTAGAATATATGAAGCAGATAATTGAGGACGTGGGCTGTAAGGGGTATGTAGAAACTGAAAAGGTTAGCACAAGATAGGAAGGGATGGAGGATTGCATCAAACCAGTCTAAAGACTGACAACAGCAAAAAAAAAAAAAAAGTATTTTTAATGCCACATTCTACATTTTTCCATAAGAAAAGTTTATTTCCGTATGATACGGCCATATTGATTTATTTTTTGCCTCATCATTCAACAACAACAAAAAGTGGAATGATTTCACAAGTGTATTAAATTATTTACATAACTTTGCTTGCGTCTAAAACGATCTTTGTCATATGAACTTTGAGGAATTTCGCGGCTCAACTAATTCAAGCTTCAAGCACAAGGCCACACCACCGTACACAGTACTACAATTCTACGGATTTTTATAAAAAGTTAGATTTTTCGGATTTTGTAAAATATCTACAGATTTTTGCTGCTTTTTACTATTCGTTGATTTTTTTTTTCTTATATTGGTGTTTTGTTAAACTTTGAGCGTATTGTATTAATGCATTACAGAATTGTCAATAATTGTGAATCGTTTCCTTGCAAAAGTTCGTGTGAACCAACGATTGAAATATAGCTCATATTTTATTTGGTTATTGATTTTATAGATCTTAAAAGAGCGTAATACAGAACTATCGGCGCACTCTTTACGCACGGTAACACGCTCGTTGGCACGGCTTATAAAGTTTGTGTTTAAAAAAATTATTTTATCTTCAGCTGTTAGTGTAACAATAAAGTAAACTTGTTTAATTAATGGTAAAGTATATATTAATTACTAACTAATCAAAATTTCTTCATTAGATTTAGTGACTGTCACATTCGTATAATAACACGAGAAATAGATGATATTGATGGACTAGAACTGTATGAAGAAAACTATGGCGGTATCACAGTGATGACATACATAACAGAAAAAAACATTAACTGAATTACTGAAGTGTACCCCACTATCGAAGTAGTCTTCAGAATTATTGCCGCCACACGTAATACAGCCTGTGTCCGCAGAAAGAAATTTTTCATGGTTAAAAAATATTAAAACATATTTGAGGAATTCGATGACACAAGATTAATTTTTAGCTCTTTCTATTCTTTTGAATTGAAAATGAAATAGCTCATTCGTTAATTCTTGTGCTTTTATTAAATACTAGACGACCCATGCGAAAATTTCGCGAATAAAATGAGACGAATAGTGAGGTTGAAGTATGATGTCACCAAAGCTTAGTCATTACTCTTCATATTCCTACTTCAATTATCGATTTTGGTTAGAAATCCAGTGAGATAAATGGATCGAAAACACAAAAAACGTATTTTAGAAATATTAACATTTTTGCCCTTTAAGGGTCGAATTACGAAAAATTCCTTTCTTAAAATATAATGTTACCACGGCGGAGACCTTAATCTTTAATATGATACCTCATTTATCTATATCGGTTAGATATTAAGGGAGAGAAATGACTCGTGACACAAAAATGTGTTATAGAAAAATTTATACGTTTTCCCTTAAAGGGTTGAAATCCAAAAACATTCTTTCTTAAAATTGATGTCACAAAGCTTAGACATTACTCCTTGTAATCCTACTTCATTTATCGATTTTGGTTAGATATCCAGGGAGATAATGGCTCGAGATACAAAAAACGCATTTTAGAATAATTGACATTTTTTTCCCTTTAATGGTCGAATTATGAACAATTTCTTTCTTAAAATATAATGTTACCACGGCGGAGACCTTATTCTTTAATATGATACCTCATTTATCTATATCGGTTAGATATTAAGGGAGATAAATCGCTCGTGACACAAAAATGTGTTATCGAAAAATTTATACTTTTTCCCTTTAAGGGTTAAATTCCAAAAACATTCTTTCTTAAAATAAGATGTCACAAAGCTGAGACATTACTCCTCATAATCCTACTTCATTTATCGATTTTGGTTAGATATCTAGGGAGATAAATGGTTCGAGATACAAAAAACGCATTTTAGAATAATTGACATTTTTGCCCTTTAAGGGTCAAAATTACGAAAAATTCCTTTCTTAAAATATAATGTTACCACGGCGGAGACCTTAGTCTTTAATATGATACCTCATTTATCTATATCGGTTAGATATCAAGGGAGATAAATCGCTCGTGACACAAAACGAATAGCAACAATATTGATACTTTTGCCCTTTAAGGGTCGAATTCCGAAAACTTCAGTCCTTAAAATATAATGTTACCAAAGTGAAGACCATAAGCTTTAAAATGACACCGCATTCATTGATTTCGGTTAAGTGTGAAGGAAGATACAGGCTTGTGACAAAAAAATACCTTATTGAAATAATATATATATATAATTTTAGTATCAAGAAAAGGCGCAAACATAATTTTTAAATCTCTGTACGTATTTCTTCCAAGGAGTTAATATACATCAGTATATCCTTCATGATTTGTTATCTTTATGTTTGTTAACTTTTAATAACTCTTCTAATATAATATTTTAAAACTCAAAGTTTATTTTATGATTTATCGTTATTCATCAGAAATACCTACGATTAATATATTTTGTACAAAGGGCAAGGGCCTGGCAAAGATCTGCCGCCCGGGGACTCGCAATGAGTAAGGCCGACGCTGAGGCTTAGCCAATATCCGATAATCAATGTGGTCGCAGTATTTAACATTTCTGTTACCGAAAATATGCTAAATTTAATGTCAACAAAGAAAATGTATGGTCCCTAAAATAAAAAAGCAGCAGTGATGATAGTGACAATGTATAAAACATGTTCAGAGATATTTCTTACTTTCAATGTAGAATATTATTTTGTATTTCGAATTTTAAAGACATGGAAATAAAAAGTATTCTTAATTTTGACTCTCTCTTCAATAATTATTGTTTCAGTCTTTCAGTTAGTGAGTTTTCGGATTTTTGTACCCAACCTACGGATATTTTAGCGGTCATCTACGGATATTCAAAGACAAATGGCTGGCAGCACCAACCGCACATCTCCGAGCCCACCACCCGCCTTTGGGAACGTGTATAAACCACGTAGCTCCATTTTGGCCTCCTGTGAACCCCCATCCCCCCCCCCCCCCCACGAAGCACGTAGCTTTTTTCCCTTTTGATTTCAGAAGACATTTTGTACTGTTTTCTCTTGTAAATTGCATAAGGAGATAATTTATTGAGGGAAATAAATATTCACATGCTGCTGTGAGTTCTGTTCCTCATTTTAACTGTGAAAAATGTTATGAAAGGAAAGCTACGTGGCCTGGCTCGAAACCCCCCCTCCCCCCACCCCAACGTAGCCTACCAGCCAACCCCTCCCCCCCCCCCGGACCGAGCCATGTAGTTTGTGCACGCTCCCTTTCCACGGCTCTAGCGGCCCATTCACAGTCCAACTTGTAGGACCTACGGTGATCCGATTTTCTTTAAAGAACTCTTGATGGGTCGTGAAAGGGGTTACAGGACTACATATAGGACGTGTTGGATGTTGTTGGACTCCCAGACAGCCAACACCGGTCCTTGTCGTCCAACAAGCTATGGCTTTAGATCGTGATTGGAGGAAACATCCTAAGACTGTGGGATAAGAACACAGGTGTGCCACGAGAAAGTACGAGTGGAAAGGAATACTTGGAACATCTTGTTTAATTTAATTTAATTTAATTTAATTGCAATGCAGCACAGGCTCCGGTGGCAATTTCCCTACACACCCATCTTCCCCCTATCCTGCACCCACCTACATTTGCCCTCTACAAATTTTATCTTTAAATTCCTTCAAAGTTTTCGGTAAATTATTCATCATTTCTCTTGGTAACTCATTCCAATCCCTGACACCCTTACCTAAAAAAGAGAATCTTCCCACACCCTTGTGCCTGAAATCGAGTGCCAGCTTGTGGTCATGGTCATCTTTTCCCTTCCATGCACCACTTTTCATACCTATTGCAATATCTTTCCATGCCTCATCACCAGTATATGCCCTGTACACTCCCATGACCCTCCTCATCCTCCTCCTGTCTTGCAATGAATCCCATTCCAGCTCCTTTATCATATCCGTCACTGATTGCATTCTGCGATAATTTCCAGAAACAAATCTAGCAGCCCTTGTTTGCACCCTCTCCAACTCCTGTATTTGATACGTAAAATGAGGGTCCCATACTACACTACCATATTCGAGCAATGGTCTGACCAAAGTTTTGTAACCCAATTCCTTGACTTCTCTCGTACATCCCCTCATAACTCTCTCCAACAAGTGCAGAACTTTGAAACCTTTTCCTACCACCTGTCCTATGTGTCCTGCCCCCTTCTATCAGCGTGAATGAATGAGCGCATCCTACGGTATTTCTACACGGATGTCTTCCAAGTTTGACTGTGAATAGGCTGCTTTACTTTACAAATTCAAACAAGTAAATCCCTCGTTTAGGTAATAACATCCTTCATTTCATCGTTGTTTTTATTGCAAGATCGTCAGAAAAAAGTAACCACGTTGTTGTCAGCTAAACGACGATGGAGAAAGGTCGAAGGAGAAAAGAATCATGTACAGGGCTAGTTAAAATGATTGCAGTGATTTCAGGAAATTATTACAAATTTATTATTTGACATTTACTTACAAGATTACGCATATACATAAACAAACTTCGAATGTTTTGTTGAGTGTCCACAGATGCAATATGTGCACCTTTAGTGACTCTGCGCACATCAAGTCTATAATCGAGTTTTTCCCATACCCGATGCAGCATGTCTGTCAATGAGAGCAAATGCATTGGTGATGCGAACCCGCATGTCTGGTATATCAACTGGTACTGGTGGCACGAACACTGTGTATTTTATGAAACCCCAAACAAAGAAGTCGCAGGGGGTTAGGTCAGAGGAACGAGGAGGCCATGACATCAGCTGACGATCAGCATCCCCAGCACTACCAGTCCATCTGTTTGAAATCCTGGTGTTAGGGAAATTACGGACAACTAGAGATAAATGGGGTGGAGCACCGTCCTGCTGGAAAATGAAATCTTCACTGTCGTCTTTCAGAAGCGACATGAGTTAATTCTGCAACATTTGCATATAGATTTTCCCTGTGATCGTAACTTCATTAAAGAAAAAAGGCCCATTAGGTTTTTTTCGTGAGATTGCGCAAAACACGTTCACTTTGGGAGAGTCACGAACGTGGTGCACATAGGGATTGCAATCTAGCAAAGCGGGATCCCGCAATCCCGCAATCCCGCGGGATCCCGCATCATTAGACAGTCTCGCGGATCCCGCACAAAATTAAGATAATATGGATAAAACGCGTGTCAGTGCGTGACTCACTGCCCCACTCGGTCTCTATCGGATGTATTGTACTGTTTGCCTATACCTTTCCAGTTCGCATTTGGCGCGTGTGAACAAACTTTTTTTTTTGTCAATCTTCGTCATTCGTAAGTAAATAGATACACTTTTACGTCTTCATTTTCGAGTACACATTTCTGTAACTTGAGTTATGTTGCGTATTTAGTACGATTTTGTAACTATATAATTATTTTTTATGTCTTGCAAACGTAATATGAACTACAAAGTTAGAGCTTTTTATTCATGGTTTCATTATTCCCATTCTCTGTATCTATAAAACGAAAACCGGACATATTGGTCGTACAAAAACTCGGAAACTGCGCGGCAGATTTCGACGTAGTTTTCACCGTTTTAAAGCTTAGAATCTTAATTTACTTGTCTGGCATGTCTTATGTTTCAACGATAAATAATGTAGGAGCATTAAATGAAATTCTGAAGATATGGTGAGAAATTACACAAGAGGAATCACTAGATGCCGCATACTCCGCACTAAACACACAACTCAATGTCTCTGACCATAGCCTTTAATTAAAGCAATAAGATAGCTTATAGTAATAACTATTTTGCACACTAAACAAAACTTCAAGTATTCTTTCTTTTAATTCGATATATTCAATTTTTATAAGCCATGGCTTGAAGTATTCTTTCCTTTAATTCGGGATATCAATTTTTAAACGACATAGATAGCCGTAAAAACAACAGAGATTTTCTGTAAGCACGATCTCTAGACAATATCTCTGGCCTTCAGCATTCAGCATTAGTCTGTTTACGATAATATTATTCCGGATTCACTTTTGACATTTTATCTGCAGAGTTAAAGGAACTGGCGTTTCGAGCCACAAGTATATCAATTCACTTCGCAATTGAATCAAATTTGAGTTTTTAACATAATCTAGGGTTGTTCAGTGATGTAGTAATAAAATTTCTTAACCAAATTATCGAAGCTTGATATACATGAATCTTTTCGGACGAATGAAAGAAGTATACGAGCAAATAAACTTCAGCCCACCAATTTCTTGGTAGGGGGCGGGTGAATGTAAGTTTGCTTTAATTCCGAAAAAGTTGGCGCGTGTTCTATGAATCTTTGTACAAATGTTTTATGGGAATAAAAATATGGTACGGATAAATCTACGCCAACTATACCGGGCAACGCCGGGAACTCCGCTAGTTTAGGGAGCGTGCACAAACTACGTGGCTCGGTCCAGGGAGGGGAGGGGTTGGCTGGAAGGCTACGCTGGGCTACGTGGGGGGAGGGAGGGTTCCGAGCCATGCCACATAGCTTTCCTTTCATAACATTTTTCACAGTGAAAATGATGAACAGTACTCACAACAGCATATGAATATTTATTTCCCTCATTTAATTATCTCCGTATGTAATTTACAATATTCTGACAAGAGAAAACAGTACAAAATGTCTTCTGGGATCAAAAGGGAAAAAAATCTACGTTCTACGTGAGGGGGGGAGGGGGGTTCACAGGAGGCCAAAATGGAGCTACGTGGTTTATGCACACTCCCTTGCAGATAAAGTTATTGTGACAGTTTCCTTTTTTACGGCTGAAAATTTGATTATTCGTTGATAGGAAACTAATGTTATCGTAATTTTAATCGCATACCTATTTATTTAGCAGCTATTAAAAGGCAATTGTATATCCTTTGACTTATTGCTGTTATGGCCGCTGCCCCAATGCGTTTCTTTGACGAAAGCCGCCTGTTTACATGTGCCGCTCAGGCTATAGATTAATACCTCTTTTCCTTGTTATTATTCCGACTAAAAGCAAAAAAAGTTATAATAAAGTTTTCACGGATGTATCGACGACTTGTGTTGTAGGAACACCATACTTCGACGGCTGCCTCCGCCATCTCCCTCACGTGTGAAATCTCGTGTTTTTACAATGAAATCCGGAGATACAACCTATGAAAACTTCACTGCAATCATTCGCCGAGAAAGTCTCCTTTCTTACTAAAAAGTAATAATTTCCACTCATAAAACGTCGTTACGCCACATATGTTAAATTGAAATACTTGACATTTAAGTGATGGTGAGTAGTTTCCTTTAATAACATTGAATCAACTGTAATATCAATCAAAGAATCAAGAGATATAATAATAAATCCCACAAAACCAATTTTGTAAAAAAAATAAAAAAATAAAAAAAAATAAAAAAAATAAAAAAAAAAAAAAAACCACGTCACGTGCTTGTGCAGTGACAAAATGTTATGAGATCTTGTTCTGAGCCAAGTCTACACTTTACAGAGTATATTCACTTCACTTTGTGAAATGGAATGCTTTCTCTCGGTGTTATGGAACGTTTATTTAGAATTAAAAAAAAAAAACAAAACACTCTGGTAACTTGGCCACTAAGCAAACCATGTTTTTAAAGTCATGTGATATACTGTAAGGCACATAATATGACCTAACACTGAATACTTTCCATTTTTTAATATTTATTTAAAAATTGGTTTAGATTAAAAAACAAAAATGAAAAACCTCGAGATGTACTCAAGACATGCTAAAAAGTTTTAATATCATTTTGCTAATTAAAATATTGTTAACTATTAATTTTTATCATTTAACATTATAAAACTGTTTGCGCCAATCCCGCACGGATCCCGCGGGATTGAAAACACTGCGGGATTGCAATCCTTACACCTGTCCAATGTGTCCTGCCCAATTGAGCTTGTTATCAAAAGTAATGCCAAGATATTTACATTTCAAGTCTTCAGCAAGCAATTCTTTCCCCACCTTATATTCATAATTAACCTTTTGTTTTTTATTTGTGTATCTAATAAGCTAACTCTTCTTTGCATTTATCTTCATTCCATGTTTACCAACCCAACTAGATATCCTGTCCAGATCACCCTGCAACTGTTTACAATCCTCTATCATTTTGATTATTTTTATACAGCATTATGTTATCTGCAAACAATTTAATTTCAGATAGTAAACAATCAACACAATTATTCATTAGAATAATGAATAGCAATGGTCCCAATACACTACCCTGTGGCACCCCCATTTTTACTTCCACTTCTTTTGATACTACATTTCTGTTTTCTACCTTTTAAAAATTCTTCTACCCAGCAAATAATCACTTTCTCATCCACTCCAATGGTTTTTACCTTATTTACTACCATTTTATGGCTTACTCTGTCAAACAGCTTTAACAGATCTAGTGGTACACTATCAATTTGGCCTCCCTTGTCCATTTCATCTGAAATATCTTGCATATATCCCACCAACTGAGATTCGCATGAATATCCTTGCCTGAACCCATGTTGCCTGCTTGAAAACCACTTACGTTCCTCACATATATTTCTGATATGGTTGCATAACAATCTTTCCATTAATTTACCTAACACTGATGTCAAACTGATTGGCCTGTAATTCTCAACTCTATTTCTCACCCCTCCTTTATGTACCGGTACTACTATTGCACTTTTCCAGTCCTGTGGTAAGCAGCAAGTATCCAGATTCAATTTAAATAATATTTCAAGATAAGGTACAATATCACATCCTGCTATCTTTAAGATATCTGTAGTAATATTATCTTCACCAGCCCCTTTATGTTTTTTGAGCTTTCTTGTTTCCTTCATGATTTCCTCAGGATGAATATCATATTTTTTACTATCATCATTTCTAATTGTGTTATTAAGCTCGTTCTCCGAATTAAACCCTCCTGTTTCTGATTCATTGTCCCTAATGCTTTCACTGAACCAGTTACTTAAAATCTCTGCCTTTTTCAAATCGTCAGTAACTTCTTCTCCATCCTTATCTATAAGTGTCTCTACACCCTCCCTTCCCCTTAATTTCCTGATATAGCCATAGAAATTTCTAGATGCATCAGTTAATGGTCCTCCTGCACTGACAATACTCTTCATAAACCCATCTTTAGCCATTTTCTTTGCTGTTATTAAGTCCTTGTTTAGTTGTTTTAAATATTCCTTACTACCCTGCTGTCTCTTAACTCTGTTATGTTCTCTTCGTACCAACGTCTTTAACCTCCTTACTTCCCTATTATAGTACATAGGTTCTCTACTTCTCTTTATTTCTGCCTTGGAATAAATTTTTCTTCCCCCTCTCTTATTATCTCCTTGAACTCTTCCCATCTTGACTCTACTGTACTTGAGCCTTCCTTGCATTTGCTGAATTGTTCTTTGAAATATCTCTTTAAATTTGAAACCTGTGCCTTTTTATAATTGTACCTATTTCGCCCTTCAACTTTGGCTGCTGGTTTACTGAATTCTCTAATATCCATCAGAATTACTTCATTATCACTAATTCCTTCAGTTACTTGATACCTCAAAAGGTTTTCATCGGGCTTAATTAGAAATATATCCAAAATATTTTGTTCCCTAGTGTTTTGCTCAACTACTTGTGTAAATCCTCCTTCCCTTATTAAGATATTTTCAAATCTTTGTCCCCTTGTGTTATTTATATTATTTGCTTCCCAGTTTACACCTGGTAAATTTAAATCCCCACCGATGATGATCATTTTATTGTCACCTCTGAAATCTGAGCATGAATTTAATTTCTGCCCAAGAGCCTCACCTTCTTACAAAAATTTAACTTCAATTCTGTTCAGAAATTTCCTAATGTTTTCAGTTGCTTTTACCTTCAAACATTTGTACAGTAGATACAAAACGTGTAACTTTATTGCAATTCATATTTATTGTTATCTAAACGAAATTACCTACCAAATAATTTATATGATTTCTTGTAGGAAAAATACAGATACCGTACAGTCACCGAACTATCCGTGGACGCCTATTATTTTTCGGTTTTCAGTAGACAAATTAAAGTTTTGCTATTAAGTATCTGGATAGCGACTGCTTGATGTGTGGATAGGACAGTGATATACATGTGTCTTGCTGCTCCTACACAGGGGCGTAGCTACTATGGGACTAGGCGGTGCAGTGCACCGGGGTCCCTACTCTCAGTGGGCCCCCAAGCATACCTCTAGGGGCCCCCAAGCGTAGTTCAAAGGCCCACGAGCCTCATGGAAAACTGGCGAACTTTTTTTTTTAGCTCTACAGTCATCTAAGGGGGCCCCTTGGCACAACTCAAGGGCCCCATCCTCAGCACAGGGGGCCCTTAACAGCAACACAAAGCAAAAAGGTCGCCCATCTGGCCTGAGGGCCCAAAATAAATTTTTTGCACTGGGGCCCTTGTTGACCTAAGCTACGCCACTGCTCCTACAGTACAAATTTTCTTCATCAATTCCTCAAAACCTTATGAGCAGCGTGGCAGATAAAGATTGAAGCCACTGTGCTGGCATTACAAAAATTCAGTAGACTTGTCTGAAAACTGAATAGTTACCAATATATTGCACGCATATAACACAGAAACTGCTCCTGTTAAAGAAAATCGCCTAATAAAAATAATAAGTTGTTGTCACTTACGTCGATACAAATCGTTTCGTAAAATTCGAATATCTTGATCACGACTCGTCATTCAACTACATCAAAAAGCTATGACACACAATTCTATAACAATAATACACAATAACTCCCCTTCTTCCACATTGAAGCACGCAGTTGACTGGCTGTGGTTGAATCTAGAACGTTTTTAAATAGTGGGACTCCAGCTAGGACTGGCGGCATGTAACCGGAAGCAATTGTGCCAAGGCCCTTTTGAAGGAAGCATCCCGGCATTTGCCTGGAGTGATTTGGCAAAACCATGGAAAATCCAAATCTGGATACCTGGACTGGGATTTGAACCCATGTCCTCCAGAATGCGATACCAGAGTGTTAACCGACTGGGAATTTGTGGTGAGAGGGGAAAAATACAGAAAATTACGGAATATTTTCATGATAATATAGTGATGAAAACAGGTTTTGTTGAGTCACTTCACCAACAGAAACTTGTCGATATCAAATGTTCCATGATCTTTGAGACATAGCCATTATCTTTGAAATTCAGATAGTGTTGTTGAAGTGGATTCCGCGTGATTCCATTGGATAGTAAGACCTCTCGTTTTACTAAACATTTTATAGCTCTTGTGTTTGGCTTCATTAAACTACCGAGCTGAATGCATTTTTAGTTTGTTTCAGTTACGTAGAAACATATTTCTCCCGTTAAATAGTTCTCAAAATCTCCATGTAGAGTTTGCTTCAATTTTGATTGTTTGCATAGTTTATCATTGAAATTATATGGTTATTTAAATAACTGATTAATGGAGGCAGCGGGATTTCTTCATATAATTACAAAACCTTTGCATCTAAATTTACATAAGTCACAGATTTTTTTCCAAATAACATTCAGCAGCCATAGATCATTATTAATACAAAAAATAAATTAATATCTCTCTTTCTGGAGCATAAGCTCATTTACTCTCAACAGTTCAGTTTGTGGCCACGTTATTTTCGATTAATGTTTGAAGAGTACCAGTTAGGTGTACCTTCCTTTTATTCTTTAATTTTCATTTTGATTAAACTTTATATAGTCTGTCAGTAAAATTATGTAGTTATTTAAATAACTGATTAAGGGAAGGAGCGGGATTTTTCTGTATAATTCCAAAACTGATGCATCTACATTTACACAAGTCACAGATTTATTTACAAACAACATTCAACAACCATAGATAATCTTTAATACAAAAAGTTAAATTAATATTTCACTTTCTGGAGAATAAATGACTGTGGAAGGATATGCATCATAAAATGTTCTTGGTGTGCACGTAATTTTTGTTTCAAATGTTTCTATGATTTCCATCATTCATCACTTGTGTATTTCTCAAAGTAAAATAAATAATTTAGAGACTTTGTTTCAAAACAAATTCAAAATGCTAAAAAAAAAAAAAAAAAAAAAAAAAAAAAAAAAAAAAAAAAAAAAAAAAATCCGCAGGTTGTGGGATTGAACTCAACCCACCACCTCAACATGCATGGTTAAACCAATAATTAACAAGTGGTCTTCCAAAGCAGTATAACTCATTTATGCACAATTTTAACACTTTTTAATCCCCGATTTCTTTTAAATGGAGGCCCACCAGAGAGAACAGCTTTAAGGTGAGAAACCATAGTTGACGTACTATTTATCAGGCTTGTTTATTCTACTATAGTGATTTCCAAACTGAAGACCTCTCCTTGCCAGCATTCATGAATAAAAATAATTATAATTTATTTGTATATTTTTTTTTACTAAAATAATGATTGAGGGCACATCTAGAATTGACTTTGAATTAATATGTTCAATTTTATGTCTTTAGGTGTGGCAGTTTTTTAAAAAATTGTACCACTTGGTGTGCACAATCCGTCGCATAGCATAAGTTCTTATGTAAGTAGGAAAGAAATATATTGAATGTTTAACAAATATGGAGCTCAAATGTAATTAGTTGGAAAAAAGTTGTTACTGCGTTAGCTCTCAAAAAATTCTGGCTACAATCCCGGGTTCAAATCTCGGTTGGGGCAAGAATTTTTAAGATTTTTATTTGATCATATGAATTATGTTTGCGCATTCAGTGGTTCAGATTCTATGTCAAATTGTAAGTCCCAGAGGAAAGGAACTGCCTCTGATACAATGGCTTAGTATGACTCTTTCTGGCGGATCCAACCAACCTTCAGGCTAGGTTTTTAAACTGTCTATATGTTTAATATATCCAATGTAGCTAATACTATTATTTGAGCAACTCTTGTAAATATACAAAAATAATTTCTCACAAACTTCTTGAAGGATTTTGATGAAATCTTGCTTACTGAACAGAAATTGAAAGATGCCGAGTGAAGATCGGTCACCCTGGTACTTAGTTTTATTCCTGATACAGGTTGAATTCAGCAATATGAAAGCAGCTTAAATTGATTGTAGAACTATATTGATCATGTCTTGTGCTGAAACAAACTGCACCAGTTATCATTCTGCTCTGGACTACACTTCAACCTAACTACAACCTCCACAAATACTGTTGTTCCAAAATCGTAGTTTCTGTCACAGGCACATTGATACATTCACTGTATCACAATTTAACTATGACCCATGGGAAAAACTTACATGCAGCATGAAACCTGTATTACAGTGTCAACAAAAGCAAAGGAAATTGAAATCTCCACAGAATTTTACATCACCCGTGATTCAGCTACATCAAACGAATGTAAATAAACAAATAACAACCAATAATTAATATTTGGAAATTCTCTTTATGGTTGGTTTGCAATTTAAAACATACTGAAACAATACAGAAATAAAATAGCTTGTTATAATAGTGACTTCTCTAGCCATTGCAAGTCTGCCAAGGAAAACTGGATGCCTGATATCATAGTGTGACAGACATTGTGACCAAACTGTCCTTTTTATTAATATTGATATAAAATTACCAGATGCGCAATTTCAATACAAGAAATAAAAACTACTTACATAGAACCAAACATCATTATCATTAATGTTAAGAGGTTTTACTTATTAATCTCTTTAGTCAGCTTGCTAAAATGTAGAACATTCTGTAAGAAATGAAGATGTATTTCATGAAAAACTGAGAGATTATGTGATTGGCAACTGCGGCTTGAGGAAGTGAGCAGATGAAAGAATTAAGATCACACCTACAAATTATGCTTCAGTGTCAATAAATATACAGTATGTTAAGTGATACAGAGTTAGATACTTGCTAGATAAACTGCTAACCTAGAATCATTGCACAATAAGATAAAATATGTGGAAATTAAAGTGGCTTTGCATAAAAGGCACTGTGAGCAGGTTGCATGAGCAATGGACAGAAAGCAGGAGATGAAGAAATTCAAGATGAATAAGATAGCCCTCACTGGAAATTGCAAGTATTGCCTATGATCAAGACTGCACTACACAACAAAGATGGCTAAAATGGTGAAAATTGTGCACCGCAGTGCTTACAGAAACGAAAGGCACCTTCTACAATGGCCAGAGAGCAGCCTACTCTGATTCCATGAGGAAACTTCTGAAATGAGAGTTGGAAACTCTGAGGACAATATTGGAGAGGGACAAGGTTAGTATACAAAATGTGAAGCTGGTAGATGGCACTATGTGTTCATCAAGTCAATGCTTGCCCTGCAGCATCAGCAGACAGCTAGTGGCCTAGGTGACACCATAGATCAGTGATGGTGCCAAAATTCAACTTCATGAAGGAAAATAAATGGGTAGAACAGTAGAAGCAATCTTATATGGGCAGTTCATTGTTTGATGATAACAAGATACATATACATTTTGGTATGGGGATGTTAGTGGAGATAGTACATTTAATTAGAAGAATACTTTAAAAGTATCAAGTGATTTAAAAATAGTCATTATGATCTATTATTAACTATACAGAAAGATAAGGGAAATTTTATGATATTGTGGAACTAAAGGTCTACTTTAGGTTGCAAAGTAATGTAAAATAATGAAATATATATATTGGGAACATCCAAGAATTTGTATGGTCCTACAATTATTTCTGTTGCAACCTTTTACAAATCAGTTATAAATTCTAATGTTTAGTTTAGTGTGTTGTTGACGTATAATAGTTTTCAGTGTAATTATTATTTATCGTTGTAACAATGTTATGTTCCACATCATAGTGGTGATTTCTCAGAAGAAATCAAAGGAAAAACATTAATAACACTAATAATAGTAAAGAAACAGTGTAGGTAAGAAGAGAGTGTCTTCAAACTATGAGTAATATTTTTGCAGACAATATTTCTTGGATCTTACCAATAATTGATGTGTCTGATATCATTATGTACAATGTACATGCATGTGGATGATTTAGAGGACAAATAAAATACCAGTACTACTGCATAAGTGGTGGTGATATTGGAAAACAATGATATAGAGTTGACAAAACTCCATTTATCTTCTCCTTCTATGAACAAATATCAGTTTATTAACAGATTGTGTAAACTTATCTATCATTATAACACAGAATAACATAAGCACTTACAAAGGAAGGAACTTTTAAGACCAAATTTGTATATAATTTAATTGAACTGAATGAATAATTGTGATGGAGTGCATGCTCTGGTGTCATTTTCCCTTATCATTTATATATCCCTTTCAAATTTTTTCATTACTATCTTCAATACTTAGGACTGTTAAAATTACTCCCCTCATCTACTCTTGTGATCAACAGATTTAATTTATAAATTCCTTCAGTGTTTTTGATAAATTATTCATCACCTCTCTTGGTAATTGATTTCTATTCCTGACACAATTACTAAAAAATAATAATAAACTTTACTACCTTATGCATAAAACTGAGTGTCAACTTGTGCTCATGGATCTTTTACCTTCCATGCATTATTCCTAATTCTTCAACCAATATCCTTCTAAGCTCCATCACCAACAAATACCTTGTACTCTAGCGGCAATCACTTCATCCTTCCCTTCTCTTCCAATGACACTCAATCCAGCTCTTTTATCATATTGGTTACTGATTGGTACATGTGGTAATTTACACAAGAAAATCTCATTGTTCTCTTTTGTATGCCCTCCAACTCTCAAATTACAACATCATATTCAAGCTGTGGTATAGTCAAAGTTTTGTAACACAATTCCCTAACTACTTTGATACGGCCTTTTAACACCCTCTCCAGTAAATGAAGGATTTTCCTACCACCCACCCAATTTTTTCTGCCAAGTTGAGTTTATTATCAAAACATTATGCCAAGATATTTACACTTCTAGCTTACAGGGCCAGCGCTAGGATTCTTTGGACCCGGGTAAGTGTTCTTAGTCCCCCTGCCCCTTTCCCCTCCCCCTCCCCCCATGACAATTTTGTTTTTGTTTTTGATAAAGCCAGAAAATTAATATGCAAAAAACCAGTTGAGGACTTTTCTTAAGAAAGTTTTTTATACAGTTTGATTTCTGTTTAGTTAAGCAACCAGGGCTACTTTTGCCCTGCTTACACTCTACCTACTGCCAGCCCTGCAAACCTACAACAAACAAGTCATAAAAAGCATATAGATTTTTTTTGTGTCCCTAATATGCTGGCTCTTCGTGGCATTTATCTTCATTCCATGTTGACTCACGCTGTTGAATATTCTATTCAGGTTGCCATGCAGCTGCTCACAATCTTCTCCCATTTTGATCCTATTATATACCATTATATCATCTGAAAACAACCTACATTCTAGCCATCAATTACAACCATTCTTTAGAAAGGTGAACAGCAATTGTCCCAATACACTATCCTGAGGCATTTCTGTAATCACTCCCAGAACTTCTGATATTGCACTTACCACTCTGACTCTTTTCTTTCTGCCTGTTAAGATTTTCTCTATCCAAAAAGTCACTTATTCATTCACTCCAATAGTTTTCAACTTATTTAGAACCATTTTATGTCTCACTCTATCAAATGCCTTAGAAATTTCTAGTGTTACACTATTAACTTGGCCTCCCTTGCCCAATTCATGCAAGATATCTAGAATATAACCAACCCTCTGAGATTCACATGAATTTCCATGCCTAAGTCCATATTGTCAATTTGCAAACAAGTTTCTTTTCTTACAGACATTTCTGATGTAGTTACCTATCACCGATGTCAAACTAACTGGACTGTAGTTTTCAGATCTATTTGTGATCCCTATTGCTCTTTTCCATTTTTCTGGTAAGAAAGGAAGACTCCAGAATCATTTTAAATAAAAGTTCAAGGGAAGGTACAAATCCCACTATCTTTAATACATCTGTAGTCATATTATCTATACCAGCCCATTTGCACTTTTTTTTTAGCTCTCTGAGTTCCCTCATAATTCCTGATGATTTATTTCATATTTGGAAGTTTTCTCATTTCTATTTATATAGAGATGTTCCTCTGATTAAATCCCTCCTATCCCAGAATGATAGTCCCTAATGGTCTAATTAAACTAGTTACTTAATATCTCTGTCATTTTCAAATCCTTAGTAACTTCTTCTTTATTCTTATCTACAATTGTCTGAATATCTTCCCTTACCCTCAGTTTTGAAACATAGCCATAAAAATTTCTAGATACATCATTCAGTGCTCTCCCTGCACCAGAAATATTCCTTATAAACCCAACTTTGGCTTCCCTCTTTGTTGTTGTTAATTACTTGTTTAGTTGCTTTAATTATTCCCTACTGCAAAAAAATCCTCTCGAGGTGTCCAGCCGGATGGTGTTGTATAAACATAAAATTTCGAGCTAGCTGTCGAAACGTCATGTTTATATAACACTATCCGGCTGGACACCCGAGAGGTTTTATTGTATCAGTATGCCTGGAAAGTCTCCACTCACACATATTCCCTACTGCCTTGCCATCTCTTGTTGGTTTTGTTCTCTTCTAATTAAACTTTATAACCTTCTCACATTGCAGTAAGAAGATTCTGTAGTTTTAATTATTTTCTGTTTAGAAATAAATACATCCTCGCCCTTGAACTCTTCTCATTTTGCCTCTACTGTAATTGTTCCATCTGTCCATTTCCTGAACCAGCCCCTGAAATATCTCCTCGATTACAAAATTTGTTCATTTTATAGTTTTACGTAATTCCCCCTTAAATTTTGGTCACATCAGAGAAATGTAGAAATCTTTGTTAAACAATACGGGTTACCCCTGCAGCAATTGCTCCTCTACCTCTGCGGTACAGTCTGTAACCATCACAATAAACCTCATTGTCTAGTACTCCTTCATTTATAGATAACTCTACTTGTACTTATTGTTCATGATCTCTATTAAGTTTACAAATTGCTTTACTTTATTCATTAAACTTCTACAGTTCACACTCTTTATTTTTGCTTTGTGAGTAATCTGGTGGCTCGATGGTTAAGGCAAATTATTGGAAATAGAAAGGTCCTTAGTTTAAATCCCCACATGGCAGGGATTTTCAAATGCCATTAACCCAACCCTCACCTCTGGCACAGCTTCATATGAAATGTGAAGAACACCAGAAAGCTTTCATTGTATGGATTCCACATTAAACTGTAGGTCCTCTGTTCCCGGTAGGATTTACGGGTTAGGCTAGGTGGCTATGTGAGGGACAGATTGCACAGCCAATAAGAAACTCTGCCACCATGTTATTATGATCACATGGATGTACTCTTACTTTTATTGGCTTTGTGATATTTGCGGCATTAAACTTCTTCTTTCAAGTTGCTCCTCATCTATTATTATTTCAACAGAATCATCAATCTCTAGTGTTTGTGTTTCCTCCCATCGTGCATCTACAATCAGTATCCATTAGGTCACTTATTCTTATCCTCTCACCTGCAGCCCCTAACCTAATAAAGGAACTGTCCTGACCCCATCATAACTGGAAGTTGGAAAGCTTACAGTTTTTGCTAACAATGTATAAAGTATCCCTTTCCCTCTTCTAATTAGGAGTAAGCCAATTGTGTACACAGGCACAACTCTCAAGATAGCACATTGTCTCACAGCATGGTTCAACTGTGGTTGACAATGGCAACATGAGTGAAACCTGCATGAGTTTCAGCCTGTTATGCTGTACTTCCTGCACGATCTTTGTCAGGTCACTCTCTACACTCTTTTTTGTGTTTCTATCAACACTATTGCTTACACCCCTCCTACCACTACCCTACCTTAGTGAAGTCCCTACAGAATGATACTATATCCTCAACTACCTGCCCCAGTGTGGCACTATGTTTAAAAAAACTTGTGAACTGGTAGCTTATGGCCAACTGATCCTGCAGAAGAGGGCCTAAACATCTCCATGTCCACTATTTAGCAATAGTACCTTTCACTTCCTATTTTTTACTTCCACACTTCTATTCCTAAAGTCCTGCTGTACCTTACCTACTCCTAAAACTATACAAGACTTTTCCCCATCCATCTCTGGTAACAGGTCAAACCTATTTTTCCCCCATAATATCTGGAGTATCTGACATCTTCTTCCAGCTAATCCTATTTCTCCTATGACATGTTGGCAGTTTTCAATCAAACCTTTCATCCATCCTCCCCTCTAATCCCACCATCTATACTTTCCAAATCCATAGGTGGAGCCTGAAGGAGCTCTAATCATTTCACCTAACTTCCTGATCATTTCCCCCATCTCCCTAATTATTTCGTCCTGCTTTGAAATTTTCATATCCTGCTCTGAAAACTTCCTAAACTGTTCTGAAAATCTCCTATTCATAGTACACAGCAGACAATGCCATGGAAAAGCATTATTTAGTTCCTTTCCCCCAGTCAGGGTCAGTGTTGGGAGAGGGGGGTAAGTGGGACAAAAATACCCTGGGCTTAGGCCCTCTGTAGAAACCAAACTTAAAAAAAAAACTTTCTTAAAATTGGTGTTACCTGATTTTTGTAATAAATCTTTCTTACTTTATCCACAAAAAACCAAAGTTTAAAATAAAAAACAATTGTTGGGGAGGAGTGAGTGGGACGGGGTAGAGAGCCTAAGAATGCTTACCCAGTGTCCAAGAATCCCAGTGACACCACTTCTTACCTAACTGCAATCCAGGCCCTTCACCACATGTCTGCAACAGTCGCCACACTTCCAAGGCATGATTCCCTCCTTCCACCACCTAAAAGTACCTTTTAAAGGAATCTTAAGGTTTAAAAGAGGATATTCTGTATATCTTAAATTTAGCTGATAGTTTAATAAAAAAGGTTTTACACTGCTCTTAATTGATTTTTTATTGAAGCTTTATTCTTCAGTAGCTTTATAGTAAATAATAACTAGTTAAAGAGGACTTAAATATCTATAAATAAAATTTATGCTTGTGAACATCAAAATTAAACTTTCAATAGAAATTGCACCGGTCGATACTGTTTAGTGGTACCTAATGTGTTAGTCACTATTCAGTTATTTATGAAAAAATATTTTTTAAATACCAGAAAATTATTAAACAACAGTTATATTTCAGGCAAAAGAGGCCAATGAATTTTACTTATCTTTATGAATTCCAAAAATTTAAGTGACTACGGAATTTAAAATATCAGTATTGTGTTGTTCAAATGTGAATAACATAACCAGATTTATGAATTTTACTATTATTTATTATTAGTAGGTTGTTATTTTAATATTTGAGGACTAATTACATAACAAGCTGTTTTTAAAAAAAAAAAAAAAATAAATTGAACAGACTCTGCAATACAGCAACCTTACAACAGTCTTACAGTTAGTGATGTTGGCTAATTCCATACATAGTTGAGAATCTAAGATTCATATGTCCCATTTGGAAGGATATGGATGATTGCTTTTCAAACTGGAATAAGCTGGATTTGAAAAGGGAAAATGATGTTTTCTTCAAAAAAACTAATTGAGAAGTTACATATGTGGTTATAAAACTGAAGGTATTATGGTTGATTCCGGGTTCATGAGGAATGATGTGATTAAGATCTAATATCTCTAATTGATCAAATATTTGTGCGTCTACTACTAGGCTGCATAGATAGGTGTATTTCTTAAAAAACCCATTGTCGAGTCAGTCTGTAGTTATTGTTCCCATATATCTACATGTTACGTTAAATTATAATTAAAAACTGAGCGTTGTGGATGAGCGATAATGTTCTGGCCTCACATTCAACAGGATGCGGGTTCAAATTCCCATCCGGCCACCCAGATTTGGATTTTCTACAGTTTTTCAAAATCAATCGAAGCAAACGTCAGGATAGGCAGGACCGGCGTTAGGAGGGGGTAAGCGGGTCAAATGTAACCGGGCGAGCCGCTGACGGGGGTCCCCGATCACCGGCTGCAGGGGCCCCCAGGCCTCGGAACCAAGAATCCACCCATTGTCGTCTGGTCAGTTTGTAGAGCTAAAAAAAAAAAGGTTGCCCATTTTACCCCGGGCCCGAAATTACTAGCGCCGGCCCTGAGGATAGGTCCATCAAAAAGCCCATTCATTGCTCTCAGTCAATTCCCGTCTCTAATGACCTCGAAATGGAGAAGTCAAGCTAGAAACCAATTTAAAATAAATTTCACAAAGCCCTGTTTTTCTAGGATATACAGTTCTACCCCCGTATAATTCATTCTTCTGCTGACTGCGTGAGGCAATAGCCTCAGTTTAGCAATATAAGCAAGTTAGTTGAACGAGGACAAGGAAAATCGCATTCCTGAAATGTCCGATAATTTCCTTCTGTGAACTTACGGAATTGTCTTCCGTGTTAACAAACCCCGACCGCAGACACATTCACAAATTCCTTCGTTAGAGTCCCGACCAAGATAGCGAATTAGGGACTAGAACACTGTCATCGCATTGTAAAGGTCACCGATTCGAGTCCTTCCTCTCATACGGTTGGTTTTGAAAGAGTGTAGTGTTCGTCTTGTGTTGACTTCACTGTAGTATGCCCAGAGGCGGCCCTAGCAAGTTTTTCATGTGGTGCGAGATCTCATTGTGGCGCCCCAAATGAGCAATCTCTTATTAGTAATTAAGTTGTCCATATAGATAGATTGAAGAAAACATTCAGTTTTTATATCCTTCTAATGTCATAAATGTAAAAGTTTGTTAGTTCGGATATTTTTCTATTTCACGTCGAAACTACTTAACTGCTTAGGATAAATTTGAAATAATGTATTGGCCATCTACTTTTATACCAAATAGCAGTTCCCGTGTGATTCGGATACGAATATGTATATGAATTCTTTATGAATGAGCAAAGCCGCGGGCAAAAGATATTCTTTATATATGATAATAACTCAAACCTCGGAAAGATTAGTATAGGATAGCAGTGGTATGAATGAGAAACAACTATGTTTGAAAACGTTTATTTGAGCTACTGTGGCGAACACAATGCTCACTTCAATTACACGTCAAATTCGAAGTTTTTAATAATTTTTTAAAAATATTTAAAAATATTCGCAGTTTTTAATAATTTTTTAAAATATTTAAAAATATATGAAAACAAAAATTCCCACTCTTAATACCGAAAAATAAATTTTACCAAAATTTTCCCAGAACCCTCGCTAACTAATTCTTAAACAGGTTAAATGCATTTATTTCCCCCCCCCCCCCAGGAAAAAACCATTTTCAACAAGTATTTTTCATTATTTTTGCCCCACTCTGAAGCTAATCCTGGCTACGCCCTTGGGACTTTGAGCTAATAGAATGACCAATGCATTCTCTATTCCATCGATGATATGCAAAAACATGTTCATTGTAAACAATTCTTCTGGATCTGTTGCTATTTCATTTATGGCTAATACTCAAAAAATCTTTACTTTCTTCGGCATCTGACTGGGTTAATAATAGGAAATATTCCAGTCTGAGAATCAACTTCTACAGCTGCCAGTTATCAGAGCTCAAATTCCGAGCTGGGGTGGAAGGGGATATTATTCACCGCCCCGAAACTGGTACTGACCTGTTGAAATTTGTTTTAGCTGCTTAGTTATAATGCCCTTTTCACGTTTTGAACTCTCTTTTCTCGCAAAAGTAGCCGCGAAATAAATTTAAAATGCCGAAATGTGAGACGATACGCAACCGCGAAATGGTAGCAACAATGCAAAAATGGCACAAAGATTATTGGTACAGGGATCATATCAACCTAAACAGGTTAGTTCTGTTATAGTGTTCGTGGTTAGGTTGAAATTCGGACTGGACCAAAAGTAAAAAGTTTACGGGAAATTCGTTCTGCGGCATCAATATCAGGAACGACATATTTGTTTACAACAGAAGCAATCGATTATCTCTCATCGGTTGTATCGATTCTAAGATGGCGAGCCATGTTGTACTGCATCTCGGATAAAAAATTTCTATCTGTTAATTTCGTGCGGCTTTTAACAACGAAATGTAGCTAAAACGGCAATAAAATATTACAACAAAGTTTTAACCATCATTTCAAAATTTTGTCATTGTTTTTGAGCGCCTGAGGCATCTAATAGCTGCGCTGCACTCTCACATTTCGGCATTTTTAATTTAATTCGTGGCGACTTTTCGGAGAAAGGAGGATGGAAAACGTGAAGAGGACATTATAACGAAGCTGTCAAAACAAATTTCAACAGGTCAGTAACAGTTTAGGGGCGGTAGAGAAAATCCTCTTCCACCCCCGAGCTGTTTTTCAACAAGTGTAAAGATTTTCATAAATCCACTTTCGTCTGCATAGCCTTTGAAACAATGTATTATACCAAGTCACCAATGTAATTATTAACTCAAATTGATCCATGATCTGTCTAAGTGACAAGGTATCCCTTGCTGCAACTGAATAATTCGTTTCAGAAGGCCGCCACGAACTGAAGAGTAGTGATAACGAACTGTAGGGATGCTAGAAACTCTATTCTTGAAAAGAATTTCGCAAATTTTTTGGCGGTAGTCCGAGTGCTTGAATACCACTTCCCATCGCTTTTTTGATCGAGAGAATAACACAAATATTCTTCAAAGAAATCCGGACAAGGAAACCGATTTAACTGATACTTTGGTGGCACTAGCTATTACCAAATTTAATGACAGTTACTTTAATTAAGATATGCTTGAAGATACTGGTTCAGAATTTTGTTTTGTTCCTCCTACCAAATTGGATCGACTGTCATATCTTTGGCCTCGACAATCGTTCATATCCAAATCGAACTTTTGTTAAGTATCAATTCTAAACAGGGTAGGGTCCCAAAGAGTCACTTTCCGGATTGCAAGCACAGCGTAATACTTCGTCTTCATTAGTGTCAGCAAAAATCAAAGTCAAAGATAATTGTTCGACGTGACTTACATCAAGAGTTCAATTCAGTATGATGGAAAAATATTTAGATGACCTAACCATAGTCAAAATTTTATTACGAACTTCATTCGTTTTGAATACTTTTGCCAATCTAATTAGATATTATTCTCGTTATTAGCAATACGGCGGAGATGTTCCATCACCACAGGGTAATATTTTCCTAGCAGTTGCAATATACCCAGGAAGTTACCATCATTAGAATTGTTCTGGCCTCGCATTCGGGAGGACGGCGGTTCGAATCCCCGTCCGGGCATCCAGATTAGAATTTTCCATGGTTTCCCCAAATCACTCCAGGTGAATGCCGGGATGCTTCCTTCAAAAGGCCATGGCCGAATTCCTTCCCATTCCTTGCCCCCATCCTTTCCCGTCTCTAAAGACCACGTTGTTAAAAAAAAGGGACGTTAAACTGTTAAAAAAAAAAAAAAAAATCATTAGAATTATTTACTATTTCAGATCCAAAGCTTCCTCTGAACAAGATATCATTCATTAGAGGATTTTTCGTCTTCAGTCTGTATATACAAATGCTTGTCTAGTTATTTAATGGAATTAACGCTTCTATCCAACTGAGCATTGGGTGATTGTGATCTGATGAAGTTTCGTGAGTTTTGAGACGCTCTGATAAGTAAATCTATTCATCCAATCCTTCTTTCCCAAATAAAAATGAGACCTTCTGTCGAATAAACAACATATGAACAATATACTTTATCCGCAGGTTTAGAATAAAGGAACTGTCTACTTCTATAAGTTTCTTCATTTGGTATTTTTGAAAATACGTATTTGGAAAACGAAGTCCATGATTTTTTTTTTTATTGGATTTTTTCGTTGCTTCAATAATTATTTCATCTCTGTCAGCAGAGTCAATGAGCGACAATTTTGAAATATCATCATAATTTGTACTTTGAAAAGGCGACTGTGGTGGTGGCATGTCTTGTATACCCATTTGTAATCTTTTGAACAGCAGACGATGTTCTAGCCATAATATATCTTCTCGCACATGCTGCTCTTCATCATAAGCCTCATTTGAATAACTTCCATTAAAAATTTTCTTCCGTCTCGTGTTGAACTAGTTTTGGTGACGACGATTCAGGCGACTTAAAAAAAAAATCCAGCAGTTTTGAAGCCTTCTCAATTTCGTCTTGATTTTGTTTTCTTTTAAGTATTGTGCGCCATACAGATTTTTTTTTTTAACTTTAGCGACATGTCCTGTCTGTAAAAGACAGATAAGCTTTGTAAATATTTATGATACCAACGTTAATTGTGATCACCGAAGGTTTAATATGGTAAAAAGAGAGAAATAGGTTGAATCTCACCCCATGCATGAACTTCCCAGACTACAGCCGATAAGGCATGAAACAGGTGCGGGAGAGGCGCAACGCGGCACGGGAGGGTGCTAACTTTGGAATGAGTTGTGATTTTCATGATTTGAATTACTCGAACTGACTCGAGTAGCAACTCTAATTGACTCTATTCTATGATACCATACGACTATGCATTAAGCTGAAACTCTTACTTTTATAAAATCTTCCAGATGATGTGTGTTAAAATAATATATTAATTATTATAGAATTCATTTTTTGCGCAGACGATCTCTCGCTGCATTTTCGGCGCCCCCTATATAACGGCGCCCGGTGCGGTCGCACCGCTCGCACCGCCCTAGGGCCGCCACTGAGTATGCCACATTACCTCATCAAAGACTGACACAATAGTCAGAAAAATATAAACTGGAGCAGGCTAAATGGTCACAGGCACCGAAGGTCAAAAAATATTTGGATCAGCAGATAGAGGCAGGTCAATTTTCAATAACGTGCACTTCTTGTTTTTTTTTTTCAAAAAAAAAAAAAAAAAAAAAAAAAAAAAAAAAAAAAGCGCCGTTGTTACGGAATATTGATTAATTCATTTTGGAATCAAATAGTACAAATGGAACATTTACGAGATGCAATGATAGTCTGCTGAAGTCAAAATCTTCGAGAATTCATTTACAGAAATTTTTAATGACTAATATATAGTTCAATGTTATTTTTCAACATTTTCATCGGTCCTATAACTATGATCAAGTAACTTTAATAAAATGTTATATGAAGTTGTTTCTGTTACTTTCGGCAAATGGTTGTCACTGTATTTGTAGGTGCTCGTAATTCGAAAAAGGACATATTTCGAGTACGGATGATCATATTCGCAAACCTTATTAGAGCTTACTCTGCTGAACAAGTGTCCTTCACTTCCTCAGAACCACTGGTAAATAAACACTTCCTCGAAACGTTTGTCAGATCCTTTACTTCCTCCCTGCGTCTGAACTGCAATTTTCTTGAGTCAGCAGGAAGAATTTCTTCTTTCGAAATAACCACGCATAGTGTTAAACTCAACTGAAATTAAATACCCCTCTCTGTGTACTAAAGGACTTCACTACAGTCCGTCTAGTTATCAAATTGTTTATCCTCATAACTTTTTAGAACTCAGTCATGTTACTAGCTGGCACCAAACAAAGAATTTATTTTTGTGAGATGGGGTGGACCTGTGAGATATTTTTGAATGTGGAAAATTGCATTTTGGTTCAATAAAATTTTCTTTAAATTTTTAATGGCATTCCTCCCGATAGCCATTCATCCAACTAAGCCGTTTTGTTTGATTATCCTGTGTAGTGATGTATTTCCAAATGCTTTTTTCTCATAAAATTTAAAGACGACACAAGACATACAGCAACAATTACTTTAACATCCATTCCCCTTACCAGAATTGCACCAGAGCCCGAGAGTCCCGGTAACGCTGAAACCATCCCATTCGCAAGGACAGGGGCTCAAATCTTTGTGCATCCATCCGTACTTCGATATTACATGATCAACCGAAATCACTCCGTGAGTGCTGGGATGATTCCGTCAAATGGCCATGGCTGAATTCCTTCCCGAAACATGCCTCCCGTCCTTTTTCCTCCCTAATGATTTCGACGTCGACCAGTTCTAAAACAACATCTAACTAGGGACTTTACACATGTGGAAATAGCACTCTAGACCGTTCTCTACCATGTTCGGCCGTTGAATAAGATAAATCCAACAAGGAAAAGGTCCAAAACACACCACAGGGATGTTATTATTTTTATTTGAGAATTTATTATTTGCTTCTAGCTTTACATCTCATCGAGGTCATTAGAGGCAGGAAAAGACTGGGGGCAAGTAATGGGGAGGAATTCGGCCACAGCCTTTTGAAGGAACCGTCCCAGCATTCGCCTGGAGTGATTTGGGGAAACCATCTAAAACCCTTATCTGGATGGCCAGATGGGGATTCGAACCCACGACATCTCGAAAGTACGTTCTGTTTTTTTTTTCTTCTTCTTCTATTTTTTTCGTCTTCTTCATTTCTACGACGCCAATGTGATATGAATCCTGATAGTATTGGAAACTAGTATAGGGTAAGAATTTCAGACACGACTTTTTGAAGGAACTTTTCCGGAGTTCAGCTGGAGAGATTTACGAAAACCATGGAATACTGAAATTGGATGTCTGACGGGGTTTGAATTCGCGTCCTACCGAATGCCAGGAAACAGTGTTACCTATAACCGACCTGGATTGGAAGGCAGGAAGTAATGCTTGACAGAAAATTTTATAGAAGTATCAGTGTTAGTTACAGTCAAAGAGAGATATGCAAGTTTTCCTATTTCTATCTTCAAGATTTAAAATGGGAAACCGCTAATTCACATTGCAGACGGATTTATTTATTTATTTACTGTTATTAATTATTATTATTATTATTATTACTACTACTAAAACTGTTTCTACTGCAATCAAGTTAAGCTTACCTTCTAAATATGTTATGGCGAAAACAAAATTAAGGTGTTAATATTCCGAACCATTTAATTTTCTAGAAATAGTTTATTTATATTTCGTGACTTAGTTTACCATTAGAGTTCTTTCGTAAATCCTCTTTCTACTTATCCTTAACCTTTGTGTGCATTTGTCACACACAGTTCTGTAACACTTGTAAAATTATTATTATTTTATATATATCATCTTTCATTTTTTACTTTTATTGCTGCTTCTTTACATTAACCAATACATTTATACTTTCATCCAAACTTCGCCGTACTCATACCATCTCTGCTTCTCATCTGTTCTCTAACGTTCAAAGATCTTCCTCCTCCTGTACTGTCCAGAGATTTTCATGTACTTTTCATCTGGTAATAACGCTGCTTGGAATTCTTTGATACAATACTTAATACATAATAATAACCCGATATAAAACACTTCCCATTGAAATAATATAAAACAAACATTAATTATTTAAAACTAAGAGGCTGTGTATTCTTACACATCCCCTCGGCCAATTTGTCACCAAAAATTTGTCAAATTTTTGTGTGATTTATCATCACACCACTCACCCATACATACATTTTCAGCCATAGTTACATTCATTCACACCCCCGGTATAAGTTCAGATCACATTTTTTTTTCTAATCCTAACAATTCCTCTGCTTCAATATTCTCATGTGTCACTCCCTCTTCATTTTCACTTTTCCCTTCGTTGCTTCTTTTTCCTTGTCCTCTCCGCCATCCTTCTTCTTTTCGAATTTTATAATGTTGCGGCCTTCATTATATATATCAAGCCCTCTCTTCTTCTTCACTTTGCCTCTCGTTGATTCTTCTTCTTCACTAACTTCATCACACTTCTTCCTTATTAAGAAACATCTCACCTCGTATTCATCTTCTCTTGCCTCCTTGTCAGCTACAAGTGTACAGTACTCCTCCTCTTCTTCTTCTTCTAACTCTTCTTCGGTATCTTCATAACTCTTCTCGTCTTCAATTTCCTCGTCCTCTTCAGTTCCCAAACCATAATTTCTGTCATCATTTCTAGTGGAAACAATAATCGTTTCATCTTTCCTTTCCATCTCTTCTCCTGTATTTTCCACATTACTGTCCCACTGAACCATTCTCGCCAGGCCAATTACTTGATCTGATGCTATGTCATCTTTCTTAGTATCTCTAACTTTGTCTTTTTCCTCTATCTGTTCTAGACATTCCCACCATTTCACTGGTCCACTATTCTCACACATTGTATTGTTTTCTTCATCGTCATCTCGCCGATTTTCTCCGTTTTCTTCTCTCTCATCCTCCTCAATTTTCATTCCTAACTTGTCTTCGCACGCCCTTCTTACTTCTTTAATCCAGTGATCAGTTTTGTCTTCTGTTCCTTTGTCAATCGCTCCTTCAGAATTTCCAACAGGATGATCGGCTTGATTGTTATTATCTTTAATCAACTTCTCTTGACACTTTCTTCTCGTAAAGTCTTCACCAAAATATGCCGTTACTTCTTCCAAGATTACTTTTTTGTGTCTATCACTAGTAACGGACATTTTAACTTCACCACCAATATCTTTCCCCGTATATCCATCTACGTTATTATAGTCATAATCTGGCTTATCATCCTCACGTTCAACGCTTAACTGTACATCTTTTCTATTTTTCCAATATTCCATTAATTTACGACTCATAAACCGTATTTCATTATCGATTTCGTATATGGCAGAAGTGATTTTTGACATATCCAATCTGCCACAGTAATTCTCCATACTCTCTTGATACTTATCCAACTCTAACCCTACTTTGTTTCTACACAGTTCTATATTTTTCACCATACCATACTTCCTTAACTTTTCAGAGTATAATAAATTCACTTCACACTCCCAATTAAAATATGCGATCATCCTCTCAATATTATTTACGTCAACATCAAACTTTTCCACTTCTTTCACATTATATCTCAGAGAAACTATTTTATCCATCCACTGTTTCGTCCTCCCAAACAAATCACATACCTCTATTATTTCCATGTTCAAATGACAATTTTAACCTCTTCTAGCTTCAATCCGAAGATTACAGGATTCTTCTATTACGAGCTAAATAATTAGCTCTGTGTCACGGTCACAGTCGCCACGTGTAAAATTATTATTATTTTATATATATCATCTTTCATTTTACTTTTATTGCTGCTTCTTTACATTAACCAATACATTTATACTTTCATCCAAACTTCGCCGTACTCATACCATCTCTGCTTCTCATCTGTTCTCTATCGTTCAAAGATCTTCCTCCTCCTGTACTGTCCAGAGATTTTCATGTACTTTTCATCTGGTAATAACGCTGCTTGGAATTCTTTGATTCAATACTTAAGACATAATAATAACCCGATATACAACACTTCCCATTGAAATAATATAAAACAAACATTAATTATTAATTATTTAAAACTAAGAGGCTGTGTATTCTTACACACTGCAGCGCTAGAAAATGTAACAAAGTCCATTCAAACTCTCTTATTGGTTTTCCGTGCGTAATTTAGCGGTTCTTTTCGATATTCGTCATATAATTGCGTTTGCTACCGAATTGTCAACTGCTTATTCGAGATTAAAAAAAAATTACACAATGATTATCAAAATTACGAAAAAAGTGTTATCATTCCTCTATAATCAATCGATTTGGTTATTTAAATAATTATTATGACTAAAATGATGATATTCGTGGTTATTTTAACTGTAGAACTCCGAAATTTGCCTCTGAGCGTCTGCGAGTTTCTTGCTGTGCGGGCTTATTTTTTTAGTATTGGGTAAAGAGCTGGGTATGAGAGGTCTATTTTATCATGAATTTAGTGTACCACCTACCAGTTATGCTGTCCCATGAGGTATTCGTGTCTAGAACGAAACATAATCGAAAGGCGCAGTGTTTCGCGAATTGTGTCCCCGACCGTACATAGTACAAAGCATTTATGCTCTTAAAAATTTGCTAATTAGAAAATATTATTGTAGTATTATGAATTAACGATTGGTTGTAAACTCTTGTGAAGGAACTATCTGAATGAACACATAAATAATTAAAATGAGAACTCTCTACAATTGTAATCTTCAGATGGCTCTGTTGTCATCACGTGTCACAGCTTAGCCATGCGACACGTGATGAAGACAGCAGAGCATGCTGCCGAAATGTTGTGTTTCGAAGACAAAATTTGGCTGGACACCCGCAAAGATTATGTTTTGTCTTTACAATCTTTGATTTGTGACTGAAGTTTATCCATGCAGAATAATGAGTTTGTAACATTTTTACTTTTATATTAATACTAGCTGGTACCCACGACTTCGTTCGTGATTGTAAAGAATTCATATTGACAGCTATAGATATCTAACCACCCTAGTGCACGATGGGAGACTCGATACTATTACCACACACAAGTACCAGTCTTCTGCGCTATGTAGTTCCGGCAGCAAGGTAAAATTTACGGATACACACAAGTCTTTGGATGAAACACGAAAATATTCATGATCGACCAATTTCAAACACCATATCTCACACACTCCCACAGTTACCGAATTTCGGCCAACGTTGTGATCGATGGGAGACTCTGTGTTACTACCACACACAAACGCCAGTGATCTGCGATTGATAGTGATACACCGTGACACATGCTTCTTTGGCAGAAATATGAAATTGCCGCAGGTCGACCATTTTCATCCCCCATATCTTCCACACCCCCATAGCTACAGACATCTAACAACCATAGTGCACGACAACAGACACGATTCTACTACCACACATAAACACCAATGCTCTATGCTATGTAGTCGTGGTAGAAAAGTGAAATCTGCGGAGACACATGCCTTTCGTCGAAATACGAAAATATCCTTGGTCGGCCACTTACAACCACCATATCTACCACAGTACCACAGTTTCTGAAATTCGGCCGCTGTTGTGATCGAAAGGTGACTCTGTGGTACTACTACACACAAACGCCAGTTATCTGTGATCTGTAGTTTTCGCTGAAAAATGATACACCATGACACTTTTGTCTTTGGCAGAAGTATGAAACTGCCACAGGTCGACCACTTTCAACCCTCATTTCTCCCACACCCCCATAGCTACCGACATCTAACAACCATAGTGCACTACATGAGATACGATTCTACTACCAAACACAAACACCAATGCTCTATGCTATGTAGTTGTGGCAGAAAAGTGACATATGCGGAGACAGTCGAAATACGAAGATATCCTTGTTCGGCCACTTACAACCACCATATCTACCACAGTGCCATAGTTTCTGAAATTCGGCCGCTGTTGTGATCGAAAGGTGACTCTGTGCTACTACTACACACAACCGCCAGTTATCTGTGATCTGTAGTTTTCGCTGAAAAGTGATACACCATGACACTTTTGTCTTTGGCAGAAGTATGAAACTGCCACAGGTCGACCACTTTCAACCCTCATATCTCCCCCTGCTTAACAGATAAAAATGAAATTTGGCACGAAGTTAGTAAATTTGTGTGCTTAGTGACATAGGATAGGTTTTATCCCACTAAAACGAATAGTTCCTTTAGAAATTGCAATTATAATTTCGCAGATGCCAAAGAGTTTCTTACTTCGTAGATGGCAGTGCCACGTTTACTCTTTGCTTCTTACTTACGAGATTCAAACATTGCTTTTCAGAAATAAAAGTACGAATCTTCTGTCATATGCATGATGGCACGTGTGTGTTTAGTTTAAAAGTGCTAAAACTGATGCACTTGATAAATAATAATTCGGGAGCATGAAATGTAAATCTGTATTTAACTTTTGTGAATTACTAAGAGTAAACCAGCACCAAACTTGGTTCACTAAAAGTGCCGAAATGGTCGTGCACGAAATGTCATTGTAGCCTATTTTTATGCTCATGACAAATTTCTAATGGTTCTGATTCAATTTATATTCTAAGTGTCTTCTTTTTTGCTACCATACACTCTCTGTAACAATAAAAATTACTGTTCAGAATTGTGCAAATACCTATTACATTCTTCACTTAAAAAACAAATATATTCAATGACCTAAGGTAGAAATTTTTCGTTTGAAGAAATAATATTGGGAGTAGTTTGCATCGCAATACACGTCGTCACTATCACGGTGCTTATGAAAGCAGCTTATTTATTATTAGTAATAAATAACTAAATTCCTCCTGTCTTACTATGCAACAAGAAAATTCTGGTCCAGGTAGCGTTTCAACTTAACCACTTCAAAATCAAATGATACGAACACTACTTTAAATACATCGCAACTACATTTCGAGTAGTAGCAACATTTTCTATATCAGGATTTTTAATTAGCACAGCATACATTACCACAATTAATTTCATTATATACCTTCAGTATGAACCGCAATTGGACTTAATCACACTCAATAACACAGTCACTGTATCGCGATGTAAACTTGAACCGCAAAATTAGCTAAGTTCTGGTAAGAGTTGTAATAAATACTGAATTTTCCGTTGTACAGAGCAAGTTACGAGAATTTTAGTATACATTTTTAAATTACGATGCTTTATAATTTTCATGATGCTGACGCGATAGTAAATGTAGTTCGCCATGTATTCACTATTTGCTGTTACTCGCTTTTACGAGAGCCGTATTGCCAGCGTCGATATTCAAGTTTTTAGCGGTTGCCGAATTTGTAGGTCAAGTTTATCTCGCCATTCATGACGTCACTAACATGCAATACAGTGAATGTATTCATGCGTGAGAGATAGAAGCTTTGAGCTTCTAACGCCAATATTAGTGGAGTTTGTGACTTGGTTGAAATGCAGCCTGGACCAGAATGATAACTGCTTTCATGAGCGCTAATTTAGTGACGTCATATATCACATTGTACGAAATTTGTATCAAAAGATCTATAATAATAGTTCCGGAGAAGGTAATATAAATCGTACTTGGAATTAATTTTTTTAAATTCGTAGAATCGGTAAGTTCACAAGCAGATGTCTTCAGTTGCGGGCATGAAATATAATGACACCTCATGTATCACATCGTAGTTCCGTTCGTAATGTATGTGTCATATTATACGTAAAACATCAAAATTTTTAAAAAATGCAAATTGTCATTGAGAGATGTACTAAGTTTGTGGTTAGGTTGAAATGACCAGTAATATTCCGTGGTGCATAGTGGATTTGGAATGAAGAATGTGGCTGCCATGCCGAATTATGACTACAATGACATCAGAATTGGTTCAAGACGTTCACTGTCGCTAAGTGAGTAATGTGCGTTATCTTGCGTTACACCTTTGTTGTCTATTTTCTGGCTTCGAAATATTTTTTTTTTTTGTTTGAAAGAGTAAAAGACAAGAAAAAAGTTAAGCATATTTTCAGCCGCAAAGGAGAAATTTTTCTGCTGGTCATACTCTGAACAAAAACAAAATCTCTTATAACTCGCGTTCAAGCGGACGAAGTAGCGAGAAACTGCTAGTTCTTTATATTCTTCTAACCAATGATTTTATTGACATTAACTTATACACACTTTAAATTTGTTAACACATACGAATTATTGCATAATCAGTATCGACTCAATTCTCTTATCGCTAAAAAACCATCTCGGTCCGACATAGTCAATATGCTTGTTGCAATTTCAGTTCTTCCATTTTTTTTCATTCGGGTCTGGTTATTCCGTGACAGGGAAAAAGATTCATGTTTTATACGTACACTCCAAGCTACTTGATGTACTTACTTTAATTTCATCAATCATTCGTTAGTTTTACATGGCTTGATGCAATTCTCCATCACTTCACATCTTGCTCTAACCTCTTTATCTCAACATACCACTTACAACATACATCCTCAATTATCCACCAATGATGCTTGCCGCCTTGGGTCGGAGGGTATCCTCTCTTCTTTCCGACGGCTTGCTCAAAGGATTAATTCTGTGGTTGATGACCGCAAGATTTCGGCTGAGTTAACTATCTGCAGCATTGTCGATAGAACCGACTGTGAACCTCTGGTTCAGAGCCGAGTCGAGGGTCTAAACCATGGAAGTAAGGTGCTCTGACGATTGCTTAGAAATTCAGCGCGATCTGGATGTTGTTTTGGAATGTTGCCATAAATGGCAGCTTACACTTAACTGCAAAAAGTGCAATGCAATGAAAATAAGTAACAAAAAGACTTCATTTGCTCACGAGTACAAAGTTAACAATTCAGTTGTTGACACGGTGGATTCCGTGAAGTATCTAGGCGTAACAGTACAAAGCAACATGGAATGGGACTTCTGTCGTAGGCAAAGCTAATTCTAAACTACAATTCATAGATCGTATTTTGAGAAGTTGTAATGCTGATACAAAGGAAATAGCGTACAAAACACTAGTGCGTCCGTATTTAGATTACTGTTGTGGAGTTTGGGATCCGTATCGCAAGGGATTGATTGACACGTTAGAGAAAGTACAGAAGAGAGCCGCTCGATTCGTGGCAGCTAGTTACAGTCCTTACGAAAGTGTCACAGAGTTGATACGTGGACTGGGATGGGATTGTTTGGCGGACATACGACGTCGTTTTCGTTTGAATTTGTTGGAGAATATGCGAAAATATTTAATTACGAGTGCAATGAAATACTTCTACCACCAACCTATTTAGGTCACAATGACAGGAGGGATAAGATTAGAGAAATAAGATTCCGTACTGATACTATTATGTATTATTTCTTTCCTCTTGCTATTCGGGATTCGAATGCGAAGAATTAGGATTGATGCTTAGCACCCTCTGCTACCCACAATATTTGTGAATTGCAGGGTATAGATGTAAATGTATATGTGCTTAATATATAATTCACATGTAATCTTGAATATTAGGCAATCACAAATCATGGTGCAGAAATTTATGACAAATAGAATAAATTACTGCATCGTTTGAAGTAACGCATCATTTTTTTCCTCCCCCGCATTTGCCATACCGGATGGGACAAACCCAGTCTGCAAACCACAGTCATTCTGCATCTTAGGATCCTCTAGAGATAATGCCTTATGATAATCTATCCATTAGGAGGAGCATGAAACCAATCAGCTCAAGAAATATTAGGACTTTCAATTTGTTAAACTCGAACTCTCATATGTTGATGTTTGTTATGGTTTATAAACTGTGATTCAGGGAAATTAAAGTGAAACACCTTTTTCGTGTTGGAATTGTTTTAGAACATTTCCAACATTAACTCACGTAGAAGGATTAAGGAAAAACTATTTAATATAACACATTGCTTAATATAATTGGCAAAAATGCAAATGAAATGACATTAACTAAATGTATTCATCTGCCGCTCTCTCTGCAACCATTCAGTGAGAGATGTTTCTTTGTTGCCTAACTTCAGGCGTTAACAGCTTGCTATTTCCCCGCGTAGGCTTATTTAGATTTTGTTCTGCAAGTATGGGTAATGTGTCTACGAATAAGAGTTACGGTTTGACTCCATACGAATTTTTGCATTAATCGCATTTAACGCAAAATGGTTACTAATTTAATAACACTTATATCTTAAATTTATCAGCTTCACTTCTTCATATCAAAATGAAACTTTTGCTGTTTTTCCCCCGGGAATGTGGAATGTACCTCCATGAAAATTCAACCAATAATTTTTGTGTGATTCGTATTCGGGGAAAAATGGACACTAATTTGTAGACACTTATCTAAAATTTATCAGCTTTCTGACTTCATTTCAAAATGAAAACACCCTATTCTACCCGCAGAACACCATCAAAACTAACCGGTATTTTTTTTCGCGACTCCCCTTCATCCAAACAGCCAGGCAGACAGACATCAATTTTTAAAACAGTTGATTATTTTTTCTGTAGGTCATTAACAGTGCCACAAACTCATGTTTTTTTTTTTTAAAAAAAACTTTAATGTATGAACTTTCTTCCGTTTATAGTCTTATTATGTTTATAGATTATCTCCTTAGATAACGTGATCCATTTTGTTACTCTCCAGCACCATACTTGCAAATGAAATCTTTCCTAGTCTTTTAAGCCTGAAATCAATTCCTAATTTATCAACGTAATTCTCTCTACCGTTCTATATCCTACTTCTAAATCTTACATCAGTATATATCTCATCGCCAGTATATGTATGCCTTTTACATGTCCCACAATACAGTATCAAGGACCTGACTGAAGCTTTATAACACATCTCAGTTAGTTATTCACCTCTTATTTCGTCTCATAATCCAACAGATGCGATACGATGAACACTTCTCACGCAACCACCTCAATGTGTCTAGCCCATTTGAGCTTACAATCAGCTGATATTAACTTATATTTACATTTTATTCCTTCAACAAGCAATTTCCCTTCCACTGAATAATCGTACAAAACCTTTATTTTCCTATCTCTATACCTAATTAATTGATTCTTTTTGGAACTTACCTTGATACCTTTTCTTTCGGAAAAATCTGGTTTTCTGTATATTTTAAGACCTAAAAATGGAAGTTCGATGCATGGAACATAACTGATTTTTTTAAAAAAAAATTAATTTAATTGCAATGGAGCACACGCTCCGGTGCCAATTTCCCTACACACCCAACTTCCCCCTATCCTACACTCACCTACACTTGCCCTCTACAAATTTTAACTTTAAATTCTTTAAACGTTTTCGGTAGGTTATTCACCATTCCCCTTGGTAACTCATTCCAATCCCTGACACCCTTACCTAAAAAAGAAAATCTTCCCACACCCTTGTGCCTGAAATCGAGTTCCAGCTTATGGTCATGCTCATCTTTTCCCTTCTATGAACTACTTTTCATACCTGCTGCAATATCTTTCCATGCCTCATCGCCAGTATATGCCCTGTACACTCCCATGACACTCCTCATCCTCCTCCTGTCTTGCAATGAATCCCATTCCAGCTCCTTTATCATATCTGTCACTGATTGCATTCTGCGATAATTTCCAGAAACAAATCTAGCAGCCCTTTTTTGCACCTTCTCCAACTCCTGTATTTGATACTCAAAATGTGGGTCCCATACTACACTACCATATTCAAGCAATGATCTAACCAAAGTTTTGTAACCCAATTCCTTTACTCTCTCGTGCATCCCCTCATCACTCTCTCCAACAAGTGCAGAATTTTGAAACCTTTTCTTACCACCTGTCCAATGTGTTCTGCCCAGTTAAGCTTGTTATCAAATGTAATGCCAAGATATTTACATTTCAAGTCTTCAGCAAGCAATTCTTTCCCCACCTTATATTCATAATTAACCTTTTATTTTTTATTTGTGTATCTAATTAGCTGACTCTTCTTTGCATTTATCTTCATCCCATGTTTAACAATCCAACTAGATGTCCTGTCCAGATCACCCTGCAACTGTTTACAGTCCTCTATCGTTTTGATCCTTTTATACAGCATTATGTCATCTGCAAACAATCTAATTTCAGATAGTAAACAATCAACACAATTATTAATTAGAATAATGAATAGCAATGGTCCCAATACGCTACCCTGCGGCACTCCCATTTTTACTTCCACTTCCTTTGATACCGCATTTCCCACCCTAACTGAATTCTTATCATGTTGATCAAAAATCATTCATTGCTGTTTAATGTTCACAACTCTTTGTGATAATTGTAACTCCATGAAGGATACATCTGATCATAGTGAAATATATCGCACGGCTTAGGAACATACAATACACAATGATTAGATGCACTTTGAGAGTGAGATTTCAGTGCGGTGAGAAGCTGCCAGGTGCTGTAATCTAAGCCTCTAGACGTCATGGCATGGAACCAAAGAGATCCGGGATATGCTTCTGGGGAACGCTCTGTCATGCAGTTTGTAGACGATCTATTGGGTCCACTCGACCATTACTGTCGTGTCAGTGTACCGTATATGAGCCGCAATGTTACGCTACGATAAATCGTTTCCTGGAGACCAGTCATTATGTTAGTTGGAACTCACTCGCATGCTGATCCCGTTTACGTCGACTAGTCATACCGACATTTTTATTTACGTTTTTCACATAGTTCGACGACTCTGCATCGACTAGACGTGGCGTAGCATTGACTTTCCGGACACACAAAAGAGGGAAACTGTTGGGCCTAAGTGTACGCCATTTCAATGCAATCTTAATCTCTTATTATGGCTTCACCGTTCTAAACATCCTCCGATTTTGGAGTGATTCAGACTAATTATTTTGGGTGTTGCAACTTTCACAGACAATAGTATACCTTTCCTTTCGGAAAATATGGTTTTGTGTTCACTTTGAGATCAAAAATGGAAGTTCGAGGCATAGAACATTACAAAATTCTTATCACGTTGATCAAAAACCAATCGATAGATCAATGATGACCAGTTGCTCCAATTTTATTGGCTCTTGACGTGATTAGAAAGTGACAGTTGTTACCGTTCCGGCAACTTAAGTGTCCCTTATACTACTGGAATGCATTTGTGAATGTAAGTTACTTTGGACTTCAATATTGAAGGGATTTATTGAGATATCCTGAGGAGATGTCAGTAAAGACTTTTCAGAGCAGTTAAAAAAAGGCTCTTTTAGGAAAATAATATATTTAGTTGTATCATAAAAGAAACATCCAAATAAGACGTATTTTAATTTCCAGTTCCTGTTTTCATGTTTTATCTGTCAGAGCATTTAAAAATTTTAGTTATTAACTTGCTTTTTTGAGTTAGTGTCGAATATTTTTTTTGATAGTAGATTTCACTTCAGTCGTGCACCGATAAAATAACAATAACAGCGTTCAATAAACAGTATATTTTATCACTTATTGTTCAATTTTGATAATAACAGTGAATGTAACAATTAAATATTTCTGACTATTTTTATTGACACAAATCACAAGTATCATGATAATTACAGTAATACAGATAACTTGATAATACGACACAGAAACCGTATATCATATTTCACACATGGGAAGGGATTCAAAGACCTCGTAAGAGCCATGAGTTATTTTAGACCAGTGGTTCCCAAATAGTTTTTCCCGAGTACCACTTCAAGAAAGAGCTGAACCTCGCGTACCCCCTTATAGCTACATTTGCCTCTGAGTTCATTCCAGTCTAGTGCTTCGCACAGCCACAGCATTACAGAAATGTAATTCACACACACACCGTTTGACTGTCTTAAAATATATTTTGGCGGTAATAATGTTTGCGTAATTGTTTTTTTTCAATTGTCTTATTGAATACCTCAGTCAAGAGAGAACCTCGCGTACCCCCGGGAGGCAACCTCACGTACCCCTGGAGGTACGCGTACCACTAATTGGGAACCACTGTTTTAGACTGACACCTGAAGTGAGGAAAGAAATTTGATTGGCTGTCTACTGTAATGTCATATGATAATGTAATAAAGCCTATTATAATAATTAAAGAATCTTACAATTTAATATATTTATTAAACACATAACTAAAGATTCAAACAAACAAACAAAAAATTTAAATGGTTGAGATTCCTTTATATCTACATAGATATATATCAAACTACGAAAAATAATATGATAAATTACATTTCAAATATCTAATTTTCTATGAGATTTTTCAAAATGTAATGTTGTTTAAAAAGAAAAATATTAGAACTTACATACTTTAAAAACTACTCCTCATTATCAGCAAATTAAATACAGTAACTCTACAGTTTTGTACACATAACATATTAAAGGAAGACAAAGTAATTAGTTACAGTTACAAAACAACAAAATATATAAGAAACAAAAATTTCAACATTCTACATAACACTTAAATAAATATTCTTAATTTGTAACGCATAATCAGATGCAAATAAAAATTAACACGCGTTCATCGTTAGGCTGTCTTTTTGAGAGATTAATAAAACCTTTGGTGTTTTTTTCTGTCTCTTAGGCTCTTATTGTAACAGCATATTTTCCAGAGTTAATCAGTAATTGTTGAAATGTCCGAAATTCGGCGACAGTCCTTGCTCCTTCCTCCAAGCAGCCAGACGCATGTTGAACCAAGCCTGAAATTCGAACAACAGACCACTGTTAGTACCATACATATGCCTATTTTCATGCTGTTTATGAGCTGACTACACGCAATCTGTGGTAAATGAATGTCGCCATCTTTCTGAAAAACGTGTTACTCTAACGCCTGTGTGTGTTTGTTTTGCGCTGTGAAACTCTTAAGGCGGAAATCGGGGATGATAATTCTACTGGTATTAGAGAAAATTGTCCTGAATCTAATGTGGACTCTTTTTAGTGCTTTCAGCCGAAAATACAACTATGAAAGTTATCATGCAAGATGAACTGAGGCATTAAATGGAAGTTTGCCAGATAATCCAACATTTTAGACAAGTTTTTGATACTGCTCCGGTCACAGGATTGCCATTTCTGCAAATTCTTTTGAACATTCGATTCAATGCATAGTCATTTTTCAAAGATCCCGATATAAGAAAGACTCACGTGAGATGTGGAAAAAAGTCAGTTTACAGCAAAATCTTTATATAACAAAGCAGACGTTTACACCACACTGTGCCATCTCATATGTATGTTAATTATAGAAACTATATTTATTAAAGATACAGGCAATTATTTTGTAGGTAAATTGAAAGAAATTCTTCTAAGGACTCGGAGCTGCCAATTAGTAATTCTTTATGTTTTCCTGCGAGACATTTAAGATGTTTGTTAGGAGCGTCTCTAAGATATGTATCCCTAAACATTTGAATCCTCCTTGAACAAATGATAATGACCCTTGTGAATGATGTAAGCCTCTGCTCACTAGTCATTATTATATAATTCCACGACATACTTGAATTTACATTATTGCTGTTAGAACAGGTTTACACGAAACGGCAAAATAACTAGAACACAACTGGACTACACAGTGGAAATCGTCTGCTTCACGTAAAAAAAAGTAATGCCTATAAAAAAATTTCCAGCAAATTGACTGTTTCTGTATCCTGAACTTTGTTACATCACGTTTCTGCAAACTAAGGAATCATTCCAACTTTTTTGCATTAAAAAATTGTTTCATCTCAGTGATTAATTTTTCGTATTTGGATTAAAAGTCACAACTGTCGTATGTTTCTATACATAGAAAAAGGTAAAGAGAGAATAAAGTTCTATCCCCAGATCGTTGAATGTTACCCCAAGGGAAATCACTCATGTGGTTTACTGTTGCCTGCTCGTCTTATTAAACACTATTGCATACGTAAAGAGGAGCGTCATGTTTTAAAAGTGTGAAGGAAAAGAGAAGGGTTATCCGCTTACTCTTTATAAAGACATTAAAGGGTGCCTAGTTTAAGTTCTCAACTTACGGCCAAATCACCGTCAATAGCGCAGAAAAATCTGAAATTTATTCCAAGACTTTGGTACACATTTAGTGATAATGTAAACCACCTGTTGGTCAGGTTCCCCGTGGTGAAAATGTATTTCAGCACTAAATTCGAATCTGGTTGTGTGTGTCAACAAGAATTAGTGATGATGCTTGACTTCTTCTCACATTGTGAACAACATGTTGTAAACAGATGATAACACTGCTCATGAACTATAAAGTGATCGGTCGATGTTAAAATCCTTATAAAGCTTTTCATTTATCTTAGAAGCTGAATATGCGGAACCACTTCAAAGCTCACACTAATATCGAAGGGAATATTGCTCTTTCGTGGGGTACAGCAACAATGAGAGTTTTTGAAATGGAACTGAGACTAATACTTTCCTCATTATCACATTATTTGTCTAACTGGACTCTACTGCGACATTTGGTATTACTAGTACTGATATTTATTTTATGAATTCCATTTGTGCCAGAAATGATCTCTGATTGACGCGATTGATCTTCGAAAACACAGAAGAGTGTACCTAAATTCAACTTCTAACACCATTTTGTGAAAATTATAGTTCTTTGCGGTATTAAAATAGGAGTATAGATATCAGAGCAGAAATGTTCTTGCTTATTAAATGATTTCCTGTATCTGCTTACTAGTTTATAACTTGTTTTACAGTATCCCAATCGTGTTTCTGGTTCATCAGATTAGTGTCTCTACACTTTATGTTCACAGTCCCCAGAAAAACTAACGGCAACAGTCGGTCGATTGTGGTTTATTGCTTTTTGTTTCATGAAACTAATGTTAAATTATTTGTTTGATATAAATTATATGTACTGTTTCACGTCCCCGAGGCTCACATGGGATCAAAGCGAACATATTTAATATAATCTAAGCCAATTTTCATCACGTAATATTTAAGCCATTACCATGTATTCATACTTACAATTATAAAAAAATTATTAATTTGAAATTATAGATAGTATTTCCCTAGGTAATTTTAATATTTTATTATGTACCATTATACTAAATGGAAATTTAATTTGATGGGAGGTGAGGTATAAATTTATAATGCATGTAGGATATTTTCGTTTCACTGTTTTTAAAGCCAGTGGCGTAACGTAGCTCCACTACTGCCAGCAAATTTCAGAAATTCTCGCGATTTCGGCACATTTGAGTACTTCGTGTATTTAAATGGGGATTTCATCCTCAGGAGCATTCTTATTGCTTCTATGAAAATGACCAAATATCTCTGAAAGAATATTTCGATCAATCTAAGTCTATCCACTTGACTGACTGATTCAGAATGTACCATTGGCTCCGATGAGCTATCTCATACCATTCGTTCGACTGCAGTTGAAGGATCTATTTGATCAGCAGCAGCCAGTCATTACTGTAATGATTATATTTGTTTTTGCGCTAAGCAGAATTTGGTTAAATGTTGATGCATAATGTAGTAAACGAGTACAGTCTATTACTTTTGTGCTGTATATGTTGAATTTTTTAGTATGAGATCAATCTTTGTTCATGTGATAGCTTATATTGCTCGTACTGGTTTTTGTTGACTAGTTTCATAAAGATATTATACATTTTCTGTGTTATTTTCCAGGAATCATAAGTAGGTTGCATTCTATTTTATATTTTTGCTTCGTATAACCTGGTAACTAGTAGTTTTCCTTAATTTAAAATAGCAAACAAAGGAGAAAACTGCTGTTTAACGTGTAAAATTAAAGGAGAATGGAATTGTTGACAGGGATGTCACCGAAGGGTTCGGCCAACGTATGAATGCCACACAGTCTGGCTTTGTCGTGGTTACCGTAACCCATATTCAGTAAAGGAGACCTGCAGTTTTACATGGAATCTAGAGTCCTGACGTAATTTTTCACAAAAGAAAGTTAGGTTAAATTCACGTAAAAATTTCGGTTGAGTCAAACTGGGGATCTGTCAGTCACCAAAGACTGAGTTTCTACGTCACTTATGCGGCCCCTTGGGACAGTTATTACAAGTATAACGGCGGCGTTGCAGTGCGTGTGTTTGGTTACCTGGACGTCCTCTCGTCGAGCCCCGTCTCTGCGGCGAGCAGCACCAGGTCTGTGGGGTGCGGGTTCTTGACGCGGGCGAACTGAGCCTCGAGCACGTTGGCCTGGTCCTGCGTCAACGTGATGAGGCGCGGAGAGGAGCTGGTGCTGCCGGGCGACAGCTGCGGGGACACGGACCTCAGCATCGTGGCGAGCGGCTATCCACCTGCAACAGACACCACTAACACTGTCAAGCTGCTGCACAGGTTGCTAGCATTGTTTTTAGCGTTTCATTTTTGCATTTGGAAGCAAAATACTGAAGTATTGAATAAGCTTTTATTTCACTTATCTGAAGAAAATTAGTGATGGTTGTAACATATGCTACCACCCCAATTACGAAATTAATTAATTTGTAAGTATTATTTAGTTAAGTGTAGTTAATTATGATGCAAATACTGATTATAATAACGTATATAATGTAATTACGAAGCTCAAGAAATCCACAGATTACCAAACACATTGTCAGTGGGTAGTATAAGTACATCTTTGAAAAGACAAGATAGAAAATCTTTGGTCTGGTGTGAGACACACAGAGAAAGAAACGGAGGAAGATGTGTGTGTGGGAAGTCGCGCTGTAGGTTTTGGACTGCGAGTGTCGCAGTAGCAGTATATGAATGTGTTAATTATTGGAGAAGTGAGTTTGTGTAATTGTGTTTTTTGTATCGAGTGTCTGCGAGCTTTGGTTTGATTATTAAAACAGTTGACAGTATATGCTAACAACTACGCGTTGTAATTTTTTGTGGAATTAGCGACCCGTTGATTGAGCTATTTTATGACGATTGAATATTATAATATTTAAAGATGTGACCTCTACTCTGTTTACCTGGGTCAAAAGACGACATAATTAGGGCCACGTCTTCATAAGACCTGCAGAGTTACGAGCAAGTTAATTAGTACAGTTTGCTCGTCTTCGATTGGATAAATTTTAATTGTATGAAGGTTACATGGTATACTGCGTGAAATGGAACACATTATTCTGATCAAGTTAACGGAAGAGTAAACGTTTGGAAGAGTTTATTTGTTGTCATCTGGGAAAGGGAGGAGAGAGGGGACGAACAGTTTGGTTCATTAAAAGAAAGCTACTTCATTTTGGTTGACTTTTTTTGAATATTCTGATAATCTTTTAGATGCTTCGATTCACGATAATTCATTTCAGTCATCTCGTTAGTTAAAAGATGTGATGAGCTGTGTGGAGGCGACAAGCGTGTGACATTCGCATTTAATGGAAAAAGTTACAAAAAGCTTCTCATTTATTCACTGACCGAACAGAAGATTCTTACTGAGACGTTGCACCTAACTAACTCTAAGATCGACAAAAATATGGTGGCAGATTTGTTTTAAGACTGTCTTAAGTAGTTATTTAACTCTTGCATCCATGTTTTAACTTTGCTTTGTTAATTAACATATTGAACCCAGACTGCACAAAAGATTTCAGTCAGTAAATAATGCTATTTGATATTAGGAAGGTTCAATTTTCCCGGTTACATGGAGATTAAATTAAGGGAATATCACAGTATTACTTTCGGTACAGTGATTAGCTGGTGTAAAAATTTTGTTTCAAATAGAAGAAAAATTGGTTGTAACAGAAATATCACGTGGCTGTCGATGTGATGTTAAAAAAAAATTTTTTGAAGATACTTACTAATTTCATCGTGAGATACAATGCGCGATAAGCTAATGCATTAACGACATAGAAAATTTTAAAGATGGTATTTGCAGTAGGTGAATAGCTGAACCTAATGGTGAAAAAATCGATAACCTTACCAGTCGAATCATGGCACTAATTGGAGCGTGAGCATCCATGGTGCTGTCCTGTAGGCTGAGATTTCATGCAGTATCCAAGAACAAAACACAACCAAAAATTATCTAGATTTTTATTGGACTTCGATACTGAATCTGCTGTATATGTATTTTTGCATATAACGCCGCGCTAAGTTGCCGCCCGCGTGGATAATTCACTCGTTCAGTTCACAATCGAATTTATTACAAATGCCCACATTCAATTAAGACCACCTTCAATAAAATAATATCATAAGGCAAAAGAATATAAACTAGTTTCGTTCACAACTTACAAAATTTATAAGACAAGAATTTTATTTTTTTGGGATTTGTCGTTTAACTGTAGGATCTCGAGAGAAAATTTCAAGTTCTTAGGTAATAAAGATTTTTGGATAGCTACGGCTCGAAAAATGTTCTAAAATTAACAACTTACTATTGTTCATGTCCTCATTTTCCAGTAAAAAATTTAGAAAACATTGTCGACTTCTGCACATCTGTACCCAACAAGCTGGAGTAGTATTTTTTTTTAATTTTCTTTCCTTCTATGAAAACCCCATATGTTATAATTTTGTAAAATTTTAAACAAGACATTTGTTTTTGAGTCAACGAAACACATAACACGTACAAATCTGAGGTCTGAAACTTGTTTAGTTTACGCGCTAGTGACCTGTGACTAAATGACGGACAGGCAGCGGAGCGACGATAGGGACCCACGTCCCTTTAGGTGCCGAACCCTAAAACTGACCATCACTACTGATCTACTTTTGAACTGCAGTACAAACAGCGGAATCAGTCGTGCTGCAGAAACAAACGCAATTTGCTCAAGGCAAACAGCCTACGCCGCGCCGCAGGTCCACCTTGCCGGGAATGTGGATGGTTTTATGAAGCTCCGGCTCTCGCTGCACGGGAATGTGGGGCATCGCTCCCACGCTAGGTTTACTACCGCGGTGGGCGTACTCGTAACTGAAATGATGCTCGTGCACTTGGAGCGACGCCACAGGGAGAGGAGAAAACTGACCGTCGCAAGGTTTCTCCTCATAGTGCCTGCATCATAGCAATAAGATCAGGTCAGTCGGTCGAGGAAAACTCGTGCACTATGGATAATGCGTCCGGTGATAAAGAGGCAGAGTTTATGAGACGGGTCTAGGAGTGAGGCAATCGACCGTGAGCCTAGCAAATATCGAGTGATACAAAATGGAACTGTCGCTATACATCCCCACGCCCTGTTCTAAATACTTTAGTACTGTTTACTTGCTTTTAAGTCAGATTACCTTTGAAGTTGGAGCAGTGCGTATTCTAGTGGAAGTTCATATAGGAACAAAAAGTATTAGTTGCTCGTTAAAACCACAACAACAATAAAGCTTTAGTTACTTATCAATACAATGGAATTTATTCAGTAACAATTCAGAAAATTAATCAGAATAAGAGATAACCCGATTTCTTGAATGATGACTCGAACTTCAAATAAAGTGCTAACATTGTCTTTTAAAACAATCATGTGTAGACACATGAAAATACACACAAACGTTATTTATATACATTCTACAATTGGTTAGATCAGATTAGAAAAGTACCAAAAAGAGAGATTGAATTTTTTCCAACAAGTAGCTGTGTCCATTATACGAAGGTGAGTCAAATGAAAACCTTAAATTTGTAATAAAAAAATCGAAATTTCGCGCCGTTATCCTGTAAGTTGGTAAGCGTGCTACAAGCAGCGTGCAGAATGGCCTGTAGGTGGCAGCATAGTGCAGATGCACAAATACCGTCGCAGAATCAGTATAAATATGGCTGCCCCACTTGAGACTTGCACCAGGGAAGAACAGCGTTCTGTTATTCAGTTTTTGAGTATTGAAGGTGTGAAACCTATTTAAATTCATCGAAGAATGAAGGTTCAGTACGGTGATGCATGTTTGTCACAGCAGCAAGTCTACGAATGAGTAGGAAGTTCGCAAATGGTGTGACTTCAGTGGAAGATGTTCCTTGTCCAGGTCAGGCACAACGAGTTGTGACTCCACAGAACATTGCAGCAGTTGAAGCCATAGTGATGGAAAACCGCCGAGTGACACTGAATGACATTGCAGCATGTTTAAAGAGGAAAGAAGTTCCGTTCTGATGAAGAGGTACGCCACGCGATGCATGAGTGGCTGCGCGGACTACCAAAGAATTTTTTTCTAAAGGAATTTATGCACTTTGTAAGCGCTGGGGGACTTGCATTGAGCGTGGGAGAAATTATGTTGAAAAGTGATACAGCTTTGTACCATATTTAAAAAAAATATTTAAGGTTTTCATTTAACTCACCCTCGTAGTAATTATTGTTTAAATGTAACATTCAGATTTACATTCACATAAAACCATTCTTCTGTTTTAGAAAACAAAATTAACCATCATGTACAATACACTGTATGTTTTATTTACTACAAATGTTAGCAGGCTCTGTCATACTTTACTGTTTCGTTGATTTTCTAAAATTAGCTTCACATCAGTCCATCATTTAATGATAATAAAAATTGAAAACTGTTGTGAAAACGCACAGAAATGTGATAACTTTATTAAAAAAATTCTGAACCATTGTATTTAATCGAATCAATATATTACTAAAAAAACAAATCCTGGATCAAACTTTAAAAACGTCTGGAATGATCTAATAGTTGAAATGTGTTTCAAAACGAAGTTTCTGGGAGATTGTCCGCCATTGGTAGAAGCGATGTGATTGTATTTCACAAAAGATACTCCCATGCAGTAGCGGATCCAGGATTTTGGTTTGGGAGGAACTAGGATTTTGGTTGGGGGGGGGGAGGGGGGGCTTGAATTGGGTGAGGGTAGGCTTTATAGGAGGGGCGGTCGACGACACAAATCTAATGTCAACATTTTAATTCAGATTGCCGCCCTTATAAAAACAGTAGAGCAAAAAGAAAATAATAATAATAAACCCCAAAATTACAACGTTGTTGGAGGTGACCTAGATGCTTTTTTTGGGGGGGGGGGCCTTTAGCCCCTTAGCCTCTTCTCTCTTGGATCTGCCACTGCTCCCACATATTGTTGATTTATATTCAAAATAATTTCTTTCTTTACTGAGATGACTGACATGGAATTTTACAGATGTTATAAAAAAAGGAGCACGGTGGATGAGCAATTAAGTCAGGAGTCTGGCTATTTGGGGAAACTGTGTTCGAAATCTGGTCAACCTGTTTAGATTTCTGTTTGTTTGTTATTGTTTTTTTTTTTCGAATTTAATATAGACGAATGCCGCGATGAAGTCTTAACACTAATTATGGCCGATTTCTTTAGTTTGCTGGTACTATTACACCAGAAGATTTAGCCTTCGAAGAGCCGCAAAACTATAATGAATTATCAGATCGATTATACAGTGTTGCTTGAACTATTTCCTACTGTGTGCTCTATAAATTCACGGAACTTTCAATTGTAACTTACGATATGATGTATTAAATAAATTGAATATGCAACTATCTTACGTATGAGAGTATGAAATAGGTGCTCATATTTTATTTAAAAAAGCGAGTGGGGTTATCAAATACAATAAATACAACAAACTGTTATTGATAAACAAACTTTTGATGTTTTTAATTAATAGATATGATTTCTATAAAAAAAGATGATTGATATCCAAATTATGAAGTTTAAGAAAAATTCAAGTTCTCCACTTCATCGAATTGTAGCCTAATTTTGAGCATTTTGCTTTTTCTTTCGGCGAATTCGGTACAATTATTGATAAATGTACAAACATTACTTTAATTTTTTGTGATATTTTCATGATAAACGATTAAAAAATCTAAACAAGAAGGTACATGCATTGAATAAAATTTTGATGTTTCTCGTTGATGGAAGTGACCGGTGAAATGTTCTTTATACATAATGGCTAACAGTATTATTTGTTTTAGTAAAAACGTATTTGTCATTTTTAAAAAAAAAAATAAAAAGGAATTTTTAGTAATTTCGCAGAATTTTCACGCAAATTTTATAACATTTTGATAGAGTTTTAAGCAGCAATATTACAGAGCATTGAAAACTGTGAGTTGTTAAGTGGGTTTCTGGCAGTTCAACTAAATTGAATATATCCGTTCACTCACCAATGGTTGTTCAAGAATTTGGAACCAGTGCACGACATGATATTAATTCTACTATTTGCCATTATATTAAACATTTCAAGAAATATTTTATTAAAACACAACAGCGTTTAGGTGATATTACAACCTGGTATCAGAGATGGAACCACAGCGCACGTTGTTCTCATTCAATGACACTGAACTGTGAAGCTGGCTGTGTGAATTCTTACAAAAACAGTCCATTCAACTGCGATAAAGATAACGTATTCTATTCTGATAAAATCGTGGATCAACAAACTTCACCAGATAAGATAACCTCCATTAATTTCTGGTACGTTCTGTGAGAAACACACGTCACGTAAGATTATATTTGAACTTGAGAGATAAACAAAGTGCAGTTCGTTCATTTATTAGGCAAACTTATGACACTTGAACTTCGTATCCAGATTTCATTTTCGCAGGTGCAGTATATGACATAATCATATTTATCGACAGGTGAAAGAGGTTACTTAGATCAGATCACAAAAGCTTGATACCCAGAAAAATTAATTATCTTAAAGGTTTGGTCTGGATGAAATGAAAAGTGATTTTATTGTTTAAGAAGATGAAATTCGTTGAGCACTGAAAAGAATCGATTTCGGAAATTATTTTTTTTATGGATTTACACCTCGTCGAAGTCGAGGTCATTAGAGGGGAGAAAGGATGCGCGCAAGGGACGCGAAGGAATTCGGCCATGGCCTTTTGAAGGAAACATCCCTGCATTCGCCTGAAGTGATTTGGGGAAACCATAGAAATTCCAAATCTGGATACCCGGACAGGAATTCGAACCCACATCCTCCCAAATGCGAGGCTGGAGTATTACCGCTCACCCACCACACTCGGCATACAGAAATTAAACGCAAGCGTGGTGGAAATCATTTAAAAAATAATAATAAAAATAAAAACTGTTATGTGTGAATATTGTGACAGTGGTAAAAGAACATCCCCTGTAATGATACATAAAACGTTTACGTAGATGTAACTGCCAACACCATCTTTCGAAATGTCTTCTCTTTTCTTCGTAAACGTCGGTTTCGAGAATGTATGATTGACTGGCGCTGCTCCGTGAAATTATAGGATATTTTCATCCCTTTTTAAGTTAATCCATAATCTTTAATTCGACCAATTCCGTTGCATTGTTTTCTGACCAATGTCAGTCCTTCAGCGCAGCTGCGTAATGATTTTTCTTGTGACAAATTTTAAGATCGTTCATTTCATTGTTGCACAAAAGTGGATAAGTTATTCGTACGTGTACGGTTCAAGTACAGTTTACCTCGCCACAAACAGTAATCAGTGCGGCACCATTCGTTACTATACTGCGCTCTCTCTACACATTTTCCCCCCTCGATAGGGCCATCTAAGGACTACGAGACACGGGCTCCCTGTATTTACACAGGCGACCAGTGTGAATCATGAGCAGAGAGAGAAGGTCCTGTGTTCTGCCAGAAATAGAACCAAATTTGTGAGACCTCGAGCATTTAACCTTTTTTTTCTTTTTCTTTTTTTTTTTTTTTTTTGCTCTCGTCAGTCCTTTGACTGGTTTGATGCAATCCTCAGTCCTCCATCCCTTCCTATCTTGGGCTAACGTCTTCATCTCTGCATATCCATTAATTACGTGAGGCGAAGTAGACGAGGAGGGTCCGGCGAAATCTCCCCAACGGGAAGCGGGGGCGACGGAATACTCACGTGAGGTTTTTGAAATTCTTTAAGAACAGTAGGGGGAGGGGGGAGGGGGGAGAGGGGAGAGGTTTCTCGTCAAATATCATCTTGGGGGGGGGGTGCCCGACGAGATCTAACCAGAGGGGGCGGGGGGTCCGGAATTCCATAAAAACACCCCTTACAGCCCACGTCCTCAATTATCTGCTTCATATATTCTAATCTCTGCCTTCCTCTACAGTTGTTACCTTCGACCGTTCCCTCCATCAGCAAATTAACCAATATAGCATGTCTCAAAATATGAACTACCAGCCTGTCTCTTCTTTCTGTAAGCTTCTTTCAGGAGGAATATCGTATTACCATCTGTGTAACTTGTCGTTCTATATGAAAGGTGTATTTTTGTTTGTGAAATGAGTAAGTAGTTTATGAGGCATTCTCTCAGATGAGTGCGGGAAACGACCTAAAACTGCCGGTATGAGGGGAGCAGGACTCTAGCCTGGTCTCGCTGTACCTCTGCGATCCAGTGTGCTGGCGTCTCACACACTGGGGGGTATTCCAAGCCAAAGGGACAAAGTCATTTAACCATGTATTAGCAACCCTACAATCTAAAACCATATATAGTAGTTTTCGCTATATTTAGTTTTGTTTCGGACTTCCTCCTCAATTTGGCATTATGTAATTTCAAACCTTCAGTTTTTTTTGCATAATCCTCTGCTATTTAGTTAGCACTCGGACATGCTCTCGTGAATGTTTAGCACCTGTTGTTCTGGTGACTTTGGCTTGTCGTCGGCTGATCGAGCTCTCTCGCACCGACCACACCGCACTTCCTCATTAGTTGTGGCTGCAGTCAGCGAGGGGACTGTTGCGCACTCTGCCCACAGTTGTGCTGTTAACTCCCACCCAGGCCATCAGCGTCAGTTTTCGTCTTCCTCACAGTGCAGAAACATATCAGGACGTGAGATCACCCTCGTACGGCTTAGTTAGCGACTTGCGTCATAGGTCACACACAATTACCAGGGGCCACTTTATCTCATGCTGCAATTAGCGCGCGCTACCAAACGTCTAATTGATTCGAAACAGACACCTGTAGTTATGGGTAACTTTTTCAATGAACAGAAAAGATTTAAATGTTCATATATATACATATGTATTTTTTTAATGAACGTTGGTTGCTAACAACTTGCTTGTAAAGAAAAAAACCGAGCGTGGTGGTGTAACGGATAGCGTTGTGGCCTCGCATTCGGGAGGACGGTGGTTCGAATCCCCGTCCGGGCATCCAGATTTTGGTTTTCCATGGTTTCCCAAATCACTCCAGGCAAATGCCTGGATGCTTCCTTAAAGCGGCCATGGCTGAATTCCTTCCCATTCCTTGCCCCCATCCTTTCCCGTCTCTAAAGACCTCACTGATGAGAGAGGTAAAAAAAAAATAAAGAAAAAGTTTATGTTTATAGCTGCGTAAAAAATAATATTTCTGTAACTGACAAACCTAACATTCTTATTTTGTTCCTACGGTAAGAAATAGAAACGACTGATATATATTAAAAAAAAAAAAAAAAAAAAAAAAAAAAAAAAAAAAAAAAAAAAAAAAAAAAAAAAAAAAAACAATGCTGAGTCCTAGTATCAATTGCGACATTTCAGGCGAACAGTTTTGTTCTTCTTCTTGGGCAAACTGTATTTGCATAACTTTTTTGTATGTGACTTACCACATCGTCGACATCGAGGTCATTAGAAGCTGGAAAGGATCGGGCGAAAGGAACTACAAGGAACCATCCCGCCATTCGCTTGGAGTGATTTCGGGAAACCACAACCGAAATATTGATGGCCGTAGGGGATTCAAACCTGCGTCTACCCGAATGCGAGGACAGAGCGTTACATCTCTCCCACCACGCTCGGTTTAGATGATTATGCTATCAAGAAAATAATGCAGAACTCCCATACCTTCCTCCCAACACTCACCACATTGTGCATTCGTTCCACAGAATTTCATTTTTTAATTTCACATAAAATTGATTTTAAAGGATATAAGATCACGTACTTGTTGCGATTTGACCACGTCGGTCTCATTTACACAGTTTAGATCTGGATGACAATCTCATTCACTTCTCATTGTATACTGAAGTTATGATTGAAACGATGCTTGTGAAATGTTTATGGATTCAGGCAGTCCGTAGCTAAAACTCTCATAAACATTCGTCCTACACACACCAGCATGCCGTAATGACAGGCTGAATGGCTCAGTGGTAAAATACGCCCCCTAGGATAGAAATGTCGACGCTTTCAATCCTGACTCATCAGAAATGTTTCGATAATCGTATCCTAATTTTGACCACTGTAAAATCTTGTTTTGTGTTTCAAGTAAACCACAAACCCTCTGTGATTCGCATTCCAGGTTAACTTGCATTCTGTATTGCGTTATATCATTTCCAATGCCGCTTAGTGTATTCACAAGCGCAATGTGCATGAAATATAGTCTATTACTAAATCGCAGCTACAATAAAAAATTATTATTTTCTTTGTGATTGTCTGAATGGATAATTCACCATTTGATTACTTTAGATCGACAAGTTAGACCGATGTTTATTACACACATATATATAATGTAAAGAGAGAGGATTTAAGTTTAATGTTGTTAGTAACCACGACGTATTTTCAGTCATCGTACTTTATCTCCAAGACCAGCTAGTGTGGCTCAGAGCGCTGAGGCGCCGCACCTTGTACTTGGGAGGTACTTACAAAGGCATGAACCCGGGCCCCCGCATACCGGCCATTCTGACTGCGGATTTTAGGCAGTTTTCCGCAGCCATCAAGGCGAACGCCGCGACGGTACCCAATTTCCGCCTCATAAACTATACGTTTCACAAACTAAAACATAGTTCCATAGATGACTACACTTCACATTTTCCATTAGTACTTGGTGCGACCTGGAAGTAGGTATAAAATGAGCGAAATCAACAAGAGCATGCGGCCGTAAAACTATATCTCCAAATTTTACCATTGCAACGACGTGTGAAAGTCATCGAAGTCAGCACACCCAAAAAACCTTGAAAAATGTCGTGAAGAAGAATATACTTTTTCTTCCAAACCTGCCATTGGAGCCTTCTCTCGGTGTGAAGCTTTCAAAGAGTGCCGCGTGAGCTAGGCTCTGGTGTTCCAGTAGGATGGTGTTAATAGTCTTTAACGAACGCGTAGCCCTGACGAAACAAGCGCGAAGTAAACAGAGAGATCCTGGAGGGATACAATTCAGCGTGCCTCTAGCAGGCCATATTCTCAGGAACAGCAAGTCGGATCACTGCCAGTATGGAGCATCAGGCAAGGAATCGAAACGTGAACGTTTTGTAGCAAGCCATACAAAAGAAAAGATATAAACCCAACGCTTTAATCTAAAACAAAAACCACGGCTAAAAATTGACTTTATTCAGAACTGCAGTGAAAACACATTTTAGGCGCCTTCTTAATGTTTTAAAGATATTATCAAAAATATAATAATTTTATCTATTATGTCGAACTGTTATTTGAAAACATTATATGAATGAAATTTCAAGTTTTCGATCCTAGAAAGCACACCCAAATTATTTTACGTTCATTATTTATAACCCAACACAGGGCTGCTCTTAACAATCACATCTGTGAAAGATTGTCGAATATATAAAGAGGCTGTAATGTAGATTGTTGTAAAATAAAATGTACTGAACTTGGCTGTATGGTTGATACGGCCGAAAGCCATTAAATAAAAATAATTCATATTCAAAATAAAAAGGAATAAAGTGTATATTAAATATATAACCGTGCCGTATATTTTCCTTTTATGCTCGAAGCATAGCAGATTAATTGTGAAGACATCTCGAAATCGGCAACAGACGTACAAGTTTTTTTGATTAAAAATCTTTTTTCTGATGGTTTTTCCTGTACTTGTCAATTTTAGTTTAATTTGTATTTCAGCATTCGAGATTCACAAATTTCCTTTATATTAATAAGAAGTTCATGATTCTATCACTGTATATTTCTTTCTCAAAATTTTTATCTTAAAAAATTCCAATATGCTTTTTTTTTTTTTTTTTAATAACAAACTTGTGGTAGCCTCTACAAAATGTCCAATGAAGCGATGAATGAATTACCGCTACAGTTGTAAGAATAACGCAACAAGTTATGAGTCATGGAGGAGCGAAGTAGTTTGCTGTGAAGATCTAGGCTAACTTGCTAGTCACTATCTTTTAGAATCTCTGATTATTATTACCTGATAATATTCAAGAGCGAAAGCTGAGACTAACTGGATCTGTGCCAGGTGTCACGTACAGAACTTGCACAATAATTCGACTTTTTCCCCTCGTCCAATAATCGGAGCTCTGATGTAATGGAAACTCGACTACTCTTGACTGAGTAGTTGCATATTTTCTTCTCAGAATAGCGTCCACAATGATCGGAGTGACTGGGTAATTAGTTTCGACATCCATCGTAATACGACGTCATTCATCAACTATGGCACAATAACCGTAAGTAAGCTGCGAACTGGGAACTCATGGTTGCTAGTTCATAGATAAGGGACGAAATTACTAGATGACCCGTGTGAAAATTTCGCAAATAAAGTGCTGAAAGAAGAACCGGCTCATTGGTAACTGGTTTATTCGTCAACTTAAATAGGTGCATAATGTCTTAGAAACAATTAGACAACTCAAGGTAATTTCAATTACTAAACAGAACATGAATTAAAAAAAAAAAAAAAAACTTCTTACAGCAAAAAACAATCAAAGTTTGTGATATCTCCGTGATATGTGGTGTTGCTATCTAGCGGTTCAAGATCAATCCTTATGGACGTCGTGAAGCAGGCTTGACTCTGAACTGCCTCATACAGTGACCTTGATAGTTAATACTTTTGCTATTTAATTTATGATTTTACCAAAGCGAAGACCTTAATTTTTAAAATGATACCTCATTTATCGATTTCGGTTAAGGATGAAGAGATATAAAAAGGCTCGTCGCAAAATCACCTTTTAGGAAATTACAACATTTTTTGTCTTCAAGGCCGAATCGAATTCCAAAAAATTCCTTTTTTAATTTATGATATTAAAGAAGTGGAGTCCTTAAACTTTAAAATAATACCTCATTTATCGAATTCGGTTAGGTATAAACGAAAAAAAAAATGTTCGTCACAGGAAAAAACACACACACACATTTTAGAAATAACATGTATGACTGCTTCGCGATGCACTGTACTTTCTAACGTCTTTATACGTGCCAAATAACGTTACCTGCAGCATGTGACCAAAGACGGAAGTTTTTTCTACAATGCCAGCAGAAGTACCATCCTAGAAGTAACTGAATTTAAAAAATACTGCATGCAAGGTGAGTGGAGACAAGTGTTATGCAAGTCGTGTGGCTTGGAACGAGCGCGTACGGGGGAACCGGAGCCGACGCGAGGTCGCGCGGCGCAGTGCAGCGGCGCCGGGTGTAACGGAGACGGCTGTCCAGGGCCGACCCGCCGCAGAGCCGGATCATAGAAACCACTGTCAGGCGTCAGCAGCGCTAGCAGGCCCTCTTCCTCCAGTTTACCCTCGACATCCATTTGACATCAGATGTGCTTCTTACTCTTTTCCTCACGTACTGATACTGCTTTTGACATTCTTCTTTCTACCGAGGTTAACGTCCCGGCCAAACTGATATTCGGAAGGACGCAGTATGATCCGCAGACAGTCCATCAATTTTTCACTTTTCCATGGTATCCCGAAATCACTACAGTAGAATACCGGGATGGGTACTTCAAAAGTCATTTGCAAAATTCCTTTCCTTCCCGTGTCATCAGCCCACTTCCTTGCATAGTTGCCTCGACGTCAGTGAACAATAATGCCCAGTAAAATAAAAGATTCTTTCTCATCCCATGCTCTAGGTTCTTCAACATTTCTTGCAACTCCCCGACCGTCATCTTCTCTGGGTTTTTCCACCCTTTTGTAGTAACCTTAAGTTTGCGCATAAAGCGTCAAATATAAGAGAACGATGGTCTTGAAATTTTTTAAAAATTAGTAACCCAAGCTTAATGGTTTTCCGGAGGTGCATAGAACTTGTACTCGAAGGTGTGTGCCTGTTTGCATCTCGCTGGAAAATTTTCTGCCTCAGGGAGCTGTAAGATTGTGAAGAGAGAGCTCCACATTTCCTTTCAGAATCGAGACAAAACACGGACGGAAACTGTTCCGGAACTAATCTGGTAGCAGAGCGAGGAGACAGCTTGTAATCAGTTGCTCAGTTTACTGAATCGCGCTGGTCACCAGTCTAGAAACTTTATAACTGTTCAAATGAGATGAAGAAAACAAATACACAAGTACAGACAATTTATTTTTGGATTTTTCCTTTCTAAAGAAGAGTATTATGTCTGCTAGCTAGCCAGATTTCCGCGATGCGTCGTACTGCCGTTGCGTTCAAGTATTAGCTCCTCAGCTGGTTCTAAACAACGTCTGACCTAATGTCTGGCAGCCTATACTTACACCATATTCCCTGTCTACCTCTTGGGTTATATTTTCTTTACCACATTACATTTAGATGCGGTATTTGCATCAGGCACTTTAAACTCTCCAGATAAAGATATTTCTCGCGTCATCTTGTTTTGCTGTGCATTTCGAGAGTCGCACAGCTTCTGTTGACTTGCTGCTTGCACTCCTCTTGTAGCTGTTACTTCGTGAACTGGTATTGTCGAATCTAACGGGATGCTTGTAGAGTACGTTTTGGAAAGGATTTGCTTGTTATTAACAATGGGAAGGCACATTTTTGTTTTAATTTGTTCATTTATTCCAGATGTAAATCACAAACCGCAAATCGTCGTAGTTCCATATAAATGAGAGACACTGTGCATCTAAAATCCTCATTTAGTGTAATACGATTAAATTTAGACAGCTCTGATTAAGCATTTCTATCCTTTTAATAGACTAAGACATTCTAATAATTCATAAGGTGTCTCTGGAGATCGATCTAAAAGACGGTATTCAGTATCACGAAAATAGCTGAGACTAACCTAATGTTTAGTAGCGACTTTCAGTTAATGAGGATGGTGTAACTCGGTAAAAAATAAAAAACTATATATTTATTTTACAATTCTCTGCTTTTTAGCAATAACCCATCTCTTATCCTATTACCATGATTAAAATAAATGTTTGTTTCTTATCAAAGTTTCTTTAAAATGAAAGGAAAATTGTCGGTGCTACAATGTAGTCAGATATAGCATTCACATATGTTTGAAAACGACAGAAAGCCTACAAATAAACCATACACGTCAGCATTGTATTATACGATGATTGCAATATTCCACGGACGATCATAATAATACTACGTTTGGAATGGTTAATAGAGGTGCACGCAATGTATATATTTTCCTGACTTTACTCTTTTAATAGAGAATTTTGTAAGCATTCGATGCAACCATATTAATTGTGAAAGTACTAAATGAATCTATAGGTAATTAAAACCACACTTCTCCGAAGTCAGACTCTGACTAATGAAACTCTGGAGAGAAGCCAACACTCAAAACATCCTGATGGCTACTTGTAAATAATAACGAATACAGTTATTAAATTAACCTCGCTCATAGTAGTCAATAAAGGTACTAAGTTTCAGTTGCAGGATTGACTTACACTAACATGAAGTAAAGTACAAATTGCTCCAATACTGTTATTTATAACTAACATTTGCCCGCTGCTTCACGCGCGCGGTTCCTGTTAGGTATATATAGAAATGTTTTGCCCTTTTATAGTACCAAATATTAACGTGGAGAAACAAAAGAAAAAAAATTCCTTCTTTTAGTTATTACCTTATATTCGGTTATCATACTGATGTCTGAGAGTTTTATTTTTGTTTTAATTATATTTCAACCTATTATACTATTTTTGTTTCAATTATATTTCAACCTACTATAAGCTATGAAATATAAGAAGTTATAGCTACGTGAATAATTATCAATATTAATACGTTGTATATTAGTACAGTATTATCCTGACCCAAGAAGAAAAGTAGAATTATATTACTAAGCATAAACTTTGGTCAGGATTACCTATGTGGTCACAACGAAAAATATCATTTCCGAAACAATTAACTAAAAAAAATATCACATTTTTAAATGCTTGTACGGAATGAAATAACAAAATGCTATCAGATTTTAATATCGATATTAAGCACAAAGATGTTTGCAGTAAATTAAAAATCACAATTTAGTTACGCTTATGGAATTGTCAGTGAATGGAGTGGTTTGATTAACTACAACACGCTGCCCGGTTTTAATATCAACATTACGCACAAAGATGTTTACCGTTAATTAAATAAATATCACAATTCCTTACCCATATTGAAGATTTAATATATGGTGGTTTGATTATGTGTTCTGTATATTTTAATCTACTATATTACAAAAAACTGAAGAAATAAATATCCGAAGCAAGAAAAAAAACAACAAAAAAACAAACACAGAATCCAAAGAGTAGTTACTGTGATATTTTGTCAGTGTTTCTTGAAAGGAGTGATCATCTCAAATGCGGAATTATCCATGGCGTGTATTTAGCCCATTTCGAATTGATTATAATTTTTTGTTTCGTTCCTCGTTCACATAGAGTTATGATATTTTCACAAATTTTATGCTAGACCATAAGCTCTACGAATTTCAAAACACCATTCAAACTGCTGCTGTAGTTTTTGCATGATGCGATTTCAAATCCTCAAACACACGCAGCTCTCTTACAGATTTATAATAGTATAGGGCTTAATATATATAGACAGATGACAGTTATGAAAGTACGGTACGTCCTTTGCATTGTGCTTTCCATAGGAACGAATTTGTGGCGTCAACGTTGCAGACCGTAATGTAACGTACAAAGCTGATGTTTATGCAGCTGCCTTGTGAGTCCCAGAGGCTGTTATTCGTGCTGGAGGTCCGTCGGGAATTCCTCGAGCAGGAGGACGGTCTCACCGTGAAAACATAGACACCGCCAAAAAAGGACGCGCCCGCTCTTGGAAGAGATCCGTCGACGTCAGCCGACTATCGATCGCATTGTTTCTTACAGCTCGTGCCACTGGCGTTCAGATCGACTCGTGTACCGAGGCTAAGCGACTTGCAGCAGATCCGTCTTGCTTTAAGTCGACGTATGAGGTAGCAATACGCGTGAGTGAAACGCTGGAACTGATCTACTGTTTGAAAAAAAGCCGTGGTGAAAGTCTTGAGGACTGGAGGTTCCTGGAACTAAACTTGGATCAGTACACGGCTTCCAAGTGGTGGGTAAATTGTTCTGGGAGCTACGCCAACTGGTTTGCTGATTGTCTTGCGTTGCGAAATGCCTCCAACGATTTGCGTCTGTAGCTGAAACTGTGGTTTCTAAATTCTGAGCAAATAGGGTTTCTAATTACGGAACAGTGATGTTGAAAACTACATGCAATAGGCAGATACAGATAACATCTAAAGAAAGGAAACGGAAGTAAAATTTAACCTTCATTTTCAATGGTTAATGGCACAATGACGCATGATCATAGGACAAATGAAAGAAGCTTCTATGAGGGAAAGTATTTACATTCAAATTAGTGTCCTGCAGTTCAGGGTATCATGTGTGGAAGAAGATGCTTTGCCTTAATATTAATCCCATTTATACCAATCTAGTATGGCTGCAAGAAAAAAACAAAAACTGTAAAAGAGTCTGTTCACCAAATTATTGCTTCACTTTTATTTTTCTCATTTTTACGAACAAAAGAAGTTGAAAGAATTATTTTTCTGTTGTTAGAACTATTAAAAAAGTTTGCTCAGATATTTCGCTTATCGTCTTATTGTCTCTTTTATAGATTTTTTTTTTTTTTTTAAATTCCAAACTCGGTGGGTGATCGGAAACTCGGGCTTAGAATTCTAGAGGACGCCGGTTCAAATTCCCGTCCGGTTATCCTGATTTAGATTTTCCTTAGTTTCCAGAAATTATTCCAGGCGAATGCTCGGACGGTTCCTCCAAAAGGCCATAGTGGAATTACTTTCCCTCAGTCCTCTCCAGCCTCTCGTGACCTCGACGTCGTGGAGGGGTAAGTTTCTAAGGATGATTCGCTTTTTTATTCGTAAAAACAATTTATTTCAGTTTCATGCAATTCCATTTTTCTATTGGAAACCACCATGAAACAGTACTAAATTTTCGTTAGTTACCCTGTAGATGCGATTCCGATATCACAAAGTTTTGTTCCCTTGACTCTTAAAACTAGGAATCTCAAAACATTATGTTCAGCAACGGCATGATCGGAGTCAGTTTAAGTGCCGAAGTCCGGAATTAATCATCTGTCTTCGTCTTTAGAAGACAAAAACATTTGTTCTAACAACAACACAACCTCCACTTTCATCCTCACTAAGCTGTAAGCAAGATTTACTACTGTTTCTGTGTGTAAATTCATTCCGCTTACGTGCGCTAAATTTAGCATAAATATATCAATTGACTTGTTACATTAACCATATCCAAGGAATTACTAAATACATACTTCCATGAGTTTCGCATATGGATAATAAACTTCCACCGAAATAAATGGTCTCTTTATGGTTTGTTGTGGAATGGCTGGCATAATTTTTGAAAAGGCTTTTCTACGTATGAAGACATACAGAAGATTTTGTAACGAAGGTATTCCGAAGGTTGGTATGTTGATTAAGATTGGATTGCCGGTACCTACTCTTTGCTATGACTAATGGAGAACAAAATGGCACCTCGGAGCGGATGTGAGGTGCGATATCCGTATCCGGAACAGAGATTGCGTCAACAGGAGTGTCGCCGCGACCTTCACCACCTGTCACCGGATGCCAATTTTATCGTCAGCCTTCTAGAGCACGTGGTTTAAACGCGACGTCCATTTTCATTTGATACACAATGTGCGTGGAGGGATATCGTAACGGCTTGATTACCACCAGAAACAGACTAGGAGGCAAAGTGGCGAGTCGCCCTCCGCAACCACACATTTCCGCCGTCCCCTTAACCTCCAGCACCCTCTACCAATGCGGGCTATATTTCTGCTAATCGCGCAGGCTACTGATATCCAACGGCTTCTGACGCTGGTCCAGGTGTGTGCGGTTAGCAGTGAAATGCACACAAGAATCAACGATAATACAGATTAAACTACATCCGCGTAGCCAACAACTTAGCATCAGAGTTAGTGATGCTTTTTTGGCAGAGGTACAATTCAACACCGACGATACTCAGCTAATGTGAAAGAAATTCCGCTAAAAATATATTAAATTTTTCGCTATCCTAACTGAAAAATCATTGATCTAAACATTTGACATTGAAGACGTGAAATAGCGTTTAGGTAAATTTTTAATTTAGGTCATTTGGTTTCCAATTTACATCAGAAAATGAACACAATCTGTGTAAAGCTGACTGAAGCCGTAACATATAATTTTTAGAAGTTATAAGTCAATAGAAACACTGTGATGGAAAGCAAAAGGCTACAAAACCAACATAACTGATAGAAATTTGATCAGAAGCAACATACAAAAAGCAAAGGAAAATAAAATATTAAGGTACTAAGAGATTGTTATCAGTTTCGGTACAGGACAGGCAGTACAAATTACAATTATAAAGGCTTATAATTATGACACGCAAAAATAACAGTAGTTTAATTAATACCCTGATTCGAAACTGAGTTATTTTGCTATATATTTTTGTGATGATTACAGTCAGATTTAAGTAGATTTGCTGTTATATTTTGTGGTCATCAAAATTGTTTGGACTGCTAAATGAAGGTGAGCACTAAATGATATGAGATGCTGCAGGATCCTGTCAAATGAAATGTGAAACGGAAACAGAAGTAGCGATTATGACAAACGGTATTATCTTAGACTGCCTTTAATCAAATGGTGAGTTTCTGTGAAAAACAATTAAGATTTATATTCCTAGCATTACTATTTTATTTCCCAACTATCAAGGGCAATTTAAAATTATAAGTTCAAAACAAATACAGATCATTGTAAATAAACGGCATCTTCAGACAGCGATTTGAATTTTTATCCGCTTGATTTTGTATTCAAAATATAAACAGGTACAAATCAAACACATTCCAGCGATGGAAACAATGAAACCGTTGGACACCACGTACGCTGTTGATTCCGACCGCGGAAGTCTTCGACAGAATTAAACTGTTGTAAATAAGAAAGACAGCAGCCAAATCATTCACTGTCTCTGTTTAATTGCACTTCCTTCTCCCTATTCATGGGCAAAAACCCTAGGCACTGGATCCTGGTTAGCTTTGTATCCTGCTTGGTTAAGGTCCCATCAAGGAGACAACTGCGCCACCTCTCTGCACATGCATCATGTTTACAGCTTGTACTGCGAAATCGACATTTTCTTATCAGATTAGTTTAGTGCTCACAAATGGTCATGTACGCCTGCACGAGCCTAGTAGGAAACCCCGTCTCTTCCCTTAAAAACAACACATAACAGTAAAGTCAGCGACTGTCGGTGAGGTGTCGTCGCTGTAGCAACTCCGACTTTCTGTTCACCTGATGAAGACAGCCGAGGAAGCTGTCGAAACGTCGTGTATGGCAGAAGAACTTATCCGGCACAACACCCGGAATTTTTTTTATCAACACAGTAAAGCATTTATTCGTCACTGATATTCTTGATCCAACGATTTACTTATTTCGTTTTTAACGCAGTAACATTTGATCCTGTTTATATTGTTTTATTCTTTTGCGCAAAATCACATTTGTCGTTCCGCCGTAAGCTAACGAGGTAAAACAGGTTCAACAGCAGTGTATGGAACTGGTGTTGATATTTAACGGACAGAAAAAAATATTCCATTTTTTTTATGTCCTGTAACCTTCCAGGAAGAAATTTAATACCTCGCCCCAAAAGTAGAGCATTGAATCTAGATCGAACTAGTATGAAGAATGCTCTAGTGTTAATCAAATCGAAACTCAGTAACAAAGTCGATATCCACAGTAACTGCTCACTTGGCGGAGTGAGCAACTTGCGTCAAGCCTTGGAGCGGAAGTTATCTGGCTGTCTTACAAAGCATTTGCAATTTTTTTCTATGTAATAAAATGTCATACTGGAAACAGCGCAACTTATACGAGGCTTATTGATGTAGAACAGCGTTTCCCAAACTTTTTATCTCCACGTACCCCTACAAAATGTCCCAGATACTGGCGAACCCCCTTGAGAAAAAACTGCGACTTTTTTTATCTCCACTACTAGCGACAATGCGCAACAATGAGCAATATTCACCATTGTGCGTGATATATGCATGAGATAGCCAGTCCGCCATTACGCAAATCTTGTCGCAAACCCCCTACGATCAAGTGGCGAAACCCAAGGGGTTCGCGTACCCCACTTTGAGAAACACTGATCTGGAAGGTCGGAGTTAAAGAAGTAATGTATAATACGTACGACTGTAAAGTATCCAAACGCGGTTCTTGTTGCTGGTGCGGTCACGGAGCTGGTGGGAGCTGGCCACAACCTGGGCCAAGCCGGGTCTGCTCGGCGCTACGGGAGCGCAGCCAGCTTGCGCAATGCCGCACAACAGCGGCGGCAGTTTACGCAACAGACACCCACGGCGGGACAGGTCCGCAGCTGGACCACCCCGTGTGACCAGAGGGTATTCCTACTATAGGCACGCAAAGGAAATTACACCGTGTCTGATGAAACTATATCACCATCTTGGATCAAGAAAACATAACAGTTGAGTGGACAGCCATCGTAAACCCAATGTTTAAGAGTTGATATGTTAATGATCCTCAGAATCATAGACAGATCTCGCTAACGTCAATATTTTGCAGAATTTTTCAACATAACATCAATTCAAATGTCATACATTTTTTGGACGAACGGGAGCTATTAAACGCAAATCAACCTGACTTAGAAAAAGTCGACCCTGTGAGACACAACTTGCATTTTTAATTCACGACCTGGACCTGGACCGTATTATTGATGAGCGATCTCTTGTTACTTAGTTTAATTAAATTTTTTTAAAAAGCTTTCGACACTGTTCCTCATATTAGGTTTTTAATTATAGTGTCCATACCTTAGGCATATTTAGTCAAATATGCAACTGGGTTGTCAACTTCCTGAAGTGTAGAACACAGTGTGTAGTTTTCGACGGTGGCAGTGAACGTTCATCACTGACCGAAGTAAGGTCCGGGGTTCGCCAGGAGAGTGTGATAGGGCCCCTGGAGCTTCTTATATACATTAATGATTTGTGTAGTGGAGGGGACAATAAGACTATTTATCTAAAACTAGTGATCGCCCAGGGGTCGAAATTCAACCGTAATTTATTAAGTTATGTAGTTTTTTTTCCTGAAAGAGTAATAATGGCCGGCCTCGGTAGCGTAAGGGGCTAGAGCACTAGCTCCACGTGCCGAAGGGTCGCCGGTTCGAATCCGGCCGCGGGCATGGATGTTTAAGTGTTGTGCGTCTGTGTGATTGACCTGTCCGTCCTGTGGTGTCTATACATAGGAAGCATAAACGCACTGGAGAAACTAAATTCACATGAAGAGATATCATAAAACACATTGAGCTGGCTGAATGGCTTAGTCGCCGAAAGCCATTAAAAAAAAAAAAAGAGTAATAATCATTATTTGAATTTGTTCTATTGCGTTTGCATATTCTGCATACATTGACGTCGTTGACTGTGAGCGTGTACCAGTACGTCATTAGTTTGTGTTGTTTGCCTTAATTCCCTGCAATACCTATAAAATTAAAATGGTACACTCCACACGTGACTGTATACTAAATTTTACCTTCTGACCTAAGCATAGCAAATGATGAAATGTATTTATGAATGTTTTCAAAATAATTTTTGATTTTCTCTTTATCGATGGTTCATTTGAATTTAGTTCATACACAATGACTTAAAATATTCATTTTGACTTAAGGCCAGTAAAACTGCTTTACAACCTGAAGTGACTTCTGATTCGAAATGTTTTGCATTGCAAAACCTGTATTGTAAATTCCATACTATCAAAATTTATTTGAATGACATTTAGTGCGCATTTAAATGTATCCATTAAAATAATCTCATCATTTTGTGTGTTCATTATTTAAATTTGGTCTATTATCATTTTGAAATTCACGCAAATAGGTATTCCATCTTCTCTCTCTCTCTCCCCCCGGCCTGTCAATGTTCTATATCGAAGCATAATAGAAGGAGATGCAAATATCTGAATGAAAAAAAAAAAATATCCGTGATAAAAAACGATATAGTATCTGGCAGAATCAGTACATTCCTTTTTGAAATGTTCCTTTTATAACTTCAAAGATTAATCTTTACTTTTGCGTCTCTTTTGTTTCACCAAAGACCACAGAGTATCTCAATGCTGGAAATACACGCCAGATAGTTGGCTTCGATCCAATTTCACGCACACACACGTTCGTGAATTTATTTTTTATTTAATAATGTATTTGTAACATGTATTTACTATGCTTAATATATATATTTTTTTCTTTGCTGTTGATCAAAGACCACAAACATTGTCAGAATCAGAAAGTGTGGTTGCCACTAAAAAAAACCAATTGAATGTAAACAACCAATGTTTTATTTTATTTAATTTATTGTATTTGTAACACATATTATATATAGATTTTAGTTTTCTGCACTTCTTCTCCATATAAACTTTAACCATACCAAATCTCACACTTCTCCGTGCGCGCAGTATTCTTAAAAGGAGATCCAAAGTTTTTGCTTATCGTTTTAATATATAGATGCTATTATTTAAATCGTGAAAAAAATTCAGGTTTGTTGCAATCCGATTTTTTTAAAATAATCGCCACGTGCAAAGACTGGATGTTGGATCTAACCGCTGAAATGCGCCAATTCATGCTAATAAGAAAAAATATGACATCATTTAGTGCTGAATATACAATATACTGTACTCAGTGTGATAGATTACGCTAAATACTTAATAAAAATTTGCTGTGAAATGAACATACTCAGAAGGTAACTGGGAAAGCAAGCGAAAAGCTCCAAATCCTTGGTCATAATTTAAAACAGTGCACACCAGAAGTTAAATCGATTGCATACAAAGCACTAGTGCGATCTCATTTAAAATATTGTTCTTCTGTAAGGGGATTCCATCAAAGAGGGATAATGGAGACATTGGAGATGGTCCCAAGAAGAGAGGTAACAGGTATATAAAGCTGGAGGAAAAGCGTGAGTACGATGTCGAAGGAGCATGAATATCGAAGCCCTTGCTCTCGTCCAAAACTAACTAAAAAGTTCACGATGGAACCATTTCAAGAGGACAGCAAACACATTTTACTACTGGCAAGATTCATATTTTTTTTTTTTTTTTTTTTACAAGAGCGACTACGAATGGAATTGGAAGAATA
>CM061920.1:147050882-147245988 GCA_031002005.1 Vandiemenella viatica
GCCTGGTCTCGCTGTACCTCTGCGATCCAGTGTGCTGGCGTCTCACACACTGGCGGGTATTCCAAGCCAAAGGGACAAAGCCATTTAACCATGTATTTAGCAACCCTACAATCTAAAACCATATATAGTAGTTTTCGCTATATTTAGTTTTGTTTCGGACTTCCTCCTCAATTTGGCATTATGTAATTTCAAACCTTCAGTTTTTTTGCATAATCCTCTGCTATTTAGTTAGCACTTGGACATGCTCTCGTGAATGCTTAGCACCTGTTGTTCTGGTGACTTTGCCTTGTCGTCGGCTGATCGAGCTCTCTCGCACTGACCACACCGCACTTCCTCATTAGTTGTGGCTGCAGTCAGCGAGGGGACTGTTGCGCACTCTGCCCACAGTTGTGCTGTTAACTCCCACCCAGGCCATCAGCGTCAGTTTTCGTCTTCCTCACAGTGCAGAAACATATCAGGACGTGAGATCACCCTCGTACGGCTTAGTTAGCGACTTGCGTCATAGGTCACACACAATTACCAGGGGCCACTTTATCTCATGCTGCAATTAGCGCGCGCTACCAAACGTCTAATTGATTCGAAACAGACACCTGTAGTTATGGGTAACTTTTTCAATGAACAGAAAAGATTTAAATGTTTATATATATTTAATGAACGTTGGTTGCTAACAACTTGCTTGTAAAGAAAAAACCGAGCGTGGTGGTGTAACGGATAGCGTTGTGGCCTCGCATTTGGGAGGACGGTGGTTTGAATCCCCGTCCGGGCATCCAGATTTTGGTTTTCCATGGTTTCCCAAATCACTCCAGGCAAATGCCGGGATGTTTCCTTAAAACGGCCATGGCCGAATTCCTTCCCATTCCTTGCCCCCATCCTTTCCCGTCTCTAAAGACCTCGCTGTTGAGAGACGTAAAAAAAAAAGTTTATGTTTATAGCTGCATAAAAAATAATATTTCTGTAACTGATAAACCTAACATTCTTATTTTGTTCCTACGATAAGAAATAGAAACGACTGATATAAAAAAAAAACAGTGCTGAGTCCTAGTATCAATTGCGACGATTCAGGCGAACAGTTTTGTTCTTCTTCTTGGGCGAACTGCACTTGCATAACTTTTTTGTATGTGACTTACCACATCGTCGACATCGAGGTCATTAGAAGCTGGAAAGGATCGGGCGAAAGGAACTACAAGGAACCATCCCGCCATTCGCTTGGAGTGATTTCGGGAAACCACAGAAAACCGAAATATTGATGGCCGTAGGGGATTCAAACCTGCGTCTTCCCGAATGCGAGGACAGAGCGTTACATCTCTCCCACCACGCTCGGTTTAGATAACTATGCTATCAAGAAAATAATGCAGAACTCCCATACCTTCCTCCCAACACTCACCACATTGTGCATTCATTCCACAGAATTTCATTATTTAATTTCACATAAAATTGATTTTAAAGGATATAAGATCACGTGCATGATGCGATTTGACCACGTCGGTCTCATTTACACAGTTTAGATCTGGATGAAAATCTCATTCACTTCTCATTGTATACTGAAGTTATGATTGAAACGATGCTTGTGAAATGTTTATGGATTCAGGCAGTCCGTAGCTAAAACAGATAGATGACTCTCATAAACATTTGTCCTACACACACCAGCGTACCGTAATGACAGGCTGAATGGCTCAGTGGTAAAATACGCCCCCTAGGATAGAAATGTCGACGCTTTCAATCCTGACTCATCAGGAATGTTTCGATAATCGTATCCTAATTTTGACCTCTGTAAAATCTTGCTATGTGTTTCAAGTACACCACAAACCCTCTGTGATTCGCATTCCAGGTTAACTTGCATTCTGTATTGCGTTATATCATTTCCAATGCCGCTTAGTGTATTCACAAGCGCAATGTGCATGAAATATAGTCTATTACTAAATCGCAGCTACAATAAAAAATTATTATTTTCTTTGTGATTGTCTGAATGGATAATTCACCATTTGATTACTTGTTTATTACACACATATATATAATGTAAAGAGAGAGGATTTAAGTTTAATATTGTTAGTAACCACGACGTATTTTCAGTCATCGTACTTTATCTTCCGAAGACCAGCTAGTGTGGCTCAGAGCGCTGAGGCGCCGCACCTTGTACTTGGGAGGTACTTACAAAGGCATGAACCCGGGCCCCCGCATACCGGCCATTCTGACTGCGGATTTTAGGCAGTTTTCCGCAGCCATCAAGGCGAACGCCGCGACGGTACCCAATTTCCGCCTCATAAACTATACGTTTCACAAACTAAAACATAGTTCCATAGATGACTACACTTCACATTTTCCATTAGTACTTGGTGCGACCTGGAAGTAGGTATAAAATGAGCGAAATCAACAAGAGCATGCGGCCGTAAAACTATATCTCCAAATTTTACCATTGCAACGACGTGTGAAAGTCATCGAAGTCAGCACACCCAAAAAACCTTGAAAAATGTCGTGAAGAAGAATATACTTTTTCTTCCAAACCTGCCATTGGAGCCTTCTCTCTGTGTGAAGCTTTCAAAGAGTGCCGCGTGAGCTAGGCTCTGGTGTTCCAGTAGGATGGTGTTAATAGTCTTTAACGAACGCGTAGCCCTGACGAAACAAGCGCGAAGTAAACAGAGAGATCCGGGAGGGATACAATTCAGCGTGCCTGTAGCAGGCCATATTCTCACGAACAGCAAGTCGGATCACTGCCAGTATGGAGCATCAGGCAAGGAATCGAAACGTGAACGTTTTGTAGCAAGCCATACAAAAGAAAAGATATAAACCCAACGCTTTAATCTAAAACAAAAACCACGGCTAAAAATTGACTTTATTCAGAACTGCAGTGAAAACACATTTTAGGCGCCTTCTTAATGTTTTAAAGATATTATCAAAAATATAATAATTTTATCTATTATGTCGAACTGTTATTTGAAAACATTATATGAATGAAATTTCAAGTTTTCGATCCTAGAAAGCACACACAAATTATTTTACGTTCATTATTTATAACCCAACACAGGGCAGCTCTTAACAATCACATCTGCGAAGGATTGTCGACTAGACACTAATGTGCATAGAATATATAAAGAAGCTGTAATGTAGATTGTTGTAAAATAAAGTGTAATGAACTTGGCTGTATGGTTGATACGGCCGAAAGCATTAAATAAAAATAACTCATATTCAAAATAAAAAGAAATAAAGTGTATATTAAATATATAACCGTGCCGTATATTTTCCTTTTATGCTCGAAGCATAGCAGATTTATTGTGAAGACATCTCGAAATCGGCAACAGATGTACAAATTTTTTTGATTAAAAATCTTTTTTCTGATGTTTTTTCCTGTACTTGTCAATTTTAGTTTAATTTGTATTTCAGCATTCGAGATTCACAAATTTCCTTTATATTACTAAGAAGTTCATCATTCTATCACTGTATATTTCTTTCTCAAAATTTTTATCTTAAAATATTCCAATATGCTTTTTTTTCTTTTCTTTTTTTTAAATAACAAACTTGTGGTAGCCCCTACAAAATGTCCAATGAAGCGATGAATGAATTACCGCTACAGTTGCAAGAATAACGCAACAAGTTATGAGTCATGGAGGAGCGAAGTAGTTTGCTGTGAAGATCTAGGCTAACTTGCTAGTCACTACCTTTTATAATCTCTGATTATTATTACCTGATAATATTCAAGAGCGAAAGCTGAGACTAACTGGATCTGTGCCAGGTGTCATGTACAGAACTTGCACAATAATTGGATTTTTCCCCTCGTCCAATAATCGAAGCTCTGATGTAATGGAAACTCGACTACTCTTGAATGAGTAGTTGCATATTTTCTTCTCAGAATAGCGTCCACAATGATCAGAGTACTGGGTAATTAGTTTCGACATCCATCGAAATACGACATCATTCATCAACTATGGCACAATAACCGTAAGTAAGCTGCGAAATGGGAATTCATGATTGCTAGTCCATAGAAGTAAGACGCAATTACTAGATGAAAATGTCGCAAATAAAGTACGATGAATAGGGAGGTTGGTGATTTTTAGTTAGAAGAAAGAAGAACCGGCTCATTGGTAACAATGGTTTATTTGTCAACTTAAATAGGTACACAATGTCTTACAAACAATTAGAAAACTCAAGGTAATTTACATTACTAAACAGAACATGACTTAAAAGAAACCGAAAAGCTTCTTCCTGCAAAAAACAATCAAAGTTTGCGATATCTCCGTGATATGTGGTACAGCTATCTAGCGGTTTGAGATCAATCTTTATGGACATCAGTGAAGCAGGTTTGACTCTGAACTGCCTCATACTGTGACCTTGATAGTTAATTTATGATTATTTAATTTATGATTTTACCAAAGCGAAGACCTTAATTTTTAAAATGATACCTCATTTATCGATTTCGGTTACGGATGAAGAGATATAAAAAGGCTCGTCCCAAAAACACCTTTTAGGAAATGATGACATTTTTGGTCTTTAAGGCCGAATCGAATTCCAAAAAATTCCTTTTTTAATTTATGATATTAAAGAAGTGGAGTCCTTAAACTTTAAAATAATACCTTAGTTATCGAATTCGATTAGGTATAAACGAAAAAAAATGTTCGTCACAGGAAAAAACACACATTTTAGAAATAACATGTACGATTGCTTCGCGACGCACTGTACTTTCTAACGTCTTTATACGTGCCAACTAACTTTACCTGCAGCATGTGACCAAAGACGGAAGTTTTTTCTACAATGCCAGCAGAAGTACCATCCTAGAAGTAACTGAATTTAAAAAATACTGCATGCAAGGTGAGCGGAGACAAGTGTTATGCAAGTCGTGTGGCTTGGAACGAGCGCGTACGGGGGAACCGGAGCCGACGCGAGGTCGCGCGGCGCAGTGCAGCGGCGCCGGGTGTAACGGAGACGGCTGTCCAGGGCCGACCCGCCGCAGAGCCGGATCAGAGAAACCACTGTCAGGCGTCAGCAGCGACAGCAGACCCTCTTCCTCCAACACGTTTCTCCAGGTTACCCTCCACATCCATTTGACATCAGATGTGCTTCTTACTCTTTTCCTCACTACTTTTGACATTCTTCTTTCTACCGAGGTTAACGCCCCGGCCAAACTGACATTCGGAAGGACGCAGTATGATCCGCAGACAGTCCATCAATTTTTCACTTTTCCATGGTATACCGAAATCACTACAGGAGAATGCCGGGATGGGTACTTCAAAAGTCATTTGCAAAATTTCTTTACTTCCCGTGTCATCAGCCCACTTCGTTGCATAGTTGCCTCGACGTCAATGAACAATAATGCACAGTAAAATAAAAGATTCTCTCTCATCCAATGCTCTAAGTTCTTCAACATTTCTTACAACTCCCCGACCGTCATCTTCTCTTGGTTTCTTCCGCCCTTTTGTAACCTTAAGTTTGCGCATGAAGCGTCAAATATAAGAGAGCGATGGTCTTGAAATTTATTAAAAATTAGTAACCCAAGCTTAATGGTTTTACGGAGGTGGATAGAACTTGTACTCGAAGGTGTGTATGCCTGTTTGCATCTCGCTGGAAGATTTTCTGCCTCAGGGGGCTGTGCGATAGTGCAGAGAGATTTTTTTTTTAACTGCTTTACGTCTCTCAACAGCGAGGTCTTTAGAGACGGGAAAGGATGGGGGCAAGGAATGGGAAGGAATTCGGCCATGGCCTGTTTAAGGAAGCATCCCGGCATTTGCCTGGAGTGATTTTGGAAACCATGGAAAACCCAAATCTGGATGCCCGGACTGGGATTCGAACCGCCGTCCTCCCGAATGCGAGGCGACAACGCTAACCGTTACACCACCACACTAGGTGTGCAGAGAGAGCTCCACATTCCCTTTCAGAATCGAGGCATTACACGGACGGAACACGTTCCGGAACTAATCTGGTAGCAGAGCGAGGAGACAGTTTGTAATCAGTCGCTCAGTCTACTGAATCGCGCTGGTCACCAGTCTAGAAACATTATAACTGAAGAAAACAAATACACATGTGCAGACAATTTGTTCTTGGATTTTTCCTTTGTAAAGAAGAATATTATGTCTGCTAGCTACCCAGATTTCCGCAATGCGTCGTACTGCCGTTGAGTTCAAGTATTAGCGCCTCAGCTGGTTCTAAACAACATCTGACCTAATGTCTGGTAGCCTATACTTACGTGACATTCCCTGTCTACCTCTTGGGTTATATTTTCTATATCACATTACATTTAGGTGCGGTATTTGCTTCAGGCACTTTAAACTCTCCAGATAAAGATATTTCTCACGTCATCTTGTTTTGCTGTGCATTTCAAGAGTCGCACAGCTTCTGTTGACTTGTTGCTTGCACTCCTCCTGTAGCTGTTACTTCGTGAACTGGTATTGTCGAATCTAACTGGATGCTTGTAGAGTACGTTTTGGAAGGATTTGCTTGTTATTAACAATGGGACGTCACATTTCTTGTTTTAATTTGTTCATTTATTCCAGATGTAAATCACAAACCGCAAATCGTCGCAGTTCCATATAAATGAGAGACACTGTGCATCTAAAAGCCTCATTCAGTGTAATACGATTAAATTTAGACAGCTCCTATGAAGCATTTATATCCTTTTAATAGACTAAGACATTCTAATAATTCATAAAGTTACGTTGAAGGTGTCTCTGGAGAACGATCTAAAAGACGGTATTCAGTATCACGAAAATAGCTGTGACTAACCTAATGTTTAGTAGCGACCTTCAGTTAATGAGGATGGTGTAACTCGATAAAAAATAAAAAACTATATATTTATTTTACAATTCTCTGCTTTTTAGCAATAACCCATCTCTTATCCTATTACCATGATTAGAATAAATATGTGTTTCTTATCAAAGTTTCCTTAAAATGAAAGGAAAATTGTCGCTGCTACAATGTAGGCAGATATAGCCTTCACATATGTTTGAAAACGACAGAAAGCCTACAAATAAACCATACACATCAGCATTGTATTATACGATGATTGCAATATTCCACGGACGATCATAATAATACTACGTTTGGAATGGTTAATAGAGGTGCACGCGATGTATATATTTTCCTGACTTTATTCTTTTAATAGAGAATTTTGTAAGCATTCGATGCAACCATATTAATTGTGAAAGTACTAAATGAATCTATAAGTAATTAAAACCACACTTCTCCGAAGTCAGACTCTGACTAATGAAACTCTGAAGAGTAAGCCAACACTCAAAACATCCCGATGGCTACTAGTAAATAATAACGAATACAGTTATTAAATTAACCTCGTCTCATAGTAGTCAATAAAGGTACTAAGTTTCAGTTGCAGGATTGACTTACACTAACATGAAGTAAAGTACAAATTGCTCCAATACTGTTATTTATAACTAACATTTGCCCGCTGCTTCACGCGCGCGGTTCCTGGTAGGTATGTATAGAAATGATTTGCCCTTTTATAGTACCAAATATTAACGTGGAGAAACAAAAAAAAAATCCCTTCTTTTAGTTATTACCTTAGATTCGGTTATCATACTGATGTCTGAGAGTTTTATTTTTGTTTCAATTATATTTCAACCTAATATAATCTATGAAATATAAGAAGTTATAGCTACGTGAATAATTATCCATATTAATACGTTGTATATTAGTACAGTATTATCCTTACCCAAGAAGAAAAGTAGAATTATATTATTAAACATAAACTTTGGTCAGGATTACCTATGCGGTCACAACGAAAAATATCATTTCCGAATTAATATCTAAAAAAAAAAATCACATTTTTAAATGCTTGTACGGAATGAAATAGCAAAATGCTATCAGGTTTTAATATCGATATTAAGCACAAAGATGTTTGCAGTAAATTAAAAATCACAATTTAGTTACGCTTATGGAATTGTCAGTGAATGGAATGGTTTGATTATCTACAACACGCTGCCCGGTTTTAATATCAACATTACGCACAAAGATGTTTACCGTTAATTAAATTCCTTAAGCATATTGAAGATTTAATCTATGGTGGTTTGATTATGTGTTCTGTATATTTTAATCTACTATATTACAAAAAAAACTGAAGAAATAAATATCCGAAACAAAAAAACAACAACAAAAAACACAGAATCCAAAGAGTAGTATTGTGATATTTTGTCAGTGTTTCTTGAAAGGAGTGATTAACTCAATTGCGGAGTTATCCGTGGCGTGTATTTAGCCCATTTCGAATTGATAATAATTTTTTGTTTCGTTCCTCGTTCACATAGAGTTATGATATTTTCACAAATTTTATCTTAGACCATAAGCTCTACAAATTTCAAAACACCATTCAAACTGCTGCTGTAGTTTTTGCATGATGTGATTTCAAATCCTCAAACAAACGCAGCTCTCTTACAGATTTATAATAGTATAGGGCTTAATATATATATAGACAGATGACATTTATGAAAGTACGGTACGTCCTTTGCATTGTGCTTTCCATAGGAACGAATTTGTGTCGTCAACGTTGCAGACCGTAATGTGACGTAAAAAGCTGAAGTTTATGCAGCTGCCTTGTGAGTCACAGAGGCTGTTATTCGTGCTGGAGATCCGTCGGGAATTCCTCGAGCAGGAGGACGGTCTCGCCGTGAAAACATAGACACCGCCAAAAAAAGGACGCACCCGCTCTTGGAAGAGATCCGTCGACGTCAGCCGACTATCGATCGCATTGTTTCTTACAGCTCGTGCCACTGGCGTTCAGATCGACTCGTGTATCGAGGCTAAGCGACTTGCAGCAGACCCGGCTTGCTTTAAGTCGACGTATGAGGTAGCAATGCGCGCGAGTGAAACGCTGGAACTGATCTACTGTTTGAAAAAAAGTCGTGGTGAAAGTCTTGACGACTGGAGGTTCCTGGAACTAAACTTGGATCAGTACACGGCTTCCAAGTGGTAGGTAAATTGTTCTGGGAGCTACGCCAACTGGTTTGCTGATTGTCTTGCGTTGCGAAATGCCTCCAACGATTTGCGTCTGTAGCTGAAACTGTGGTTTCTAAATTCTGAGCAAACAGGGTTTCTAATTACGGAACAGCGATGTTGAAAACTACATGCAATAGGCAGATACGGATAACATCGAAAGAAAAGAAACGGAAGTAAAAGTTAACCTTCATTTTCAATGGTTAATGGCACAATGGCACACGATCATAGGAAAAATGTAGAAGCTTCTATGAGGGAAAGTATTTACATTCAAATTAGTGTCCTGCAGTTCAGGGTATCATGCGTGGAAGAAGATGCTTTGCCTTAATATTAATCCCATTTATACCAATCTCGTATGGCTGGAAAAAAAAACAACAAACTGTAAAAGAGTCTGTTCACCAGATTATTTCTTCAGTTTTATTTCTTTCATTTTTATGAGCAAAAGAAGTTGAAAGAATTATTTTTTCTGCTGTTAGAATACATTTTTCTCAATGCCTATTAAAAAGTTTGCTCAGATATTTCGCTTATCGTCTTATTGTCTCTTTTATGGATTTTTTTTTTTTTAATTCCAAACTCGGTGGGTGATCGGAAACTCGGGCTTAGAATTATGGAGGACGCTGGTTCAAATCCCCGTCCGTTTATCCTGATTTCGATTTTCCTTAGTTTCCCGAAATTATTCCAGGCGAATGTTCGGACGGTTCCTCCAAAAGGCCCTAGTGGAATTATTTTCCCTCAGTATTCTCCAGCCTCTCGTGACCTCGACGTCGTGGAGGGGTAAGTTTCTAAGGATGATTCGCTTTTTTATTCGTAAAACCAATTTCTTTCAGTTTCATGCAATTCCATTTGTCTATTCGAAACCACCATGAAACAGTACTAAATTTTCGTTAGTTACCCTGTAGATGCGACACCGATATCACAAAGTTTTGTTCCCTTGACTCTTAAAACTAGAAATCTCAAAACATTATGTTCAGCAACGGCATGATCGGGGTCAATTTAAGTGCCGAAGTCCGGAATTAATCATCTGTCTTCGTCTTTAGAAGACAAGAACATTTGTTCTAACAACAACACAACATCCACTTTCCTTCTCACTAAGCTATAAGCAAGATTTACTACTGTTTCTGTGTGTAAATTCATTCCGCTTACGTGCGCTAAATTTAGCATAAATATATCAATTTGCTTGTTACATTAACCATATCGAAGGAATTACTAAATACATACTTCCATGAGTTTTGCATATGGAGAATAAACTTCCACCAAAATAAATGGTTTCTTTATGGTTTGTTGTGGAATGGGTGGCATAATTTTTGAAAAGGTTTTTCTACGTATGAAGACATACAGAAGATTTTGTAACCAAGGTATTCCGAAGGTTGGTATGTTGGTTAAGATTGGATTGCCGGTACCTACTCTTAGCTATGACTAATGGAGAACAACATGGCACCTGGGAGCGGATGTGAGATGCGATATCCGTATCCGGAACAGATGATTGCGTCAACAGGAGTGTCGCCGCGACCTTCACCACCTGTCACCGGATGCCAATTTTATCGTCAGCCTTCTAGAGCACGTGGTTTAAACGCGATGTCCATTTTCATTTGAAACACAATGTGCGTGGAGGAATATCGTAACGGCTTGATTACCACCAGAAACATACTAGGAGGCAAAGTGGCGAGTCGCCCTCCGCTACCACACATTTCCGCCGTCACCTTAACCTCCAGCACCCTCTACCAATGCGGGATATATTTCTGCTAATCTCGCAGGCTACTGATATCCAACGGCTTCTGACGCTGGTCCAGGTGTGTGCGGTTAGCAGTGAAATGCACACAAGAATCAACGATAATACAGATTAAACTACATCCGCGTAGCCAACAACTTAGCATCAGAGTTAATGATGCTTTTTTGGCAGGGGTACAATTCAACACCGACGATACTCAGCTAATGTGAAAGAAATTCCGCTAAAAATATATTAAATTGTTCGCTATCCTAACTGAAAAAGCATTTGACATTCAAGACGAGAAATAGCGTTTAGGTAAATTTTTAATTTAGGTCATTTGGTTTCCAATTTACATCAGAAAATGAACACAATCTGTGTATAGCCGACTGAAACTGTAACATATATTTTTTTAGAAGTTATAGGTCAATAGCAAATTCGAACACTATGATGGAAAGCGAAAGGCTACAAAACCAACATAACTGATATAAACTTGATCAGAAGCAACATACAAATAGTAAAGGAAAATAAAATATTAATCTACTTAGAGATTGTTATCAGTTTCGCTATAGAACAGACAGTACATATTGAAATTATAAATGCTTATCATTATGACACGGAAAAATAACAGTAGTTTAATTAATACCCTCACTCGAAACTGAGTTATATTGCTACAGTTACTGTGATGATTACAGTCTGATTTAAGTAGATTTGCTGTTATATTTTGTGTTGAGACGAAGGTGAGCACTAAATGATCTGAGATGCTGCAGGAGCCTGTCAAATGAAATGTGAAACGGAAATACAAGCAGCGAATACGACAAACGGTATTATCTTAGACTGCCTACAATCAAATGGTGAGTTATATGAAAAACAATTAAGATTTACATTCTTAGCATTACTATTTTAGTTCAAATTATCATATGCAATTTAAAATAATAAGTTCAAAACAAATAGAGATCATTGTAAATAAACGGCATCTTCAAATAGCGATTTGTATTTTTATCCGCTTGATTTTGTATTCAAAATATGAACAGGTACAAATCAAACACACTCCAGCGATGGGAACAATGAAACCTTTGGACACCACGTACGCTGTTGATTCCGACCGCGAAAGTCAGCAGCAAAATCATTCACTGTCTCTGTTTAATTGCACTTTCTTCTCCCTATTCATGGGCAAAAAACCCTAGGCAATGGATCCTGGTTAGCTTTGTATCCTGCTTGGTTAAGGTCCCATCAAGGAGACAACTGCGCCACCTCTCTGCACATACATCATCATTACAGCTTGTACTGCGAAATAGACATTTTCTTCTGAGATTAGTCTAGTGCTCACACATGGTCATGTACGCCTGCACGAGCCTGATAGGAAACCCCATCCTTCCCTTAAAAACAACACATATCAGTAAAGTCAGCGACTGTCGGTGAGGTGTCGTCGCTGTAGCAACTCAGACTTTCAGTTCACCTGATGAAGACAGCCGAGGAAGCTGTCGAAACGTCGTGTATGGCAGAAGAACTTATCTGGTACAACACCCGGAAAGAATTTTTATCAACACAGTAAAGCATTTATTCGTCATTGATATTCTTGATCCAACGATTTACTTATTTCGTTTTTAACGCAGTAACATTTGATCCTGTTTTATTCTTTTGCGCAAAATCACATTTGTCGTTCCGCCGTAAACTAACGAGGTAAAACAGGTTCAACAGCAGTGTATGGAACTGGTGTTGATATTTAACGGATAGAAAAAAATATTCCATTTTTTTATGTCCTGCAACCTTCTAGGAAGAAATTTAATACCTCGCCCCAAAAGTAGAGCATCGAATCTAGATCGAACTAGTATGAAGAATGCTTTAGTGTTAATCAAATCGAAACTCAGTAACTCGATATCCACAGTAACTGTTCACTTGGCGGAGTGAGCAACTTGCGTCAAGCCTTGGAGCGGAAGTTATCTGGCTGTCTTACAAAGCATTTGCAATTTTTTTCTATGTAATAAAATGTCATACTGGAAACAGCGCAAGAGGCTTATTGATGTAGAACAGCGTTTCCCAAACTTTTTATCTCCACGTACCCCTACAAAATGTCCCAGACGCTGGCGAACCCCTTTGAGAAAAAACTGCGACTTTTTTTTATCTCCACTACTAGCGACAATGGGCAACAATGAGCAATATTCACCATTGTGCGTGATATAGGCATGAGATAGCCAGTCCGCCATTACGGAAATCTTGTCGCGAACCCCCTACGATCAACTGGCGAACCCCAAGTGGTTCGCGTACCCCACTCTGAGAAACACTGATCTAGAAGGTCGGAGTTAAAGAAGTAATGTATAATACGTACGACTTTAAAGAATCCAAACGCGGTTCTTGCTGCTGGTGCGGTCACGGAGCTGGTGGGAGCTGGCCACAACCTGGGCCAAGCCGGGTCTGCTCGGCGCTACGGGAGCGCAGCCAGCTTGCGCAATGTCGCACAACAGCGGCGGCAGTTTACGCAACAGACACCCACGGCGGGACAGGTCCGCAGCTGAGCCACCCCGTGTGATCAGAGGGTATTCCTACTCTAGGCACGCAAAGGAAATTACACCGTGTCTGATGAAACTATATCACCATCTTGGATCAAGGTGACATAACAGTTGAGGGGACAGCCATCGTAAGTCCAGTGTTTAAGTGTGGATATGTTAATGATCCTCAAAATCATAGACAGATCTCGTTAACGTCAATATTTTGCAGAATTTTTCAACATATCGTCAATTCAAATGTCATGCGGTTTTTGGACGAACGGGAGCTATTAAACGCAAATCAACCTTGATTTAGAAAAAGTCGACCCTGCGAGACACAATTTTCATTTTTAATTCACCACCTCATGTTGAATTAGTTTAATTAAATTTAAAAAAAAGCTTTCGACGCTGTTCCTCATACTAGGTTTAGTCAAATATGCAACTGGGCTGCCGACTTCCTGCAGTGTAGAAACCAGTTTGTAGTTTTCGACGGTGGCGGTGAACGTTCATCACTGACCGAAGTAAGGTCGGGGGCTCGCCAGAAGGATGTTTCTCAGGTACATCAATGATTTATGTAGTAAAGGGGACAATAAGACTATTTATCTAAAACTAGTGATCGCCCGGGGGTCGAAATTCAATCGTAATTTATTAAGTTATGTAGTTTTTTTTCCTGAAAGTGTAATAATCATTATTTGAATTTGTTCTATTGCGTTTGCATATACTTTTTTTTTTTTAACTGCTTTACGTCTCTCAACAGCGAGGTCTTTAGAGACGGGAAAGGATGGTGGGCAAGGAATGGGAAGGAATTCGGCCATGGCCTTTTGAAGGAAGCATCCCGGCATTTGCCCGGAGTGATTTTGGAAACCATAGAAAACCCAAATCTGGATGCCCGGACGCGGATTCGAACCTCCATCCTCCCGAATGTGAGGCCAGAACTCTATCCGTTACACCACCACGCTCGGTTTGCATATACTGCATACATTGACGTCACTGACTGTGAGCGTGTACCAATACCTCATTAATTTGTGTTGTTTGCATTAATTCCCTGCAATACCTATAAAATTAAAATGATACACTCCACACGCCACTGTATCCTAAATTTTACCTTCTGACCTAAACATAGCAAGTGATGAAATGTATTTATGAATGTTTTCAAAATAATTTTTTATTTTCTGTTCATTTAAATTTAGTCCATATACAATGATTTAAAATATTCATTTTGACTTAAGGCCGGTAAAACTGCTTTACAACCTCAAGTGACTTCTGATTCGAAATGTTTTCCATTGCAAAACCTGCATTGTAAATTCTATATTATCAACAATTCTTTGAATGACATTTAGTGCGCATTTAAATGTATCCATAAAAATAATCTCATCATTTTGTTTGTTCATTATTTAAATTTGGTCTATTATAGTTTTTAAACTCACGCAAATAGGTATTCCGTCTCTTCTCTCTATCTCTCTCTCCCCCCGACCTGTCAATGTTCTATATCGAAGCATAATAGAAGTAGGTGAAAATATCTGAATGGAACAAAAATAAAATCCCTAGTAAAATTACTGAAATTCTAAAATGAAAAGACCGTTAACCAAAGTTTAACCTTTTAAATAATAAAAAGACCATATAGTATCTGCAGAATCGCTACATTCCTTTTCTAAATGTTCCTTTTATAACGTCAAAGATTAATCTCTACTTTATGCGACTCTTTTGTTTCACCAAAGACCACAGAGTACCTCAATGCTGGAAATATACGCCAGATAATTGGCTCCGATCCAATTTCATGCACACACACGTTCACGAATTTATTAATTTTTTAATTTAATAATGTATTTGTAACATGTATTTACTATGCTTATATATTTTTTCTTTGCTGTTGACCACAGACATTGTCAGAATCACTAAGTGTCGTCGCTACTAAAAAAAAAAAAAAAAAAAAAAAAAAAAAAAAAAACACTTGAAAGTAAACAACGAATGTTTTATTTTATTTAATTTATTGTATTTGTAACACATATTATATATAGATTTTAGTTTTCTGCACTTCTTCTCCATATAAACTTTAACCATACCAAATCTCACTCACACTTCTCCGTGCGCGCAGTATTCTTAAAAGGAGATCCGAAGTTTTTGCTTATCGTATTAATATATAGATGCTATTATTTATCGTGAAAAAATTCAGGTTGAATGCGTTTTGTTGCAATCCGATTTTTAAAAAATAATCGCCACGTGGAAAGACTGGATGTTGGATCTAACCGCTGAAATGCGCCAATTCATGCAAATAAAAAAAAATGACATCATTTAGCGCTGAATATACAATATACTGTACTCAGTGTGATAGATTCCGCTAAATACTTAATAAAAATTTGTTGTGAAATGAACATACTCAAAAGGTAACTGGGAAAGCAAGCGAAAAGCTCCAATTCCTTGGTCATAATTTAAAACAGTGCACACCAGAAGTTAAATCGATTGCATACAAAGCGCTAGTGCGATCTCATTTAAAATATTGTTCTTCTGTAAGGGCATTCCATCAAAGGGGGATAATGGAGACATTGGAGAAGGGCCCCAGAAGAGAGGTAACAGGTATAAAGCTGGAGGAAAAGCGTAAGTACGATGTCGAAGGAGCATGAATATCGAAGCCCTTGCTCTCGTCAAAAACTAACTAAAAAGTTCATGATCGAACCATTTCAAGAGGACAGCAAACACATTTTACTACTGGGAAGATTCATCTCTTTTTTTTCCAAGAGCGACTACGAATGGAATTGGAAGAATATGTCCAGTGATAAAACTTAGAACCCGATAGGAGAAGGTCTCAAGAAACCACTGCGACCATCCTGATCTGGGTTTCCCATGGTTTCCCTAGATCGCTCCAGGCGATAATACGAGACCACGACGGTTTCCCGAAATAGCCCATGGGCGCCTCCTGCGATATCTCGTAATTCCCTTCCGACGCATAAATGATTACACATTAGGACTGGTGCAATGCGTTCTCTGCCACCCACTTTTAGTAAATCGCGGATGACTTTTTTTTCAACAATCAGTAGCCTCCCCAATTAATTAACTCCAGTAAACAGAATTATAGCCTTGCTTTCACCAATTTGTAGACTCATTTCTACGATTAGTTTACCTAAAGTTTCTTCAAGATGAGCAGCTTACACACATCCCAAGAAACAAACTGGTTGCAGAAACTACTCTTCTCTCTCACAAACTTCAACATAATGAACAGAAATATCTAAACTCAATAAAATGTATCCACAAATGTGAAGCGCAGCTGCGAGTGTGTTTAGTTACTGCACAGACAATGTTGAGGGGCTGCAGTCATTTCACCGAACTCACTGAGTAAACCACAGGAATAATTAATTTCTATAAACATAGAGTGTATAGTTTTGTTTGACTGGCCTTACGAGAACTTATTCATTTCGACTCACTTGGCTGTATGCTGGTAAAAATTTCTGCAACAAATCGAAAGAAATAATCACAGGAGCCGATTGTTCAGCGGTATCTCCCCTGCCTGGCAATTCAAATCCCCAAGCTGCCAACCAGATTTCGGTTTTCAGTGGTTTGTCGAAATCACTCCAGATGAACACTGGTTGGTTCCTTCAAAAGACTATGGTCGAATTCAATCCATTTCCTATTCACCATTCCTTTCCTACTAGTAATGACGTCGATATCTGCAAGGTTTAAATCCCGAAAAAATACAATGATTCAGCATAATAATACTAAGGGCCATTTCTCGCATCAGGAGATAATATTTGTATTTTTTAATGGATTACAAGTTGATTTCATTCCAGCGGTCTTAGACGAACAATAATTTGGACGTAGCTTAATTCATCACTGACGTTACAGGCAAGCATGGACTTGGTTTCATTCCTAGTAAATTCGAGCAGATTAAAAAACAATTTTTTTGGTTTACATAAACGTTTTAATTAATTAATTGGTTGCTGAAAGTGATTGCTAGACTCTTGTGCGAACAGAAGCTGATATTAGCAAAACTTATCAGTTCAATTCACGGAAGACTCGGCAAACCATGACGTCATCTGATATGCTTCGATATGTATTGACGACCTTGCAACAGTAACCGTCCATAAAAGATAATAGTAGTCAAGCATACTGCCAGTCCCCCAAGGACGACCTGTTCTGGTCCTCTGCCTTTTCCATTTTATCCTTCCCAGATAAATCAAGTGATTCCGCCTGTAGCAAACCAGTAATCTGAGCATTTTTACGACTGCATCTTTACACAAGAACGTGTGTTTTTTTAAACTTTTTGTGGATTGAAGCAGTGTAAGTGCAAAAAATTCTCGCGATTTTTCGCTGAACGCAGTTTCCGTTCCTGTTTTCGCTGGAAGATGACGACAGCTTGTCGAAACGTCGATGGATTTTCTGCTATTACTCGGTTGGAATACTGAGAACACGCCACTTGTTTATACCTGTACTCAGCGTAGGGACGTTTCCGGTATTTTTAATTTACTGAGCAAATGCATGAGTTAACAGTATTTATTTGCTGTGCCCATGAGATAGAAATGTTTCACCATTATAGCGTGACCACAAAATCTTTAGTCCCAGGTCGTCCTGGATTTATGCAGATCTCACTTTCTTGAAGTGCTTTCACCTGCAGTACAAGGCACAAAAAAAATATGATCCAATCTTCTGGCTTGTGTTATACAAATGAATATGTCGGAATTATTCGTTTTTATCACTTCATACAAATTTCTTTACCCCAACAACAACAAAACTGTAATATGTAAGAACTTTATCGGAACTCCAAGTTACAATGCAAGCAATATGAACAACATTTGCATGCCCCACACTAACGCTGCCAGGTTGAGCATTAAGAATTCACAAAAAAATTAAGTTACGTCTCATTTCCCTGATCGGGTTCAAATTTTCGTTGTTTTCTACGTACTGAAATATTTGAACTGAAGTCAGTTGTGATGCTTAACGAATTCTTTCTAATTTTTTTTTCGTCCCAAAAGCGCTTCTATTTTTATCTGACTTTCCAGCTGGAAACGGATTCTTGACCTAATGCAGCCGATCCTCGGACGTAATGTGTTGCCTGCTCTCTGATGTACGTATATCCCACGTATAGTTACAACTCACACAGTAGTTGAGTGTTTACCGCCCAGTCGCTGTCGTGAGGAAGTGTCATGTGGCTCTGTCTGCCATGCGACACGCAGTGGCACATAATGGGGACGATAGTGGGCAGAGTGAAGCGCTGTTCAGCCCTTGACCTCCATAGTGCAGACCGCTCCTACCAAGCTGCCGCAGATATTGCCAACGAGATGTCAGAGGAGACTATATTTATGTAATTGGCGTGTCGACCCACTTTGTATTGCACAAATAGGTCATGCTGCCCACGGACAGAAGGCTGCGAGGCTCACCGGCGGAATACTCAAGTCGGAAAACCAGTTCGCACAGACGTCAACAAGTATTCAGCCTGTGTACCGCGTAGTCACCTGACACCGCGTCACCAGGGCTGACTCTACAGTACTCCTTGAGTCTTTGTATCTACTCCCTTCCTGAACTTTGATTTCGTTTACGTGCTTTCTCTAGTCTTCTTCTTCACCACCATTTTTCAACATCAGGAGTTGGCTGCCGTGTTTTATTCATCATTGGCATGATCAAATTTTAAGCTTTGATTTACAGCCGCATCCCCTTTCCGACGCCAAGCATTTTATACACACTACTAGGTTGCTCTACATGCTATTGGAGGAATTGAAGTATTACCATCTGTCTGCAAAATGTGTAACAATGTTCTGTGTGTGATAAGTATATTTTTTGTTTGTGAGATGTGTAGTTTTTGAAGCGAAGATTGGGGACCGTCCAGACATTCGCCGCGGAAAACCGCCTGAAAGCCACAATCAGGAATCCGATATGCGGGGAATGGGCTCGTGCCAGGTCCCGTTGTACCTCCCTGATCCACTGTGCACTGAGGCTCACTAGCGGGCTTCTTTTCGCCTTTTCTCTAGTAGAGGGCAGTTTTCATTTAGCAGAATCGACAGAGCGTTTTGATATTTATCCATTCCTGATAGAATACCCAGTTCTGAGTTAAACAAAGCCTAAAAATGTAGTCATAAATGAGGTAGAAATCACACACGAGATGGGTTATGTTGATACAATTTCCTCGGTTTAACTAATTTTGTATGCGCCCATGCATGCTTTCTCCAAACTGCTGCACGATAATGAAAACGGTTTGCATAAGAAAAGGTTAAGAATATCCCGACATCACTCGGAAGTTTTCTTACTGTTACATCAATAATTACCAACTTTATAAAATTACTAAAACTCATATAGTTTTTTATTAATTTGTTATTTTTCTCCATACAGCCGATTGTTTGATTTAAACACTTAATGATTTTTTATTTATTTATTTTTCGATCATTTAGCCAGCTCGAATTTGTTTCTCTGTACTAATTGTTGAATCAGGTATCTAGTAATTCAAAACACTATTTTGAGGACAAGACAAGAGTAACACAGCACAAACACAACATTTAATTAAAACGACCAATGTCGGATGCTGGACTCGAATCGGCCACTACACTACAAAGGAGCGGCATCTACATACTACGACGGTCGATTCTAACCCAGTTCAAATATAATCCTAACAGCAAGAAAGACGAAAAATAATGAAAGGACTCTCTATGATATCTGGTTTCCAAAATCTAATATTTTATCTTCAGTTTATTTCAGTAACTTCTTGACTTGATTTAATCCTCTTCTAATATATCCTACGAAAATCTCTTAAACTCAAATACAAAATAACAGGAGACATGTTTGCATAGTTAAATATTCGTTTTTTGTGTAGTTCTTGCCGATAAGTCTCGTGTGATTCAGATTGTGACACAGTAGCGTAACACTTCTTTCTATAAGATTCCATTTCATCACCTCACATAGGGCAAGGCGAATTCTAAATTGCGATTCATAGGTCGTATTTTGAGGAATTGTAATGCTCATACAAAAGAGATAGCGTATAGAACACTAGTGCGTCCGCATCTGGATTACTGTTGTGGAGTTTGGGATCCGTATCGCAAGGTTCTGATTGACTCAGTTGAGAGGGTGCAGAGAAGAGCCGCTCGATTCGTGACTGGTTGCTACGGCCCTTATGAAAGCGTCACAGAATTGATACATAGATTGGGCTGGGATAGTTACGAAGATAGACGACGTAGATTGCGTTCGAATTTATTGGAGAATATGAGAAAAAATTTAAATTTTGAGTGCAATGAAATACTTCTTCCGCAAACTTATTTAGGTCGTAATGACCGGAGGGATAAGATTAGAGAAATAAGATGCCGTACGGATGCTTTATGTATTCCTTCTTTCCTCGCGCTATTCGGGATTGGAATGCGCGGGTTTAGGATTGGTGCTTAGCACCCTCTGCCATCCACAATGTTTGTGCAGAGTATGGATGTAGATGTAGATGTAGAAGAAAGGGTTGCTTTAGTGCTTAATTGATACAATCGATTGTCATCAATCTCCTTCAGCACCTCACTTCAAGTGCTTTCTAGTCTCTGAAAAAAGTAATTCTTTCTACTATATAAACCAGATAATATATTCTATGTGAAATAGTTTCTATTTTTGAAGAAGGCTTCCCCTGCAAGACATAGTATCTTCTTCCTTGTCTCACAGAGTTACGTAATTTTACTTCCCCTATATGTGATCACAGTTTGACATTTAGACTGATTTCGTTGTTATAATTTTGTCTTTTTGGTTCAAATAATGAGCAAAGAACCATTTGATTGCTATGAGAAATAAAGGTGTGAAAACAACGCATGACATAGGAGTTAGCGGAAATTTGACACTGGGATAACCACTATATTTTAATTGCACAGCCTGTAATACGAAGTACAGCAAATAGTCAGTGGAACGGTTACCCTTATCTTACATTTATTGGAGAATCTTAAAAAATGCAAAGACAAGATTATGATTCACATACTCGTATTTAAACTTTCGACAATTTTCATTTTTTAATATTCTCGGGTATCTAGTCGAGTGAGCAGTGTTTTTTCACACGATATCTCGGCGATCGGAACTCTGTCGCCATCTTCACGTGAAGATGGTGACAGAGTTCCGATCGCTGAAATGTCGTGAAAACACCCTGCTCACTCGACTAGTCACCCGAGAAGACTATATTAATCCTCAATGCCGTGAGAAACTTCGATCTTATGAATTTTCATTTGGTATTTAGAAGATACATTTGAAGGGAAGGACTACAAGAGTGTTTTGAATTGATAACTGAAGAAGGTAGTAGGTTCTAACCGTTACTTGTTTACGAAGAGACAGACCGAGTATGGCGGGTGATTGGTAACGCTCTGGCCTCGAATTCGGGAGGATGCGGGTTCGAATCTCCATCCGGCCATACAGAATTGTGTTTTTCATTGTTTCCTGGAATCACTCCAACCGATTCCAGGTATGGTTCTTTCAAAACTCCATGGCCGAATTCCTTCCCGTTTCTTGTCCACAGTCCCTTTCCGTCTCTGAAGGCACTGACGAGGTATGAAGTCAGAAAAGAAAGAATGGAAAATGAAAGAAACAACTAAGAGGAAGCATCCAATAAGAAGAAGCAGAAGATCAATCAAAGAAGAAGGGCAACTCAGGAACAAACACAATGTAATTATATTGTGATACAGTTAAAACAAAAAATGATCAGAAGAAATGTGCTAATCTACGTTCGTTGGAACATAATTTTAAATAAAATCAAGTACAGTGTAACAGCAATAGAGTATCTCAGTCCTTTGGAGCAAACAGGTCACAGCTCTGAATTATCTCGTGGCGACGATCTGTTAGCAGTCACATTGCTTCCTTTGCAGAGCCGCTTCTCGCCGCATACCAGAGCGTCTGTGCTTGCAGCTGCTCGAAGCAATGCCTCGGTAGTGACTAATAGAAAACGGAATCTATCACCGCTGCCTGCTGCCTTAAAAGGTCCCTCTTTCACACAGCTGTGCTCTTTGTTCCAATTTCACAGTCTGCTTGGGGTTTTTCTTACAAACATCGTCCACACCAGTTCTCGACACTGTATGTGGTGGTATGCTTCTTTTCTAATTTTGCTCGGTAACAAAGAGATGTTTCCAACCAAGTGAGTAATTATTTCAAACAATTAAATTTATTAAAATTATCTATTATCAAAGAGTGAAATATTATAATTCTGTTACTGTTATACACAGGCAACCGTTTTCGTGTGCCAACTCAGCAACTCGTAACTAATGTTTGCATCTCATATTTTGAGATGCTGACGTGCGGAATTTCCTTGATTTCCAGCACTCGTTACTAATATATTCTTCTATAGCAAAAAAACCATTATTCCAACAACACGTAATCAACAGCTTAGGAACCGTGCACAAACTACGTGGCTCGGTCCAGGGGGGGGGGGGGGGAATGGGTTGGCAGGAAGGCTACGCTGAGCTAGGTGGGGGTAGGGGGGGTTCCGAGCCAGGCCACGTAGCTTTCGTTTCATAACATTTTTTCACAGTTAAAATGAGGAACAGAACTCACAACAGCATGTGAATATTTATTTCCCTCAGTTAATTATATCCTTATGTAATATAAAATCGTCTGACAAGATAAAACAGTACAAAATGTCTTCTGGACTGAAAAGGAAAAAAAGCTACGTGTCAGGGGGGGGGAGAGGGGATTCACAGGAGGCCGAAATGGAGCTACGTGGTTTATGCATGCTCCCTTAGTAATGGTTTCTGATGACTCATTGGTGTAATCTCTGTTTTTTTCTTTTTCACCAGTTTACTTTGTTTACTTAATAAAGTTTCCTATTTGAAACCGTTTAACTGAAAGTAACAGCTATGATAAAATAGGAATTGTCAGTTTCGCCAATTTTTTCTCTTATTAGTGTTCAGCTGTATTCTCATTCAGTTATCTAATTTTTAAATGTTTCCGCATTTACCGATTCCATCACAAACAATATCTAAAGCGTGGTGAGAGGGTCCAATAAAGTAACGAACCGGTCGTATTTGAACACTTAATGGTTGGTTAACCTTTCCATCCGTTCTTAGATACGATCTGAAATCTGTTCCTGGAAAGAGAACATCAGCAATAAATTTTAATGTATGAAAGTTCGTTTTGAACATCAATGTTAAAATCGTCAAACACTACGATACGTGTATAATTTTTTTTTTTTTTAATATGACTTGATCGTAAATATTTTTTACAGAACAAAGAAACGGGTATGGCAAAAAAAAATGTCAGAGACTGGACTAATCTTTTCACGTATTAATTTTTTTTTAACATGTAGAATGCAATAAACAGGATCTACAAGGCAAATAGCCTCCTAAGATCTTCCTGGTCTGCATTCGTCGCCTCCCTAAATTTAACACATTGACTGCCACGTGAGCCAATGTTGGCTCACAGTTGCATGGGTTATGACGCCACGTGAGCCATATTTGGTTCACGTATACATTGTGCAGTGAGCCGCGTGAGCCACAACTGGCTCACATGCAGAGTTGTGTTTAGAGGCCTCATGGGGCTCACAGATAATGCGTTTCAACTATGGGTTTAAAAGTGGTGGCTCCACTGAACACTCTGATGTTCTTAGCAATCAATATTTTTGCATTTGGTAGCCCTAGTGATTCCTAACTGCAACCGTCAGAGATCAACTTTCGATGACTCAGCTGTAGTACTGTTTTGTTTTTCTGATTGCTCGTGTATGCTATTTGAGGTTACGTTTGTGTATTTGGTTAGTTTCCTAGTTTATTGTTATGGCAAAAAGAAGACAAACTTTTGAAGAACTTGAACAGCTAGTGAATGAGGCTATGCAAGATAGCTTATCAAGTTGTCAATTTTATATGTAGCTAATATAAACAAATAAACTAGAAGTTTGAATCATTTCTTGAAAAACGATTTTTTTTTTATACCTATTGTGTTTTAAATGATGTGAGCCACATGTGTCTCACGTGGCGACAGATCGTAATTGTGTTAAAATGTAGTTGTTGGGCCACGTGAGCCATATATGGCTCACACCTGTTATCAATCCAGATCAGTCATAACTTGGTATTTTATGAAGTAACTTAGTTCTACGTGATCAAAAGAAGACATCTGATGCAAAAAATCAATTTGGCCTCACAAGTAATATTCGTGATTTCAATGTGGCATAGCAATACATAGTCCAAGTTTCATCATGGCAGTCAATGTGTTAAATGAAAGGCACCAGCTGCAAGCAGACTGGTCTGGGGTACGCCCCCTGGCTGCAGAGTCGTTGACACTCGGTTCTCCTTGAGATACTGCCCGACCTTGGCGGACCTGCAGCTAGGCAACCAGCGCTGCACAGCGGCCTTGACGACAGACACCAGGATGTGACGCCAAACAACACAGTGCCTGCGCCCGCCTCAGGGTATCGTCGCCTCGGCTGTGGCAACATAAACAGAATTGAACAGGCAAAGACGTTTCCTTGTCTAAAATTAACCTTTTAAATGTTTAAGTATACAAAGCGAGGAACAGAAATCAAAGAAATTAACCATAAGAATCATTCGGAACTACAGAGCTACATATAGAAAATCACCTGTAAAAATAAGATTAAAAGAAGAATTTCCAAGCAGCCAGCAATCAGTGATAGTACAGTGATGTCAGGACCCCCATTTTAGATTTTTTCGAGTCATCACTACGTTCGAACTGTGCGCACCTCCTCACTCATGTATGTCACAGACAAAGATCATCTTACTCAATAGCAATAATGTAGTTCAAGCAAGACCAAGACTATAACTCCAAAGAGGTGATCATCAGTAAGAAATATATAACATTCCACGAAATGTGCACAGAATAAGAAGAAGAGTGCAACAATTTTTTTCCAAAACCTCCCCCCCTCCAAACCCTCCCCCCCCTATTTTACCTCACGTAATTTATGGACGCTCCCTGTCGAAAACATTGTAGGCATTTTGATTGTAAAGTTATAGCATTATATTAAATCCTAATACACAGAGGACTTCCAAAAGTGCTTACTTCATAGAACAGTGTATGACTTTTTTTTTATTACAGTGGTATGTTAATTCATTCCTTATACATGCAAATAGCTAAAAAAAAAAAAAAAATACGGATGATTCGGCATTCAAATGTAGAGTGTAGGTATAAATGTCAAAAGTGTACCGCTTTATTCAAAAAACTTGAAATAAAATGAAAAAAAATTGTTTCTGTCACTTGCACAAAATGTTATTTTTCTTTTGCACCAAATGCAGTTATCACAGTTTCTTGAATTCTTTAACAAAGAACTCTACACTTATCCTGGAAAATTATTTCAAACTAAATAAAAACCATCTAAAAAAAAAAAGGCTGAAGACGGGGGGGGGGGGGGGGGCATGGGAATTGGAAGCATTACTTCACCGTATCAGATGATCAGGAAAATGTATACATTCACATTCGGTGATGGTTCACAATAAAGACATATGTGTGGTAAACCAAAGCAAATACAGCTTCTCTTACTTAGATTCATAATTCGGCCGCTAGAGTCTTGTCGGCGATCACTACAAATTCAATTAAAGCGATTTCTTTCGTCATAATCCTTTGTTCCAAGCCGAAAATTTATATTATATAGAGTCAAAGGAGCGATCTGGTGGTTCAGTAATTAAGGTGTCTAATTGAAATCGAAAGGTCACCAGTTCGAAACCCAGTCATTGCGGGAATTTTCAAAAGCCCTTAAAGCCGACCTACACCTTTGGCACAGCTTGCTGTGGAGTTTGAAGTACGCCAGAATGCTTACGTAGTTCGGATTCCTCGTTAAATCGTAGATCTCATCTACTCGGTAGGATTACTTGATTAGGTTACGTAAGGAGGGAAGGAGCTGGCTGTCCTACCTCTGATACCAGGCTTAGTTTGCCTCTTTCGGGAAAATCCAACCAACCTAAAGTTGAGGACCACGCTTATCTTTTTTAAACATTCGAACTGTTTATAACGAAACCACGAATAATCTTCGTAGCGTAAACCAGCGTTCTGAACTTAGCAGCTACTTTGGGCGGCCAGAAACAGAATACTGTTCAGATCGTATGTCTTCAGTGCACATGTGACTTAGTCACATCGTGTAAAACAAAGCCCGTTGTTGTTCATCCTCAAATCAATCCATGCTCATGATGAACGATAAGAAGATTCTATGATGTTAATGATGAAAAATCTTCAGTATTACTGTTTATCCCGAAAAATTTATTTCGTTAGTTTAAAAATGAGCCAACCGTTCTGATTTTCCACGGTTCCCAGAAATTGAAGCAGGCGTATATTGGAAGGTGAGTCATGAGTAGCCTAGAACAAGGCAAAGGTGAGTAAGCTTCTGGTATACTATATCCTCTGAAAATACTCGAAATGCACAAACACATGAATTACTTCCCTGACCCAAATTCCAAGGAATAATGTATTGGAAAACATAGTTGTGATGACTCCGTGTACCGAAAACCTTATTCTTAACGTTCGTAAATGAAAGCTGTTACCCAGAACTTGCAGAGATCCTGTGACCAACTTTCTCTATCAGACTCATTATCCTAATACCACGCCTTTCGTCGCGACGGTAACTGAACGTGGTTATTATTGAAATTAGTCGTTATGACCTAAATGTAAGATTGTCGTCCTCTATAGAATAAAAACGGACATTTACCTATACAAAAGCGTTATACCTCACAACAAATGAGAGAGAAAAAATATCTTAATGAATAGGAATCGTAATACGAAGTGAAAATCTTCGAATTTCTTCCTTCGCATGAATATCACACGATGTATTGGACTGCAGCTGTGACGTACTCTACATTTCATTTGCCTTTTAGGAGGATAAATCATATAATATGTACTATTAAGGGTTGCCACATTGGAATTAGAAGATTATGAAAAGTACCTGTTGCTCAGTGAAATAACTCACTACTGTCTCACTGTAGTGACAACGTTTCCTTTCCGTCCAACCCCTCTCCTCCTCCATCCAGATTAAACACACTAACGGTTGCTCACATTAGAATATTATACCCATTAAGTATGACCGACATTTGTTGAGCTTTACGCACTGATGTTCGTTATTGGATACTGTTTCTTTCTCCTTTTTTTTACTTATGGCTTTACGCCACGTCGCCGTCGAGGTCATTAGAGGCGGGATGATGGGATTGGGGACAAGGAACGGGAAGGAATTCAGCCATTGCCTTTTGAAGGAAGCATCCCGTCATTTGCCTGGTGTGATTTTGGGGAAACCATGGAAAACCCAAATCTGGATGCCCGGGCGGGGATTCGAACCTGCGTCCTCCCGAATGCATGCGAGTGTTTCTTTCTGTCTGCCTGTTTAGGTGGTAAATTTTTGTGTATGCTATAACTATTAACACTTTTTAATTTTCTGCTCGCTTACAATTCGTCATTCCAATTATAGTTTAGTTCTTAAATTTCTATTTCAATAACCTTAATAACGTCTTTTTTCGGTGCACGCTTTAAATAGTTCTGCTGGAAATAGGGCAAAATAAATCAGTGAGCCTTTAAATTGTGACTGACAGGTTACATGTGTAACAGGGAGATGTGATTGTGTAGTCATGTAAGCCAATTTCATAACAGGAGGTCTAAAGACAGGAGTATTTTTAAAACGCAGTAAAAGAGGATGCTAGTGCCAGAACATTGAATTTCTAAGTCGTAACGCTTTAAGCGTATTAGATTTATTCTGTGACCATTTAATTTAAGGCAACACATAGAGACCGGCATTCGAAAGAGTCATCCATGTGTTCTCCGTTAGAGATTCGGTTTCAGTTCGAGAGTAGTCCTCTCAGTTTACACTTTGTCTGGAGATGATGGTACGGGTTTATCCGGTTTGTCAGCGCTGCTGCCGGAGGAGAGCCACGAACCGGGAATAGGACGCTGCAGCCTCATGTCGAGATGGTTAAGGTTTAGCTTGAGTTGTCCCATGAACACTCTAACGGTTGCTGTAATTTAAGTATTACTATATTAATTTCTTCTTTGAGGAAAAAAGAAATACTACTTTTGTAGACAAACTAAACAGGGTGTTATGTCCATCCGGAGCTTCTCTATCAGAGCCATACGTGAGAGCCGAAAGCTACTTACATGGAGTGTTGGAAAGTGCTTCCGGTTTTCCCTAGCAAAACTAAGATGCTGAGTGGCTCTTCAGATGGTGTAAATTTAGCTTCATCACAGCCAAAGATTAGAATTCTGCACCGAGCCTGGTGAGTGAGCTGTAACGCTCGGTCCTGGCATTCGGATTCAAATCCTCAACCAGACATCAAGATATCGGTTTCCCATGGTTCCGCGAAATCACTCGAGATAAATGTCGGGATGGTTCCTGCAAAAAGGTCATGGATGAATTCCTTCCCGTTACTTGCTCCTGTCCCAATTATTATCCCACCTCTAATGATATCGACGTCGACGAGTCGTAAAGATCGAATGAAAAAAAAGGAATTTTGTCATTACTTTTTTATAGTTGAAAGCAACAAGTAACCACCTCAAGTGAATTAAAGTTCAGCTTTAAGTTCAAATTTTAAACCTAGTCCACACCAATTCGATACCGACAAAATAATTTTCTCGATAATGTGCGAAAAAAAAAAAAAAAAAAAAAATATTACTAATTCCAATGAACAACGCTACAGAAAATCTAAGTGAATATGCATCCACAAACTTCAAAGAATATTCCAATAACAGTGCATTTATTCCAGCAGTTTCACAAATTTCATTGATTCTGGATTACCGAAAGATTCCATTATGACATAGCTGCTACGTCAACGATTGGATGTGTTTGGGTTATCACACCACTCGCCATTTTCTGGTAGAGATAATCAGTCGAAGATGGCCAAGAGCCAGTCCAGCGTCGTGCAATTAGTGTTCCGTATTGCAATTACCTTCACAGGTATACATGTGGTATGACAGGCTTGGCGAAAAAAATTGACAATTATATGGGCCAGCAAAATTTTTATATGGAGTCATAGAGGAAAGATATCCGACGATTGGAGGGAAAAGAATTTTATTGTTCTTTCCTAAAATATTTTTTTTTTTTTAAATCGTATATTATTCAAGTTTGGATCAGCAAAACAACCAAATATGTGCAAATTTGAAGTATGTACCTTATTCCGTTAGGAGCTAAAGGCCGGTGATAGAAGGGCGGAGAGCTGAGCGACAATAATAGGACTTCTTTTACTTTCGAGTACGGATCTCTAAAATGCGAAAATAACAGATGATATATATATATATATGCAAGAGCTGTGAACCAGAAACTGCATCCCTTGAAACACCATAAACGGCCTCTCGGATTGAGAAGAGCGTTCTCATTTAGCTGAGAGTCTCAGTGGTGTGTCAGTCTCTTGCCAACACGTACAGTCAGACGAGTTATCACTTACTGCTCAGGCAGTGATCCTAATTTGCTGCACGAAACGCATCTTCTGATAATTGGCAGACAAGAGATGGGTGGGGCCTCTGCAGTATTTCGTGCAAGATGGACATTACAGTGTGTCGCAGCGTGACATTTCACGACTATTTTACAAGCATTTTGCTCTAATTGGACTTTTTCAGGTGCACTCTGCAATTCCTAGTCCAACTACACTAATATTATAAATGCGAAAGTAACTCTGTTTCTCTATTTTTTACGTTTTTAACGACTAAATGGCTAAACGGACCTTGATGAAATTTTATAAGGAAATGCTATGTACCATTAGAAACGACATAGGATACTTTTTTGGGGATAAATAAAACAATTTGACACGAAATTCTGAAAACTAACTGAACGTTGACAGCATAAATCTCTGTAATGTTATATCGGTCGTCATGCATTGTTCCTCTCACAGTCAGTTTGTATTGCCTTTGCGATGACTATTAATAAAACACAGGGACAGACACTGAAAGTAGAAGGATGACGCTTAGTTATATGCAACTTGTTTACGGATTTCCAGCCCCCAAAGGCTATATATCTTAGCAAAAGACAGCAAAACCAAAAATGTTGTATACAGAACTACAATGAAATAAGATGTCGCCAGAAACTGACATAATTTTAAACCACAAACAAAAATATGTCGGAGGAACTGTGGTACGTATTCTTCCACAGTTAATTCCCCAACCCTTTTAGTTTGTTACTATCTTTTAACATGTTGCAAATTGGTTCTATTCATGAGATAGGTTAAATAGTAGAATGCTTCCCAGTCATATTGTCCCGACTCCGTGATTTTTGGAACACCTTTTATACAACTTACAGGTTGCAATATCCAATTATAGCAATAAAATACCAAGTCCACGTGTACGAAGTCGCTGGTAACAGCTAGTAACATTATAAATATCTGTCACGAAAGGGAGATTTTGGAGGATTAAACTGGTGGGCGAGATGTCAGCGTGTTCTAGTGCCCAGTGAGAGAGCGAGCTGCCCAGCGGCCTGCCAGCTGTCTAATCGCATCGCCTAACTCGATTAGCGACGGCGATGACGTCAAACACAGTGCGTCCCACGGCTGCGCTCCGCAGGATCTTAATCGAATCTTATTAGACGCGTCTGGCTGGCTGCTGAGAAGTCCACGACGAACTAACATTCACAAACTTCTCTCTGCGTGATGACCAGGAATACGCCAGTAAGCCGACAGGTTCATCTTCAACACTCGATCCAAGATGCTGCGTTCAACTAAATAATAGGAAAAACAATTTGGAATTTGCAACATCGCTGACAATCCAGGACCAATTATCGATACTGAAAACAACTCTCACGTAAGACAGGAATCATTCTTGGCGTATAATTCCCACGAAGTCTTATCGGGAACATCACCCAATCCCACTGACTGCAAAGTCGAAACTTCGTGTCTCGTCAGTGATATTCATCGATTTTCCCGAGAATATTTGTTGACATCAGTTGTATTGGTATCTGTAAATTAAATTATCGCTCTGATTTCCTGTATTGTTGACACTTTTTTTTAGCTTAGAGGCAGCCTGAATTCGTCTTTGGTGCTGGTATCAATGTGGAAAGAAACAAATACTTCTCATACTAGAATAACGGAAAGTAACTTCTTTTAACAGTAATAAGTAATTAAATAATGAAATAACTAAAACAATGAAACAGTTGATAAATTCGATCGTTAGTAGAAACAAAGGACCACAAAGTGACCGAAGAGTTCAGCTCAGAACTCGATCACACTGTTACTTCATCCTGTGAATCTTATGTGTCATGACTGTGAGTTTGGAGTGTAAGCCACGGCAATGTTTACTTGGCATCAACACAGAGTCCAAAGTACCCAGTTATTGAAATTGTTTTAATTTTGTGTCAAGCCACTTCTTTATACACGTGCGAATTCCATATGACGCAATTAAATGATTATCAGTTGCATTAAGCGAGAAGTTCCTGACACCACTGTAAGATTTTTACAGGCACTGTTGTGCAGATAAATACGCTCATTTGAGATGAGAAATCCATCCGCAGTGTACCTATTTACGCTACTAAAATGCGGATATGTAAACCTTCCTTCATTGTTTCCAGCACTCGAAAGTTTTATTTTATCCACTTATGAAGCATGTCTGCTAAACAAATAGCAATTTTTGGTCATTTTGTTACCTTAATTAATTTTCACGAGTCACTTGTAACTTACCCATTTAGAACTAGGCTGAAATAGGAGTCTTTAAAAAAAGGCTTGCATAAGAGCTATGACTTACTAAAAGTAAATTTCTGCATGCATCTGCCAAAGTCTTTTTTATCCCTACTAATTCTAAAAAAAGGTTGTCGAAACATTATCTTTTTTTCGTAGTCAGAATTGCTGCTGATACGTGTCACCACCAGCGACAAATATGGGGTCTTGCGGGCGCTATAAACTTTTTCGTGGGAAAGAAATAGCGAAATCCACATCAATCAAACCAGGAAGCCAACTGACCACCGCCAACACGAGAAAGATGTGATTTTGAGTTAAGTTTTCCATTTCGGCCCACACTATTGGTGCAGTTGGTGGCGGCAGTGTGATGGTTTCCGGCGCTGTCAGGATGTTAAGCTAGTTCGAATCCTTGTGGTGGAAGATATTTTCATGATCAGGACTCCGCCAGCGGGGTAGATGTGGAGGTGCACAATAACTAATCACAGATTGTGCTCAAAAGTCATGGGTTAGATCCCAAAGCTATCTGCAGTGCGTATTGAGTGAGGGCATACGGCACTGTGGTTAGTGGTTCGTTAGTCGGAGGGGGACTGTAAGCTTGGTTGTCCCTGGTGTCCTTCGGAACAGTAGCCCTGAAAGGGCCCCCGCTGATTTTCACACCTTCTCTTCTTCATCTCTCATTTCATACAGAACAAACAACTCTCTACAACGAACACGGTCACTATCAGAGTCATGCACTCATACAATAAAACATCCGATCACCCACTGGGGAAGACAACGAGAAACCATCGTCCCGAGATGTAACCGCCTACCCCCGAAATCGGACATCGCATCAGAAGAAGAAGTAATTCCGTTTCGGTAATTCCCAGTTGAAGATTAACTTATTTGTGAAGGATACACTTGAGGGAACCTAAGGTTTTACAGACGTGTATGTGTGTGTGTGTGTGGGGGGGGGGGCAGGACGGCGCGCGATGGAACTCGGGAGATGCACCTCTGCACCTGTTTATGTTTACATGTCAGACTGGACGAGTGCGAGGAGGACGCAGATCAAACCGACAGGCGGTCGAGTGTCGGTGCCAAGCGGTGGGCGCAGCCTTGCGAAACGTCTGTTGTGGTGGCCAGGAATACGTGGGAGCCCTATTTACAACTCTATCTCTCTCTTGACCTTGCCCCACACCTCCGGACCAACACACAGCTGTAATCCACCCGCTCCGATTCCGACACTGCTCTCAAAGTCGCAGGACTGATTCGTTGCCCCATGCATAACAGGGTGAACATATCTCCTAGAACTTGTGATGACACAGTTACAGGTGCGCATGGAATAAAATCTCAAGCAAAAACATTTGCCATTGAATTTAATTTTCTAATTCGTTTAGTTTCGAAAATTTCATAGTCCATTTGCTCCCATTCTTTATTCATAAAAATTTGCAATCTTGCCTTGAAGTCCCCGATAATACTGCTCTGTAGCTTTTAAATTAGTGATTATTCTTGGCTTAGGTTTGAATACTTTCACCTTCAGGAGTCTTTTTCGAGAAAAGCCCCTGCTCGCTTATCCAAATTTTGATTTACGATGGTTTCCAGAAATTACTTCAGGGGAATACCGGGATGGTCCCTTCTCAATATCATGACCGAATTTCTTTCTTGTTCCTTTCGACAGTTCTTTCCTGCCTCTTAATGGTCGGCGACGCGTTAAACAATGAGCAAAACAGGAAAGCAATAAAAGCCAAACCTTGAAAAATAGGGTTATTTTTCAAGTCATTGGGATCTCGTCTCGTTGTTGAGATCAGGTTCCAGGAAAATATTCTCTTAAGAACATTCATGAACGTAGTGCTGTGTAACTTGCGGCGCGATATTCTTGCGGCCACAGTTTCGAATTTCTGAATTTGTTGAATAGTATTTTAACGTAACGATCGTAACTCCAACGACTCGCATTTTTTCCTCCTTAACGTACGGCCCTATAACTCGAAAATCAGCAGCTATACACCAAACTGATTCGCTCTAAATACAGAAGGCAATGAACGATTTTCAACCTGCTAACAGGTAAGAAATTGCTGAGATACCATCGGATCAGGGCATTTTTGCTGTACTGCAGGGCAAAGCTGTGAACTGGTATGAATATATTGAAGTGAAGCAAGTGCACGGTAAAGTTAATAGGATAAAAAAATAACAATTTTCAAATCGGGAAGTATTTTTTTCCCGTCTTACTTTGTAGTACAAAAAAAATTCTGTCTAAAAAATCTGAGGAGAACTGACATCTAATAACATAGGACCAAGCAAGTAAATTCCAGGTTAAAAAATGAATAAAATCGTTTCAATGTATTTGAGTCCTAAGAGAAACTCTCAAATAAAGATAACGTGAGAAACTTTATATCTTCTGTCGTCTAGGCTTTACAGTATCTATACATAACCGTGATCACTCTCTTCCTCGTAATTTGATTTTCAGTATCGATGTATACACTTATGCGTTACATTTATGCGTTAAACACTGCATGGTGGACATTCTTACTGATAAAACTGGAGAATTATCATTCTAACATAAAAGTTTAAGCGCAAACACAAACACCATCACCATAGTTGACATATTAAAAAAATTAATAGAAGTTTCGTACAAAACTACCAGAAAATCTTATATTTTATCTTATCTATCTATATATATATATATATATATATATATATAAATAGACGTGTATTTCCCTATATTTCACATTTTAGCAGCCACCAACTAGCACAGATCACTGTTGTTTGTGTGTGGTAATAGCATGGAGTTTCCTATCGTGCACAACGTTGGCCGAATGCCATTAGCTGTGGGGGTGTGGCAGATATGGCGGTTAAAGGTGGTCGATGTAGGGCTTTTTCATATTTCTACCATATACTTGTGCGTTTTTATACTTCTCTTTCCTGCCACAACTACATAGCACAGACCATAGGTGTTGGTGTGTAGCAGTAGCATCACGTTTCTTATCCTGCACTATGGTGATTAGATGTCGGTAGCTATGGGTGTGTGGGAGATGTGGTGTTTGAAAGTGGTTGACCTGGGGCACTTTCGCATTTCGACCAAAGACGAGTGTGTCCCTATGTATCACTTTTTAGCCAAAAGTATCAAGCGTAGAACACTGGTAGTTGTGTGTGGTAGTAGCATAAATTCACGAATTATGCACAACGTTGGCCGATTTTCGATATTTGTGTGGGTGTGGGAGTTATGGTGGTTGAAAAAGGTTGATTAAGGATATTTTCGTATTTCGGCCAAAGGCATATGTCTCCGTATATGTCACTTTGCTACCTCAACTGCATAGCGCATATCACTGGTGTTTGTGGGTGGTAGAAGCATCAAGTCTCCCATCGTGAAGTTTGGTGGTTAGATATCGGTAGCTATGGGGGTGTGGGAGATATAGTGGTTGAAAGTAGTCGACGTAGGTTATTTTCCTACTTTCTATTAAAGACGTGTGTGTCCCTATATTTCACATTGCAGCCAGAACTACCAAGCGCAGACAACGGTCGTTTGTGCTTGGTAGTAGCCTGGAGTCTTCCATCGTACACAATGGTGATTTCATGTTCGTAGCTGCGGGTGTGGTAGATATAGTGGTGGAAACTGGTGGACTGATAAAAAATAGACATGTGTTTCCCTATATTTCACTTTGAAGCCTTAAATACCCTGCGCAGATCACTGATGTTTGTGTGTGGTATCTCCCATCGTGCACTATGGTGGTTACATGTCGGTAGCTGTCAATAAAAATTTTGTACAATCACGAACGAAGTCGTGGGCATCAGCTAGTAGTAGTAAGAAATCTTTGAAAGTGCTGCTCGTTTTATTCACTGTTCAGTGAAACCGACGAGCGTTTCGATGTACGCAACATTAACAACGCATAAGAACTGATTCTCCTTACAGCAATGAGAGAGTGTAACAAAGCAGAGTGTTCAACAGCTAATCCTAAATGTCGGAATCTAATAGTTTACACGGCTTCTGTAAACTAAGACGTAGTTATGTCAGCACTAACTCTCTAAAGATCTTAAAGTTATTAGTCTTCGCGGCATATAACTCGTCTGAAGCAGTACGAGTTATGTATGGAACCCGGCAATGCCCAAAGTGCATCTTAGACGCGGAGAAGCCAAGCCCTACCAGCATTTAGGCCTAGCCTATTGTTTACGCTCTCCGATTTCCGCCTTAGAAACTGCAAAATTAACCCAAGGAAGTAGAACAACAAAAGAAATTCTTGTAATGTAACGTTATGTCACGTCCTCGTGTGTCACTAAACAATGTGCCCTATGCCATATTATGAAAACCGTCAACATAGATGCATAGTTCAAAGGCATTTCCTGTTGAGCACGGTCTCCACATAACTGCGATGACAGATAAGAACATGTTTCATTACAAGATTTCTGTTTCAAAAGTTGATGGCAGCGTAATCTCTTCTGAGAAGGAAAGGGATTTCCTGAAAAGGAGAACGATTTGTTTTAATAGTTTCAAAGGGTTCAACTGTGTAAAATTAGGAGTCGATTATTTATTGTTTCTCGACCTTGTGATATTTTTGCACCTTACTAAGTGATCCATTCGCTAATTCACAGCCCAGATTTCTCGTAAATTGCTCCGAACCAGGCGGGAGAATCTTTTCGGATTAGCCACTTGCCATTTGACTCCGTCCGCGTGCATTTAAGTAGGTTAGTGGCTGAGCGGTCGATGCTGCGGGTTAATCAGGTGATGGCCGGGAGGACGTTAATCACAGCGACCGATAGGACCCGCCTCACCCTGACCTCCGGGGAACACTCTGCCAACATCTAGAAACGATTCCAACATTCCATTCAAGGATACAGGGACACCACGCTAGAATGTTATGGGAGAACAAAGAAGTAATATCCAGAGAGATCATAAAGAAGAAAATACAGAAACCAGAGGCGTAGTTCCAGGCCAAACGTCGTTGTAGTTCTCAGGGAGTAACTGGAACGTTCGAGAAGAACAAGAGATTCCAAATCTACAACAGGAAGTCAGATTCGGTGTCTTAAAAAGAAATTAAAAACTGAACAGAAGAGATAGATTTAATTAGAAGTATCAATTCTTATGTCAAGAGTACAAGAATGATAGCCATCAAGATTGTTACATAAAACTTAAATTTGATTAGACCGCTGCGTAGAGGCAGATTAAGTACAATGAATTTATTACATGGGGTAGTAAAATTTTACGTACCTTCAAAATCAATGTTCGCCACCTACTTGGGTTCTGTGTTCTGTCATTACTAAAACTGATTTGAGTTCAAATACTTGCTTTGTAAACAAGCAAACAGCTAACTGCCAATTTACAGAGAAGAAATAGAATTTGTCTCATTTGTTATTTCGAATACATACATAACATATTCCACAATTGTAACAAACACTCACTCCAGCGTCGAGCAACGGGCAGGATGGGTGACAAACTGTCATTTCTGGTGACTAAAAAAAAAAAAAAAGATTTACTGCTACATAAAATAATGTTTCATTTGCTTAAGCCAGAAAAGTTTATACACAGTTTCACATCGTTAGATAATGTGCCTTTACAGTATAGTTTAATTGAAATTTAGAAATTTTTAGATTAAACACGAGCTGCCGAAATCAGAACGAAACACATTACATCGACAATTGGAATAGTTTAACACGCACATACACTTAAGTGTCACAAGATTTATTGAAATTGTATCCTAAGCAAAATGTGAGATGATATGCCGAAGTGAGTTAATTCTAGACTGTATTATCCCTTGGAGTAACGACTGACCAACTGATCTTTCGGCATTAACGGAGCCAAAACAGTCCATATCCCGACATATATATTTGCAGAACAACTTACACTAAGCGGCACTATCTTCATGACTCACCAACTCTGCGAACGGCCCAAACTAAACTAGCGGCCGATGCAAGACGTAATACAACTACACTGTGAGCTGTGACTGATAAACCAACGAACTGAAAGTGAACCTTGACATGTTGAGAAATAAGAACGAAAACCGATTACATCAATTTTGTAGCCTCGGTCGACGGGTCTCACTGAAGCGGTCTATAAAAATAACCGAAAAATAATGAGGGCAGATTTGTACGAGGCCCACGAACACTGTGTGTGAAATTTTCTGTGAAAGGGCGTGTTAGGGTGTATTTCACCATGTTCATTAGCTTGTTCGTACTAGCCTCTGTTCCCCACTTTCATCCTAATGGAGAAGCGTTTGTTACGAGGAAAGGCAGTACAGCAATTTGGCTATTTCTAGACTTGCACAAATTAAACAGTAATTAATTCTTTTTTCACCCGATTTCAATCACAAATGACGAAGTCTCTTTAGAGCCTTGGAAATTTTGTGAACTCTTAAGGATTTTACACAGTCTCCTTACAGAAAAGCAATATTCATTTAGTAGAAAAAATGTGAGTGTTCTGGTAGCTCAGTGCCTAAGCGCTTGCTTTCAAAACGTTTGCTGCTCCTGCCCCGGGCACGAATCCCGGCAGGCGCAGGTTTGAGAGTTGTGTTTAATCATATGAGCTATGGTTCGGATTCCACGTTAATCTGTAGGTCCCAGAGGAAAGGAAGTGGCCGTCCTACCTGTGACACAATGGCTTAGTATGCCTCCTTCTGAAGGATCCAACCAACCTTCGGGTTGTGGACTAAGTTAAGTTTTAGAAAAAATGTACGCTTGTTCAATGACATATTGGTGATTCTATTCTAATTGGGAGGAGGAGAAGCGAGAGAAGACGAGTTTAGGAATTGCTGTGTGCGAATCCAAGTACATTGTTTCTCCCAAATTCAAAGTGGTGACACATTAGTGCGCGTAACCACACTGGTTGATTAATTAATTGTTTCACCACCGGCAAATTGTTAATATTTCCCCTCGTAATAATTTTGTAGTATCAGTGACTAAAGAATCATAAAGAAAATTTTTACAGGAATTGTTTCTGAGTAGCATTAAATATGTAGATTAATATGACCTCAGTGTCAATGTGAGAGACTTTGATGTAAAAAGCAGTAAATAACTTATTTGGCCTAAACGTGGAGTGAATAATCTGATGAAAGAGAAAGGCAGTAGCTAAGAGAACAGGATGATGTAATCTCTGGCCACAGGCCACACAAAAACCAGCTGCGAAAAACTGAGACGTCGAAACAGAGCACGCTCTAAATAACGTGTTTCCAGACGAGTTAATCGTGTCTAACAACACTTGTATGTTTACAGGGCTCATTGCAGAGCGGTCTCGGTTGCTGGCGGCCGCAGAAAAATAGCCACTCCATAGAAAGGCTCGCCGACAACTAAAATAAGCTCACGTCCATAATTGACGCAATCTCGAACAAACTCAGACGTGTGTCTTTTATTAACCTCTGCGATTAAAAAGAAATGGTACTGAACAGCACAGACAGTCGACACGAAACAGACTTACAAAACGTTACTAATTCTATCGAGGAGAATATCCAAGATATTTCCTTCATTCCAGCAGTGTGGGCTTACACTGTAATGAAAACTGAGGCGAGTTATATGCTCAAACGAATACCTGCATGTACCTTGCTTTTTTAATGGTAAATTCTTTCTAAAATATTTTTTTATGAAATCGTCAGGTACAGCAGAACCAATTTCAACGTACTGTCAGCAATTTTAATGGTTCTAAACGTCTGTAATTTATCAATGATGATCACACCTGCATACAGCTTCAAGTAATAGGATATTATTAAACTTAAATTGTCAAGGATGTAACTGCACATAAGTGGATTATTATTATTGTTACTATTAAATCCCGTCTATGTAACACAGAGGCTTATTTAATGGGAGGCAGAAACAGTAGTCAGGAATCGGCTAACTGGTAGCAAGTTATTGTCTTTATGCAAGAAAAGTGAATACATGTTCACACAGGTCTATATAGAATTGCTTCAGATGAATGCATTAAAGCGGGATGTTCTTAGATTCGAATGCTTGGTAATATTGTCGCATAATTGCTTCGCGTCCCAACAGAACCTTGTTGAAGGTTGCTTATTCGATGACATGTGCGAAACATATTCATGATGCACTAACCTATCAGTTCAAACAGCAGAAAACACACAGAACGGAATTACTTTACTTTTCTTTCACGCGGAAGAAATTAATTACTTCCGCAATTTTTCTTTTAGTGAAAGCTTTATAGTGCCTGGATTTGATACAGATGTTCTGACAATGTAGGTAGTTGTTGGATTCAGTTCAGGTTGCGGAAAAAAAAGAAAAGAAAAAGTGAAATGTGTGCTAAAGAAGTTATTACTGGGGCCACTATTAGCCATTTTGTAAATATGTAGTGCAACATGGGAGAGGGTGGACTGGATGGAGATAGGGCTCCGATAGTAATATCGACACTATGAAGAACGCGGTGTGGCCAACTAGTGTCAATAGGAAGCACCAATACTCGTCTGAAGCCAGGTCGATTCGTACGGGGTGGTTTCAAGGAAGCTTTTTCGGTCAATTTCACATTCAGTCAGTCATTCTACCAGTTTATCTACATGGCACGCATCGTGTTTTGTTTGGACTAAAAAAAATGAATAATTTTTTGCTTTAAAAGAAACTGTAAAAATTAACTTTCTCCTAAAAATGATTTTAATTTATCACCGGGCAATTTAATTAGCGTTCTAATATAAAACTGTATTCGTGCACCCGAACTACATGAGCTGCAGTTAAATAAAACGTACAAGCATCAACATACACTCATCGAAAATAAAATCAAGGAACAAATAACTAGTTTTTGCATATACTTGGAAGAACAATATTTTTTTAAAAAATTTAAACTATGCTAGACAACTAGCTCCACTATTATTTTAGTTATAATTACCAATTGTTGTCGAGAAATGATTAAATACAGCTCGTGTAGCCTTAGCAATAGAATTTATGTTTGGCGCGCGTTCCACCTCTGTATAGGCTTAACCTTACCCTCTTATCTTTACGCGGAATCCGAAACAAGGAGCGTCCTGTTGTGTTTCACATGAACAACTCAAAGCTTTGCGATAGGTGAAGGTTCCTATACGGGTCACTAAATATTCCGGAGACATCTCTTAAACGGCCCTGCACAGGAGATACGTAGAGAGACAGCTCGCTAACGCCCATGCTGCCGCGACTAAACTAAGGTTCAAACGACTGCTGATTACTATTTGTAGCAAAATGACTTTCATATATTTTTGTGACCAGATATAATGTGATATTCTTCTCCATTAAGGCTTTCTGACTTTGCTCAATAATATTTATTTAAACCACTTTTGCTTCTGCATTGCTTAACATTTCCGCAAAATATACAAATTCACGCATTTTTTTACATTAACGCTTTATTTACACAAGAGGAAAAAAGTGGTAAATTCTTTTAAAAGAAAATCGATCAAACTGGAAATACAATTTTCTGTCGTTACTTAACGACAACTTATGAAGAATATTTTATGAACATGAGAGCGGTGTCAAAAACAGTGCAATGAACAATTTCGTAATACAAGTTCTGTTACAACTGAAACGTGTTCATTATGTTTTTCATGGTTATATCAAATATGTAAATTTGTGTGTTAGTAACGGCTAATCACTTTTTAGAGGACCAGGGTGATCATACCATCAGTTTATTTCCTTTGCAGTTATAATCTCATTTAAGCAATTATATAAATAATGGTCAGATGGTAGTTTTAAAATGAAATATGCAGTGACGTAGTGTATGCCAACTCAATCTAAAGCACTGGCTCCCACCGCTGGGCGCTGAAGGCAGAGGCCATTCCTGGTTTAAGGAAAATTTAGGAGGTGTTGAGGACCAACTACCACCCACTACTTTCCGGTATTATATCCGGACTTAAGGGCTGCATTAAATAAGTTTTTAATTGAATTCCAATGATAATATGTAACCAAAAGAGCATTTAGCCTAGTCAGCAATTTATTAGCTAAGAAACGAAACAGAATGTCAATAGTGCAACGGGACGATTTAAAATTGCTGAAGACAAATAAGGCATCAAATATTGAAAGTTTGCTGCCATCACACCGAGATGAGCCCTCTAATTAATAATATTCTTTTCGTACCATGTATCTATTAAACCGTGAACATTTATTTATTTATTTAACTGTACATTCAGATGGTTCATTCTCTAGAGTCGACAACGAACCGTTGTTTCTTAATACTGTATTAAAATTTACAATAAACAAAATTTTGTAAAATAAACACGAAAATGGTACAAACAATTAACTATTTTTACTACACACTGTAATTTATCAACCTGTTAGTAAAAACTATTACCCACTAATACTAAATAACTGAACATCTTGAGTTTTCAAAAGTTCGTTTAACGCTGGCTTCCGTTGAAGGAATAAGCTTCGGTAAATTCCAGAAGCTATACTTCCGGCATCAGCGTTCCACTTAGTTGTGAACAATACACCATTATTGTTGATATCTTTCAATAAGGTAGTATTAGAAATCTGTCCTATATATGTATATACACTTTATCTAAGAGGGGTGCCATCGAATCACTATTTTAAAAAGTGGATTACGAGCCAAAAAAAAAAAAAAAAATGGAGCACTATGGGTATAATTAATTACTACAAGAAAGGGAGTGTGTTTTTTTCTTAAAAGGGGACGGTGACTAATTTTCTTTTCGAAAAGGGGGTGGAAGGGCAAAAAATGTTAGGAACCTATGTTCTAAAGCTACTCCACATTAGTACAGCAAACAATCCCACAGATAAGACAACCACCAAACATCCGTGAAATTATGAAAGGAGTGGAGGTGAACCACGATGGATTCCTGGTAAATCTGCAAATAAACTCCGGTCCAGTAATGATGCAGGCAGGACCAAAATAAAGTCTGTACAGGAAGTCAACGTTTTAGGAGCGGAGCTTCTAGCCAACGACGCAGTGCCCAGAGAGATTGCGTAACGAATCCTGGAATCGCACTGCTTTTCTGCTCAGCTGAGTCACAGAGTGCAGGTAGCGTGCCAAAGATCCAAACGGTAACATTGCTGCTGCGGCTCAAGCGGGCCAAACAAACAATAGCGCTGACTGCATTGCCTAGACGTCGCAGAGAAGTGGTATCAGTCAGCTCCACGTTGAAACGCATCAAGAAAAGTGAGAATTTTCTCATACCCTTATTTTTCATTTCAGACAGAAGACACATCAGTTATAACAATTTAAGACTTCTCTTCATTTTCATGTGTTAAAACTTTATTCAGACAAAGATTTCCACGCTGTTTTGAGAATTAAATACTTTTTCCAAAGCATCACGATCGTATGATGCTTAAACCACCTTAGTTTTCATACGTGCTGCATGAGTTTAAGTGAAGGATGGAGGTCACATCACAGTTTCAGCCAGCTAAAATTATTTTATTATAACATTAAAAATACACTTTATCTGTGTTCTTGATATATTTTGCACTCCTGCTAACGAAAAGGATAGCCTAAAATTTATTTCACACAAAAAATGTTCTGATTCCATGTAAAAATGCGCTATTAAAAATATTACATAAAGATTTATGTTCTGAAGAAACAAATTTCTTGGTTTCCCATAACTTTCAATCACAGTTAATTTCGATATTCCATTATTCAGCCAATCCAACTGGTTGCTGGAAAATAATAACTGCAATAAAATTTATTCCCTTAGAATACATACTAAATTCGGGATAGATATATATATATTTTAACTGCTTAACGTCTCTTAACAGCGAGATCTTTAGAGACTGGAAAGGACGAGGGGCAAGGAATGGGAAGGAATTCGGCCATAGCCTTTTGAAGGAAGCATCCCAGAATTTGTCTGGAGTGATTTGGGGAACCATTGAAAACCTGAATCTGGATACCCGGACGGGGATTCGAACCGCCGTCCTCCCGAATGCGAGGCCAGATCGGGATAAATATTTTTACTACCAACAGAGTTATTATATAAGTTGCTTTTACCTATTCATCACAGAAACACCATCTTTTTTCCTTCGACTTTTAATAAATTATCATTTTTAATTTACTATCATCTGGCAATAATAATGTAATGAATAAACACCGAGGCCAAAATAAAAATAGATTTTGGGAATAGAATAAAACTAATTTACAAACATCGTAGATTTTAATTTGTAATTCCTCTGAATTACGTCTACTCCATGACTGCTCAAATCATTCAATTTAATTTAACTTTAATTTCAATTGCGATAGAGCACCGATAGCAACATCCCTACATTCCCATCTTCCCTTGCCATGAGTTTTTATCACCCTCCTATTTCTTCCATTTACGATTTCCAACGTTGAACCTCTGCGGTATTTTTGTTAAATTCTCCGCCATTTCCCTTGGTAATTTATTCCGATCCCCGACTGCATTACATATAAAAGAAAATTTACCCACTCCCTTTCGTCTGAATTCAAGTGTTGATTGCTTCGGACTTCCTTCTTACTCAAACATGATAAACGTTTCGACTGCTGAAAGTCTACCGCTAGGAGAATTAAACTGATAGGTTCCACTACCGAACAATTCAATCCGCAGAGAATTCTTCATTTCTCAGCTACCCGGGTAATATCAAAACGCAATATATGCCATTACTAGGTACAATTTTTCTGAAATTCGTTTGATCAATTTTGTCTAATCCGTGAAAAGAGATAAAAAAAAATAATTCAAAATTACTGTTTTGGCATCCTCTTTATCGGGAGCTATGGTAGTAATCCGTAAAGTATACTTTTATGCCAATTAGTACTTATTAGTAGCCTTCATATTAGCAGGTGCCGTAAGCCATTACTGCGTGCAGTTTCATAGAAATCTGTTCATTGCCTTTTGTTTGATGCGCGGACAGAAAGAGAAGAAAATATTTTTTATTTTTTTTCGTTTTGACGAATCTATCATCATTGACGCAGATTACAAGTGATCTTTTCGAAATAAATTTGATGTGCAAACACAACTTTTCTACAATTTTGTTATATAATTGTGATATCATTAAAAATCCAACTTTAAACAATCCAGCTAAGGTAAAAACTAAAAAGGTCAATAAATGAAATAGATACTTTTGAAAAGGAATTTTCCTGGCAAATGTTTATTATTTCAATTCCAACGTTCGTGGAAATTTTCTTAAAGTCTACAGAAAACATCGATGCGTTGTCAGCTTCCTGCCATGTTATCAAACAAAACACTGGTTCTATAACGAGCCTGTCAGTTATTTTATTCAATAAGTAGAGATTTTCCTAATATCGTGGAGATAAATCCACTTGAAGCTCCTTTAATGCCGCTTGCCAGAAATTCTTAAGCTACCGGTGTCCGTGTATTTAAATTATGCCGTGCTGCTGGCACTAAATCTGGACTTCAGAAGCTGTCGCCGTGCCGCTGCTCCTTTGTCAGTTTGTTCCCGGAAATGCCGTGAGAAACGGCTTGAGCACTTTCTCCCACCGCGCCTCGGTTTAACGGCCGTCTGCACTGCGCTCTTGGCTCCGAACTCTGGACCCAAGGGCTCAGTGGCTGCCAAGACACCGAAGCTACAAAACACCACTGGCACATACCCAATAGTCAAGCTCTATAAGAAATTATCAAGTCATGAGAGCGACTCCTTAATTCGTACACGTAAGTATTTTAATAAAGTAAATTCCTTTGTGAAATCGACGTGTAGGAGTCCTTAAGAACGAGGGTAGTGTGTCTGTCTGCAAACCATGTAAACTACTGTACGCTGTGATCTATATTATTTTGTTTTGAGCTACGTGTAATTTTGATGCGGATGCTGGAGTACGTCCCACCAACCAAGTGGGTGACTGCAAAAACTGTAGTCAGAATTAGACTTGCGCATTATAGATCGCGAAGAAGAGCGCTCAGTTTAGTTCGCAGCTCCCTCGCGAACTAGTTCGCTCTTTTAGTTCGTTAGTTCGCGTCTCGAATTCAGAGAAACAGATCGTTCGCTCGCCATGCTACCGCTACTGCAAGCGCTATTTTGTTTGTTATGTCAGTTTTATTAGGACATAATCAAGTTTTTGTCGTTTCTAAATAGAATTTTATATGACCTTCTTAACAAAAGTTATTGCTTAATAATAGCCCTTTCAAATTACATTAGCATGATCAGTTGCCGCCGATAAACCAAAGTGCTCATTGTCCTTTGCACAAATGGGTAAACTGAATAACTGTGCTGTTTTTACTATTTACTTTACATGCATTCGTAGAATATTAATTTTTTAAATGGATTTATTTATTAGTTCATGAAAGAAACATTACTTATAAAAGGCGCTAATGACCCCGCCGTCGACGCACCCTTAAACCCCAACAACAACACAACATTACTTATAAAATATTATAAATGCGTTTATTTTTATGAATTAAAATACCCTTTTATAAGTAATCGGCTTTTTTTATTTAAATATAGTTTTCGAAATCATGAACAAATTATAATTTTACTATTGGCTACAAGTTAAGTACTATATGACAGAAACAATATTACCTATATTATTAAGAAAAGTAACAGTAATACTTCCAATGTGATACCTAACAATCAGACATATAAAAAGACAGTGACCCTTGAATGAGAAAGTGGTAACAATAACGAAAGTGCGTAAATTTCCAGTAAATTGGAAGTCATTGAGCTATTTTTTTATTAGTGTAGGGGAGGATAATCCAACATACATTCACAATATTTTGGCGACGAATGAAACTGATGAAGAAAGTTAAAATCTTTTTGAATTTCGCAAGTAATTTCTTTACATAACTTTTTCAAATCTGTTAACCTACAGACTGAGATAAGTATTATATTATGTCAGCTTTAAAATCAGCGCTAGAAAAATGTAAAAGATACTGTTTCTTTGGTTAAGAAAACAAGAAAAAGCCTTTAGAAGCCAAATTCCCAACAGAAAGTGATAGTATTAAAAATAATGCTCTAGTATTCGTTGATAAAAGTCTGGAGTATCTTAGTAAATAGTTAGATTTTAATGAAAGCAATTGGCTATAGAAAATCCAAAAATTAAATTTAAAACACGAGGTTTCATTTGATGGCTGTGAGACAATATTAGACGTTCTAAATTTATGAGAAAAAATGAGTATCAAAGTGAACGAATTTTACTCTGAAATAACAATATTACACGAAATCTAGGTAAAAGTAAGAGCAGTATTTCATTAGTAAAAATGAGCTTTTGAACGACATTAATTTAACAACTGAAAGCGATAAAGCATATTACAATATTACTGTAGACAGAAAATTGTTAAAGATGCAAGAAGTGAAAAAAATATAGCTTAAAAAATAAAATAGTAAAAAACATATCCTTTGTCCTTTTCTACTCTTTTGTAAAATATTACATTTTTGAAGTGTACTATATTTTTATAGGTTATTCCAAAAAAAAAACATTCTACTATTAACCGAAAAAATGTTGGTAATCCTAGCGGCGAATGGTGATAGTTCGCGACCGGGAATGCTCAGTTTAGTTCGCGAACGGACCGCTCAGTTTAGTTCGCGAATGGTAGCGCTCAATTTAGTTCGCGAACGGTACCGCTCAGTTTAGTTCGCGAGCGGTAACGTTGTGTTTAGTTCGCGACCGGTAGCGCTGTGTTTAGTTAGCGAACTAGGTCGCTCCGCTCTGGAATTCCAGAAAGACAGCTCGTTCGCTGGCTTTGCTAGCGCTACTTCACGCGCTCTCTTCTTTGTTAGTGGTTATTGATAGTTGTCTTTTAAGTGTTAATGGGATCAAAGTGTGTTTTGTTTTCACATTCCATGTTAAAATTTCCGTTTTTGACTTCTGCAATAATTATTTATGTTTAACAGTTACATTTTTTTATTTTTATATCTGTCTCTTCAGTGAAATGTGTCCACAGCGAACTGTGTTACCTTTTAGATAATAAACTAAAACAAAAGTTGGTCTTCGGGAAAGGATCGAACGAACTAACGAACTAAGGAGCGAGAGATCTGGGAATTAGTTCGCATTGTTCGCTCGTGGGAGCGCTCTTCCGAACTAGATCGTTCGCGAACTACACAAGACTAGTCAGAATCGCTGACATCCGAATATACCGTCTGAGGTAACAGAACAACCGAACGGTTCTACCTGCAGACAGATTTGACTAACAACAGGATATTTAGAAGTGTCCGGAGTTTTGCATTTTTTTACTCTGCCCTAAGAAATATCGTAAATGATCAACCGAATACAATAAGAACGTGGACTTACAAACATTTGTTAAAACGACTGGAATAAAGGGAGGTGCAAGTTTCTCTGCGGTATGTGGGAAACATTTGGTGTTGATGGGATACTACAGAACAAGAACTATTCGGGGTGCCTTAACTACAGCAGCTATGTAAGTGACTGGACTCACGAAAGGAAGTGACAGAAAGAGAGGCATGTCTCCAGTTGGTACGCGGCGGTGATCGGATTCTGGCGAGGCTCCAACTCCTAGCTTCTAGGTGGACAGCAGTATGGTTGTGTTCCCACAATGGTGAGGAACGTGTTAACATGGTATGGATTGGTTTATCTTGTTGACCTGAACGCTTACTATCCATTTGCATCCTCTGATGGGCTTCATGTACCCTGAAAACCACGTTGTAAAATCACAGTCACCAATCCCAGAATTTATGATAGTTCGAAGAGCGTTTTTGACACCTAAATCGCCAGGCATGAACCCAGTGGGACATATTTGGGATATTATGAACAAAGTCGTTCTTGCGTTGGCTATTTGTTACATCAATTTGCTGCAGTTGTCCGAACCTTAAAAAAAATCACACATTATTAGACCTTTAGTATGTCAGTGTAGTTTAAACAACCTCTTCGGCGATAGCTACACATCATTGACTTCAAAATTTTCTGTAAATATGAATGAACTGGTACATGCAGAACGGTAAAGTCAACTACATTTTAAAATACAGCGTTTGATATAGATCGCAGTGTTTGAAATGCTCCAAACTATGTCTTCGGCAACAATTAAATTCTTTTTACTCCATCATTCAGTAATCAATTCATCATCGACATTTCGTTTTCTTAACTGTGATAGAGACTATCTTCTTCTTTGGCTCTTTCATAAAGAAGTATCGTTTCCAAAACTCGTTCCACTCATAAATCCACCAGACTCCAGACTTCATATTTACACGTATAAAACACTTTTATATTTGTACTTTGTGGTTCTCAAGGTTCCATTTATACTTCAATATCGTGTTGTGAACCACATATGCCACTTTACAAGGTTCTTTACTGATCGAAACGTTTATATTCTTCAATGATATTTTTCTCGGATAACCTGCTTGGAACAACATCCTCCTGCGGTGATCGATTGTGATTTCCCTTCCTAAATTCTAAATCAATGACCCAGTGTTTTGATCGTTGTATGAACTGCATACAACACTCCAAGCTCGACACTAAGATGGCGGTAAAATGCAATATAGAGGCATAAGAACTTTATGAGAATTTAGCGAATATTACAGTGGAATTCAGTATCCAACATCATTCCAACACTAGCGAATAAAAGGCAAAGCTAGTAAAAAGTGATAGAACTTTCAATTAGAATAGTTAGAGGTCGACAAGCAGCTTCAGGGAGCATGGTGACGCACTGGTAAGGAAGTTTGTGTTGAGGAAGATCCTCCCCGTCAGTCAACAATCGATGAGGTCGCACGCAAAAGCGCTTATCCGTGACGCAACACCAGGACAAACCGAGTTATCTGTGCCCAGGTAGGTCACACAAAGCAATACACAGAACCACGGGCAGCAAATTCTTCAAACCTTGTAATCAATTTCTATTTTCCTCCAGTACAGAAAAAGTACGAGCAATATAATTAAAGTTTCACTCCTGGAACATGAAAAAGTATTCACTTTTAGGGTTTCTGATGTTTTTATAACTTTTTCGGCAAAATATGTATATTTAATGAAGTGTCAGAGGTATCCTTTTTTTTAATTATGTGATAACGAACTATTTGTCGAGCATCTCTCTCTCTCCTTAACGAGTATCTATGTTCCACTAGCTGACGCGGGAATGCTTGCTATTGCTGGACTTGAGTCCGCATATAGATTAAAAATGAACACATTAGAAAGTTTGTATTTTGTTAAAATTAGATATTTACATATACATTAATATTTCTATTCTTTGAAATACATAAACTTTAATTACTGATTCATTCAGTTTCAAGTTAATTAGAATGGCCTTGGATATACAGGTACAACGTTTTTTGTGATTGCATTGAAACACATACACAAAAATCCCTCTGTTTTCCTACATGGGAGCGCGCAACATATAATTGTCCATGAGATAATTTTCCCCTTTTTCAATATCCAATAATTTTATTGGAAAATGTTCTGAACAAAAATCATTTTGTAATTTAACACACCTTTGGTGTCAATGAAAATTTATTAACATATCTTCGCTAATAAGATGCTTTTAAATACGCATATTCATCAGCTGATGTTGGAATTGAAATAACAGGTAATGTCTGTCGAAAATCACCTGCTAATAATATTAGAGCACCACCGAATGGCCGTTTATTTCCATGTAAATCTTGCAATGTTCAAAACAATGCTTTCAAAAAAAAAAAAAAAAATATTGCTCATTCCTCCTTATTTCTAACGTTTCTTCAATGTAGCAAGGTTGGTATTTAATTGTTTTGTAATTCATTGGCAATTAAAGTGTTGAATTTTTTGTTCGGAAAACACCCAAATGATTCGTCACAATTCCAGATGAAGTGATTGCAAATTCAATATTATATTTTGCATGTATCTTTGCCAATGAAATAAAAAGGTCTTCCTGTGCCACCAGGTTTACGCATACAACCAATTCTTCTTGTGAGTAAGTTCTTTCTTCAAGCCATATCGAGGATTTCAATAACTTTAAACCTTCTGCTGACATCTCGGACCATTTAAAAAAAAAAAAACCGTCCCAGTAGTTTTTTAATCTATAGAGGACACACATACGAACATTGCTTTTTATATATGTAGATTAGCAGTACCATTCAAATAGGAAATGATTTTTTGTGCCACCTGGGTACCATTTAAAAAAAAAAACCCTGCCATAAATCGGTCCAGTAATTTTTTAGTATGTCTTTGGAGGGCACACTTGAGAACATTGACTTTTAGATTTACAGATTAGCGGTACCACTAGAATAAGAACGCTACCTGGCGTACGGATTGAACCAATTATTCTAGGGAGGGAGTGATGGTTTCCTTCTACTTGTCAGATCAAGGACTTCGATAGCTTTAATCCTTTTCCTGATAACCCAAACCATTTTGTAAAAACCGCCCGTAAATCGCACCAGCAGTTTTCTAGTCTATAGAGGACACACATACGAAATTGCCTATTTTGTATATACAGATGATTTTTTTTCACTTTCATTTGCTCGCTTAAGTTTTGGGATTTTCAGCTTGGACTTTGGAACAAATCTTTGGTAGGTAGAAAAATGTTTAACGTAATTGAGAAAACAAGCACCTCGTTGTGAAGCAGGTTAAGATGCAACGTCAGCACAAAACGCTATGTACAGAAAGGTCACTTACTCTTTTCCTGCTGTGAGCAGACATTCTACGCTTAATATAAATGAGAAACGAGTGGGAAAGTTATGCTTTACATTACGCAGTGACATATTAAAAACGTGACGGCTAGGAAGTAATAAGCCTATTCTAGTGCTACGTTACATTTTCAAGTTTGTACTCATGTTTTCGACTTCATTGCATCATGAAGTTAGGCTGCTTGAAGTCCTATTTATCTATTAGTAACTTTAATAGCACTATTTATAATCTGAATACTAATCGTGAATTTCTGCTCATGTGGATGCGTTACAAACTCACTACAGGTGAACAAGTTGAGTAAATTTGGGAAGTTACATAGAAAATCACATGTTAATACCGAATCTTGTTGTGGACAAACAGTATTTATTTATAGTTATACAAAACTGGATGTAAATGTAGACCTTCAGAAATGAGATATTAGGAGATTAAAAGTTTCATATCGTCCCCGTCCGTTACTGTGTTGGCCGATTACCTCTGAGTTTTCAACTTGGACTAAAATTGCATCTGCTTAACGACAGGCCAGTCAACTAAAGGAATTAGTTTCGAGACCAGTGTAGTTAGCCTCTAGTTTGTTAAGGACGACATTCACGCGGAAGTAGCGACACCAATACAGCAAACCTGTTTACATACGAACCACGCGCGCTACACCCATGGTGATTTTACGCGTCTCTGCACACCGACCAACCCATGATCACACTTTGACAACAAAATTCACGGTTATCTCGTAACCTGTTATTTCTGCGAGACCAGTAAGACAGCGGTGTTTGTAATCAGGGTCCAGTGTGCTCATTTTGTTTGAATTATGGTTTACTTGTGCCCCCTGGCAACGACGGCAGTTTTGCTGAAGCGACAGCCGGACTTGGCCTTGTGCGAGTACCGCAGACCGGTTCTCGACCGTCCAGTCATAGCGGTTGAACCTCGTCTCCACGGCGGACAATACAGGGCAGGCAGTGACCAACAACAAGAGCTTTTTGTAATAATAATAATAATAAAATTGCGATGGAGCGCCCGCTCCGATGGCAATCTCCCTACACCCCCTCCCTTTCCCCTTCCAACCTACTTTTGTCTTCTACTAATATTTACTTTAAAGTCTTTCAGTGTTTCCGGTAAGTTATTCATCAATTCTCTTGGCAATTTATTCCAGTCCCTCACTCCCTTTCCTATGCCTGAAATCAAGTGCCAGCTTGTGGTCATGGTCAACCTTACCTTTCCAAGCACCTCTCGTAATTTTCCCACCAATATCTTTCCATGCTTAATCACCACTATAGGCTTTGTATACTCCCATGACTCTCTCCACCCTCCTTCTATCCTCCAATGAATCCCACTCCAGTTCCTTTATCATATTAGTTACCGACTGTGTTCTGCGGTAATTTCCAAAGACAAACCTGGTAGCCCTCCTCTGCACCCTCTCCAACTCCTGAATTTTATACCCAAAATGTGTATCCCAAACTACACCCCCATATTCCAGCAGTGGTATGACCAAAGTTTTGTACCCCAATTCCCTTACTTCTCTAGTGCATCCCCTCATCACCTCATCACCTCATCACTCTTTCCAACAGGTAAAGGATTTTGAACCCTTTCCGTACCACCTGTCCAATGTGTCCTGCCCAGTTAAGTGTGCTATCAAATGTAATGCCAAGTATTTACATTTCGAGTCTTCAATAAGTAGCTCCTTCCCCACTTTATAATCGTAATCAACCTTTTTTTATCTGTGTACCTAATAAACTGACTCTACTTTGGATTTATCTTCATCCCATGTTGACTCACCCAGCTAGTTATCCTATCCAGATCACCCTGCAGCTGTTTACATCTTGTATTGTTTTGATCCTCTTATATAACATTATGTCATCTGCAAACAATCTAATCTCTGACAGTAAACCATTAACACAATCATTCATTAGAATAACGAATAACAATGGTCACAATACACTACCATGTGGAACTCCCCCGTTCACTTCTACTTCTTTTGATATTGCATTTCCCACCCTAACTTTTTGCTTTCTACCTTTTAGGAATTCTCCCACCCAGCAAATCACCTTTTTATCAGTTCCAATAGTTTTTAGCTTATTTAGCACCATTTTATGGTTCACTCTGTCAAAGGCCTTTGAAAGATCTAGTACCACACTATCAACTTGACCTCCACTGTCCATTTCACCAGAAATATCTTGCATATATCCTTCTATCTGAGATTCACACGAATATCCTTGTCTAAAGCCATTTTGCCGTCTTGAAAACTATTTACTTTTCTCACTGACACCTCTAATATGGCTGCATATTAATCTCTCCATTACTTTACCTACCACTGATGTCAAACTGATTGGCCTATAGTTTTCAAACCTGTTTGTCGCCCTTCCTTTATGGACCGGTACTATCGCACTTTTCCAGTCATCTGGTAAAGAACAATTATCCAGACTCAATTTAAATAATGTTTCAAGGTAAGGTATAATGTCCCAACCTACTATCTTTAAGACATCTGTAGTAATATTATCAACACCAGCCCTTTTATGCTTTTTTAGATTCCTTAGTACCTTCATGATATCTTCATATTTAATTTCAAATTTTCTAATCTGCTCACCTCCAACTGTGCCTATAGGCTCATTTCCAGATTTAACCCCTGAATTATGGTTCTTAATGGACTCAATGAACCAGTTACTCAATAACTTTGCCTTTTTTAAATCCTCCGTTACTTCTTATCTATCCGTATCTATAATTGTCTCAATACTCTCTCTTCCCCTCAGTTTCCTGATATAGCTATAGAAATTTCTGGGTGCATCTGTCAGAGCACCTGCACCGATAATATTCTTTATAAACTCATCCTTAGTCAGTTTCTTTGACATTATTAATTCCTTTGTTAGTTGTTTCATGACCTCCCAACTGCTTGCTGCTTCTTAACTCTGTTACGTTCTCGTCTCACCAATCTCTTTAGCCTGCTCACCTCCCTTTTATAGTATGAAGGTTCTGTACTTCTCTATATTCTCTGTTTTGGAACAAACATTTCTTAACCCTTTCTTATCGTTTGCTTGAACTCTTCCCACTTTGTCTCCACTGAACTTGTGCCATTCTTTCATTTAATACAATTAACCCTGAAGTATCTTTTCAGTTCCAAGATTTATGCCTTTTTATTATTGTATCTATTTCCCTCTTCAATTCTGGCCACTGGGTTACTGAATCCCCATATGTACTTTCTGTTCAGCCCAGAACTTCACTAACCATGAACTGGATGACTAGGATTTAGCTCCATAAATTAAACACCTGACCACACAACCTACTATCAAACGGATACCAGGATGATTCTCCGGGGACAATAGGCGACGGTATTGCGGTGATGGACTGCAATATAGCAGCGACTTATGCATCTGATAGTAGCTCTAGCACCAACCACAGAGCAGAAACTCTTGGTTCTGTCATTTGGGAAGGTTGCGGGATCCCAAAATCACTCCAGGCGAATGCCGCAATGGTTCCTCCAAAGGCCAACACTAAATTCTTTCCTGTTCCTTGCTTCCAGTCCTCTCTCGCCTCTAATCACTTCTATGTTGAGGAGGTGTAAAGCCATAAGAAAAAAATCTAGTGCCACCATCACTAATGAGTCTTCAACGATTACTTGTGATTAATTAATTTAGTTTGATTGCGATGCAGCAAATGATTAGGTGTCGATTTGCCTACACACATACTTCAAATTTTTATGATTTTTTAACTTAATTTTTTTTTTCGTTGCAAATTTACAACCCACCTAAATTCCATCTTTTCGGTGTTTCAGCGTATCCCCTACAAAAGAAAGTTTTCCCACTCCCTTACCCCGGAATCAAGTGACAGCTTATGGTTATGGTCTTCTCTTGCCTTCCGTTCACTACTCCTAATTCTTCTAGCAATGTCCAAGCACCATCAACAATACATTCCTTGTACACTCCAAGCCCTCTCTTCTCTCACTTCCTGATTTCCAGAGACTCACAACTCAGCTTCTTTTGTAATATCAGTTATCGATTGTTTTCTGTAGTAATTTACAAAAAAAAAATCTAACTACACTCCTTTTCAACCCACCCAACCCATGAATTTTGTCACCTAAAATGTGGGTAACTTACTACATCATCATATCCACGCAAGCAAAGAAGTGTGATCAAGGTTTTGGAACCCAATTCCCTCACTTCCCCGGCACATCACCTCATCACTCTCTCCAGTAAACGAAGGGGTTTGAAACCTCTCCCTACCACCTGTGTAACGTATCGTGCCCAATTGAGATTACTTTTTTACCTGTGACACGTAGTAACCTGATTCTTCTTAACATTTATTTTCATTACAAGTTGGTTCACCTCGCAAGATAACCTGTACAGGAACCACCACATGTTCATTCAGTCCACTCCATCCAATTATATAACAGTATGTTACCTACAACCTAGTCAAAGATACATCATTCAGTGGTCCTTTTGCACCTATAATATTTTTCATAAAAACCTGTTTAGCTTCCCTCTATGTTGCTGAACTTTTCCCTAAAATATAATGATTTCTGACAATGCAATCGAATTTTTTCGCTCTCTTATTTGTTTATCGGATGCTTTTCACTTCATACAGCGATTTGTTTTCTCTTAAATTGGTGTACATGTCGTCATATGGTTTTGGTATTACATTTTTTGCTTCGAAGTTATGGTATACTACAATTTTTTTTATTTCCATTGGTTTGTGTAAACACTTTACGCCCAATATCAGTCACTCCAGTTTGGTTAGCTATACGAGAACCTAGCTAAAAATCACTGTTGCTGGAATAATGTAGCTATAAAACATTTTAAATGAAAAAAAAATTATATCATATTTCATACCATAACTTCGATGTAAAAAATGTAATTCCAAAATCATATAACGAAATGTACACATATTTAACGGGAAAATACAGCAGAATTCGGTAAATAAATAAACAAGCGAAAAAAATAACTACTTTGGGAGGAATAATGTATTATATATTTATAATTCATATGTGTGGAGTTTATCTTATCATCTAAAACGTATAAATTAATTTCTCTAAACCTTATGAAGGATAAAACCAAATACAGATTTCTAACTTCTTCTAAATTGACCTGAAAATTTAACTGTTAAAATACTTGTAAGATTGATGATGAAAAACATTGGGCGCTTGCAACAGTTAATTGATGCAGTAATAATTCTACTAATAATTTTATTGCATTGCTAATAATGTGAAATGATAAGTAAGTTCTTTCATTGATAGCTACTCTCTACACTTCTTATAGTTATATATTCCATGCGCCTAATGTTTTTCGTCACCAATCTTGCAAGTATTCTAATCGCTATTAAAAATTTCCACGTATAAATTTTCAGGACAATTTAGAAGAAGTTAGAAATCTGTTTGTGGGTTTATTCTTCATAAGAATGAGATAAATTATTTTATACTTTTTAGTCCGTTATAAAAACATGGTACATTAAAGAGTTTTTTATTTTATTATTATTTTCTGCTTTTTTGGGGTTATGTGAGTGAAAATTTGTAATTGATTTTAAATACTTTGATGACATAATCACAGAGAAATTCTACAAATTCCAGTTTTTTTTATAGGAAACATTTAATTTAGTTATTTCCATCCTGGGGAAATAAGGAACAAAAAAAAAAAAAAAAAGAATTATGCATATCCATCGTTCGAATCATAAGTTATGGTCATGAATTCGAACAAAAATCCAATAGAAAAACGCATTTTTAGTTCCACCAGAATTCTTCAGGCAGCATTTGCAATTTTTATTTCCCTAAAAACATTATTCAGACTACAATAAAATATTTTTAAAAAATTAGCCTAATCGGTCCCTAGAAAATGCACTTCCAGCTGTTACCGAATTTTTTTATTTTCCGGGTAACTTTTCCATTTTTATTTCTCTGAAAACCTTATTCACACTATTAAAGACATCTGAAAAAAAAATAGCTAAAATGGTCAATAGAAAAAAATAGTTTCAGTTTTTCCCGAATTTTTCACGAACCTTTTTCAAATTTTTCTTTCTTTAAAAACCTTATGCGGACTGTTATGAACATTTTTTAAAAAATAGCCAAATTGGTAAACGGGAAAATAAATACTTTCAGTTTTTTTCCAAATTTTCCGAACAACTTTTCCCATTTTTTCACACTTTCATGCACTGTCATCCAGTTCTGAGCTATGGTCAAAATTTCAAGTCTCTAGCTCATCGAGAAGTTAGTTTAAAATCAATTACAAAATTCCACCCGGACAGACAAAGCCCAAAGGGAGTTAAAAAAATAAAAACATTTTAAAATAAAATAATAATAAAAAGGTGATAGAAATACGTTTTTATGTAGTTAAAGCAATAGAATAAATTTTAAAAAATTACAAGCGATTCTTTCATTACAATTTTTAAAAAGAATAAAAATAGGCATACGGTGAGGATAAGCAGGTTGACAGAGCACGTGATTAGAGCGTACCTGTCAAGAGCTTTCAGATTTTCCTTAGTGTAAATATCAGTCAGAACCGAAGTTTACATATCAAAAGCGCCAGGGAGAGAGAGACAGACGGCTTCTTTCTTGCAAATTCCTCTTTGCTGTGCTAATTATCCTTGGAAGCTGCTAAAACGCTTAAACTGGCAAGGACACGTAGACTGACTACCATGGTGAAGTTCAAGTTAGTAACTGTTGTGTCCTATGTTACAAAATTATGACGTTAATACAAGGGCAAAAAGTCTTTAGTCAGAGAAATTTCTCTCATATTTTCCTCTCATTATGCAGGGTACTAATATGCTGCATTAATTTTACGACCATACTTAAAAGTCACATAATAATTGTTATTTTTAATAGCATTCTGGCCTCGCAATCGGGAGGACGGCGGTTCGAATCCCCGTCCGGGCATCCAGATTTGGGTTTTCCATGGTTTCCCAAATCACTCCAGGCAAATGCCGGCATGCTTCCTTCAAAAGGCCATGGCCGAATTCCTTCCCATTCCTTGCCCCCCATCCTTTCCCGTCTCTAAAGACCTCGCTGTTAGAGAGACGTAAAGCAGTTAAAAAAAAATTATTTTTAATCACTGCGTTCATGATCATATTTGGCGGATATTGAAATTTAATGAGAAACTAAGTATCGGTAAAGGAAGGAAAGTCTAACCAAATCCTTCATAGTAATTAATATTCACATTTAGACGTTTATACGTGTGATAACTATAGCCAGTGAAATAAATATAAAGCAAATTCTTTAAATGTGATGGATAATGGTCTTGAGTCTACATTCAAAGTTTTTTTTAAGGAACGGGAAGGAATTCGGCCATGGCCTTTTGTAGGAAGCATCCCGGCATTCGCCTGGAGTGATTTGGGGAAACCATTGAACACCCAAATCTGGATGCCAAGATGGGGATTCGAACCGTCGTCCTCCCGAATGCGAGGCCAGAGCGTTAACCACTCACCCACCACTCTCGTTCAAAGTTTATTTAATTTGGGCCCTTTCTAGCCGTCACTTGGAGGATTTGCGCTGCAACACACCTCGTCTTGAGTTTTATTTTACTTTTGCATTGTGTCTCTGAGTTACGTTCAACTAATGTAACACAGATGAAAATCGAAATTTACATGAATATTCTATGCGGCTCATGCAACTTCTCTTCTGGCTTTGGCGTTACTGATACAATATTGTTTACAAGCTATATTCTCTCCTCCCTGTGTGAGCGCTATTTCCAACAAGTTAATAATTTTCCTAACGACCAAATTTCTGGGTCCTTGCCAGCAACGCGTTAAGCCTCGTTATTGTATCAGATATAGTCCCAACATTAGGGTTATTTTTAAGGGGAGAAAAACGACGGAATCAACAAGTTACGTCCTTAATCAAAAAACATATTTCGGCAGACACTCTTTCACACCACAACAGTGCAAATATAATATTATTTACCTAACATGCAAAATTCTCCTCGTATAAGTTTGTCGTAACGTATTATTGTTGTTGACGTATACCTTTAAAAACGCGGTTAGCGGAAAAGGTAAACTGTACATTACAGTTTTGTTGGGTATCCTTTACTTTTCATTGAATGAGTAACCGAAAAAATCTGTAATTGAAGCTGTAAGCGTTGTGTATTTAAAGTGGATCATTTTTGGTATTGGTTTTCTGAAGAATTATGGTAAATTGTGTAACGTAACCAAAACGAATTACTGCAGATCAGAATGGTGAGTTTTACTTTGTATACTTCTTAAAAATTCATTTGATGTTATTATTGTTCAAAGCAACAATACCCTTTTTCCCTGATTGGTGATTTACCATTTGATGAGCAGATTTTACACAGGTTTTAGCTCAGAATTTACTTTGTTACCATGCTAGAAGAAAAAAGTATTTCCATGTAATTCTTCCCATATTCTTGCAAGTCCCGCTGTTTCCTGTCAATTTTACAATAAGTTTTAATAGCCGTTCTAGGCTTTACGGGAAAAAGGAAGTATGGTTTGGATAAGGGGAGTGGGATTAGTGAATAACTGTAAGGAAATCGGTAATGACATAAACATACATACATACACTTTTAAACCTATTTCGCCTGTGCGACGATTCTGCTAGTTGCAAGTTAATTTATTCTATACAGTATTATATTAAACCATTTTTAATATGATAAATGTACAGCATTTACGTAATAACAGCATTGTCCTAGAGTGAACCCGAACTGGATTCACTTGCAAGATGAGAATACAGCTGGTCCTGTAGGCCAGTTAAACAGACACCCTCCGACATTTCCCTGTTGTGAGTACATCGAACAATGATGAAAACCGGAGTTGCGGTTCTCCATCCCGGCTTTCGAATCCAGGCCTCGTGCATAAAAAGTCGAATCGTTAGCACTCAACGAACTGGATCAGTACGGCTTCTAATTATTATTTCTGGGGCTCATTTTACAGCGGGGTGATGAGAGTATTATTGTCAGCGAACGGGAGTAAAAATAGATGAAGAACTACATTATAGAAGCGACATTGGATTTGCCTGCAGTTGTTCTGTAAAACCACGGAAATCGCCAACCGGAGCTTGAAACCTATGACGACACCCGGTCGTCGCCGTTTACACAGCAGGCTGGGTCTATTGCTTGTTGCCACTATTTGCTAAGTCGTTTCCAGCACGCGCAGGTCTGGCTTCCTCTCGCGACTCCCGATTCGGGCAGCGCTGTGACGCAATGGCCTTGCCCGGTCCGCCTCCGCCAGCGGAAACCCAGGCGAGGTCGGGTGAGGGGCTTTAAACGTCAGCAGACACCAGCGGCTGACTCAGCGCTCCACCTCGGAATACCACAGCGCCGCGCCGGCGTGTTTACATCTACTACACTGAGGAGGGCCAGGAATGTGGCAGCTCCTATCTAAACTAGCTACATTTCATTCGCTCACGTTTTCGATGGATGTCTTGCCCTTGTCCGGGGGTTGGCGCGTACCTTGGACGACGTCCACCCCTCCATTGCATTGTGTGGGAAGATGAACTATGGTGCTTTCCCGTTGCCTTCTCCCATTGCGATATTGTTCGTAAGTGTAGTCGTAAGTGTGAATGACTGTGGTAATATGTTCAGTGTGGAGTGTTATTTGTGTTGTGGAACAGAGACGAGAGAAGGGAGAGGGTGGAACCTGATGCCGACCCATTCAGGCCCATTGTACTGAAAGATACCAAGAGGACCGCCAAGATTAACGCCCCCATCCGACGGACGAATAAGTATCAACAGTGCGTATGTCCTCACAACATACGCACTGTGAAAACGTTTGGCATGTAACCGAGGACTGTGGCGCACATTATAGTGACTATGAATTGTGCCTCACCACCTCATCTATCCTGCAGGGTCTACTGATGATGATTTCCTCCAGCACCAAGACTCGAACCGGACATCATCACGGTGCCGCAACCCAATGAGCCAAGGGGGTGGGTATTCATTCACTGCGCAATGGAAAATATGAATCATCTTACGCTCCTGCTATACATAATATTTTTTGTCTTCTTTGTCCCTCCTTTCCAAATAATACAGGGCGTTCGCCGGGAAACGCAACCCACTGTTAGCGCTACAAGGAAGAAACTGCTCCCGGCGAGCGAGCGCTCAGTTTCCGGCATTGTTCGACCGTCGGCCGCGGACTATTTCATAATAATTACGCTTCATAAACTTCATAAACTTGTGTGCTAAGCATTTAAATGTGACGTAATTCATTAGCTTACCTTATAAAAGATGCTGGAAGTGTTGACCCTCTTGTGTAATGCACATTTCACATCTTCTGAACATATTTCGAGACACACGCTGCCCTAACTGACTTAATGATTTTTTGGGTGACTGTTCTAGTCGCCCGTTTCTCTTACTTTTTTAACCAGACGCAGAATTGTTGATTTAGCTGGCAGTAAAGCGCCAGGAAATTCGCGACGAAATTTACTGCGACACTTTTTAAACGACTTCTTCTTCACATATGTATCGTAGAGAAATATTCTTTGTTGCAAACTGTAACGTACCATAATTTTACTCACACTCAAACACGGTACAGATTAATAAGAGTATGAAGCCCCAAACCAGCCAAACCGCAAAGAAACGTTTATTCACAACACTGATTAATAAGAGACTGAAGTCACAAACTATCTACAATGCAAAGAAACCGTTCTTAACAATGTAAGGGTCACTGCACTGCACTGTTGGGGCAGCGGAGGTGTTAAACAGTGCGGTGATTCACGGTGCCGCGTGGCGGAAACTGCTGGCTCCAATGACCGAGGAAGTTGCCGACGGCAACAGACTGGGAGGGTAGCGTTTTCCGGCGAACGCCCTGTATTACTGAGCTTGAAACAGTAGCCTATCACATACGAGTGACTAATGAATTTTAGGTGGCAAGTTTTAATAGCAATTTGCCTCTGGCACTGATTCTGTCCCACATTAGGCGAATTATCAAATCCTGATCGGTAGCACTAGTAATTAGGTGGTGAAACTTTGTCTCTGTTCTCAGCTTTTAGTAAACCCCAATTCTGGCAGATCCTAAAACACTATTTGCAGTACGCGCACTATATTTTACGCACTGCCAGTATTTGAAATCCTGTTTGTAATACTCATTCTGTTATCCGCCTAAAATTTTGATTTTTTTTCAGGTAGCGGACAGTAAATACTTGCTTCACTGCCAATATTACTGATATTATGGGTGAGCGGTTAACGCTCTGGCCTCGCATTCGGGAAGACGCGGATTCGAATCCCCGTCCGGTCATCCAGATTTCGGTTTTCCATTCTTCCCCCAAATCACTCCGAGCGAATGCTGGGATGCTTCCTTCAAAAGAGGCCATGGCCGAATTCCTTGTCACCTGTCCCATCTCGCCCCTAATGACCTCCACGTCAAAGAGGCGTAAAGCCATAACTAAAAAAAAAAAGTTACTGGTTTCATTTTCCTGGGTAGTGAGTTGCGTTTCATTTTATTCAATAGTGCTAATTGCTAATATTGTCGCGTTGGAACCGGGACAGGTGTGAATTCGAAGGTTACTTGTCAATGAACACAGCACTTAAACTGAGAACAGGTTTATTGAGAACTCAAACATACACGCAGCACTGACTGCCTCTTGGGCAGAATGCTCTTCTATTTATACACAGATAGAACGTACTAGAGATTACAAGAGTAGTTAACAAATGAAATGTGTAGAAGTTACAAGTGACCTTAGGAAACATGTAGAATCTTCTGGAAATAATAAACAGAATTAAATAATTTTTGTCAGTGGGCGGGATTGAACCGGCGACCTTCGGTACCGCAATTCGTGACGCTACCCGCTGCGCCATGCTGGCAGACGGTACACTGGCGTTCATGCGGCATTGCTCCCTCTCCTGAGGAAAACAGCGTCCCGCTGTTAGATTTCTTTTGGGGCACGCTGAAGTGTCCTGGATCTTGATCTTGTCGTGGGTCCTCTGTATGGCAGTTCTGGAGGGCCCCTCCTGTTTGTACTATTATCTTCCTGTCCGACTTCCTCAGTATCCAAACCGTCCTCAGAGTCCTTGAACAAGAAGTTGGTTGTGCCTAGCTGCTCGTCAGGATTGTAGTAAGGCTTCATGCGGAGGACGTGAACAATGTCCCTTCGCTTTCGTCGTTTCGAAGACGGCTCATAATCCTCGACTTCGTATGTGACGTCTGACCGGCGGCGTATGACACGATACGGACCAAAGTACCGCTTCAGTAACTTTTCTGATAGCCCAACCTTCCGGACAGGGGTAAAAATCCATACGAGATCTCCTGGGTTGTACGCAACAGGTCGGTGCTTGCCGTCATACCGCTGACGGTCCCTCTCCTGGGTGGCCAGTGTTCGTATGCGAGCCAGCTGTCTTGCTTCTTCGACCCTGGTAATGAGCTGTTTTATATAGTCATCCTGAGTGTCGTCCGGCTGGAATGGGAACAGCGTATCCATTGTGGTCTCAGCTTCACGGCCATGGAGCAGAAAAAACGGAGTGAAGCCTGTCGTATCTTGCCTTGCTGTATTATAAGCAAATGTGACCACTGGCAGTATTGTATCCCAATCCTTCTGCTCAACATCCACATACATCGACAGCATATCGGCTAATGTCTTGTTGAAGCGTTCTGTGAGACCGTTTGTCTGAGGGTGGTATGCAGTTGTCATCCTGTGGACAACGTCGCATCTTGACATGACCTCTGATACTAGTCTTGACTGGAATACCTTTCCACGATCGGATATCATCACACGTGGTGCTCCATGCTTCAAAATAATGTCTTCTACTAGAAATTTTGCAACCTCTGGAGCTTCTGCAGTCGGCACAGGTTTGGTGACAGCGTAGCGCGTGAGGTAGTCGGTGCAGACTATTATCCATCGGTTACCGGTTGTCGACTTCGGGAACCTCCCAAAAGGTCGATCCCAATTCGGTGGAATGGAACTGCTGCAGGTGGAATTGGTACTAGATGACCTGGAGGTAATTGCGGCACATGTTTCCGTCGCTGGCACTCTTTACAGTGACTCACATAATGCTTGACAGATCGGTAGAGACCCTTCCAGTAATACCTGCGTCTGATTCGGTCCAGGGTCTTCACAAATCCCAGATGACCGGATATTGGAGCGTCGTGGAAATACTTGAGAATAGCTGGCTGGAGATGAGCTGGAACGACCAGAAGCCACTTGGGGCCTAGTGGATCGTAGTTGTTCTTATACAATGTCCCATCTATCAACTGAAACCCTCCTTTGGCCGGTTCTCCTTTCTCCAAGGCGTCTATGGTTCTTAATAACTCTGAATCTTCCCTCTGTTCAGCTGCAACGTCACCTAATTCAGCGAGGGCTGAAATTCCATTCATGCTGTTGTGTTCTATTAAAGGATTCCTTGAAAGGCTGTCGGCATCCTTGTGTTTGCGTCCGTTTTTGAATACCACCGTGACGTCGTACTCTTGAAGTCTAAGTGCCCATCTTGCTAGTCGACCTGATGGATCCTTCAAGCTGGTTAGCCAACATAAAGAATGGTGGTCTGTTACGACGGTGAAAGGTTTGCCGAATAAATACGGACGAAACTTGTTGATAGCCCAGACAACTGCGAGGCATTCTTTCTCGGTTGTAGAGTAGTTTATCTCGGGCTTAGAGAATACTCTTGATGCATAGGCTATCACCTTCTCAGCACCTTCCTGAATTTGCACAAGCACTGCACCGATCCCATAACCGCTGGCGTCAGTGTGAAGTTCAGTTTCTGCATTCTCGTCGTATAAGGCTAGAACTGGTGCGGAAGTTAGAGCCTCCTTAAGTGCCTGGAAAGATCTTTCTTTAGTTTCATCCCAGTAAAACTTGGCGTCTCCCTGCAAAAGTTCTTGCAGTGGACGTGCCATGTTACAGAATCCTTTTATGAAACGCCGGAAGTATGAGCACAGCCCAAGAAAGCTTCTCACATCACGAATGTGCTGAGGAGTTGGAAATTCCATGACTGCCCTTACTTTATCTGGATCAGCGCGGACGCCATCTCCGTTGACCAGGTGCCCCAGGATTTTTATCTCTCTGGCGACGAAGAGGCACTTCTTCGGATTGAGGCGGAGTCCTGCAGTCTGAACACACTTCAGCACCGTTGACAGGCGACTCAGATGTTCTTCAAATGTTTTCGAGAAAACAACAATGTCATCTAAATAACAAAGACACGTCGTCCACTTAAGGTGTCGAAGTAAGTTGTCCATCATGCGTTCGAATGTGGCCGGAGCGTTGCATAATCCGAATGGCATTACTTTGAATTCATAGAGGCCATCAGGTGTAATAAAAGCCGTCTTTTCTCTGTCAGCTTCGTCAACCTCGATTTGCCAGTAGCCTGTCTGCATGTCCATGGTTGAGAAGTATGTAGCTCCTTTCAAGCAGTCTAAGGCGTCGTCGATGCGCGGCAGTGGGTAGACATCTTTCTTTGTGATTTTGTTCAGCCGCCGATAGTCGACACAGAATCGCCACGTACCATCCTTCTTCTTTACGAGGACCACCGGAGATGACCAAGGACTCTCCGAAGGTTGAATAATGTCATTATGCAACATCTTCTCCACTTCCTCTCGAATTATTCGCCTTTCGACTGGTGACAATCGGTACGAGCGCTGGCTAATGGGCGGATGATCCCCAGTATTGATACGATGCTTTATCGTGGGCCGTTTCGTCTGACCTTTTTTTTGCTGGGGTGTGAATACACCAGAGAATTGGCGTAGTATAGCTAACACCCGGTGGTGTTGTTCCTTGGTCAGGCCGGACCCTATTGGCAGTTCCATAGTTGTTTCCTCCAGCGTGTTGTCGGTACTAGTAACAGAGCATGGATCTTCGTTAATGACGTTGAGCTCGCCCTCCTGGACTGGTTCAGCTGTCCCTATGCACATTCCCTTGGGGATAATTTGTGACTGCTCGTGACAGTTGGTGATCCAAATGTCTCCTCGACCACCGATAATGCTTATGATAGCCGCTGGTATGTAGATTTCTTTCGTGAGCCTAATAAACTTTCTACTATCGACAAGCACTTCAAGGTTGCGGTCGTCCGTGTTTTTGACTGGGACTCTTCTCATTGCGAACGGCGGGATTGTCACGTTGTCAACGGCGAATAACTTCCCAGAAGATTCTGTGTTACGTGTACCCGTCGCAACGACTTCTTCAATTTGCAGCTCAGACGTTCCACAGTCAATGACAGCTTGGGATGCCTTAAGGAAGTCCCATCCAAGGATGACATTATGACTACATTCTGTTAAAATGACAAATTCAACTGGCTGGGTCCTGTTGTTGATGGCGGACGTCTTGCGGCAAAATAATCGTCAAATACTCGTCTTCTCTCTCTGCAGTAGCGTATGACATGTCCAGGGCGCCCACAGTGGAAACATACTGGCGCGTTGTCTTCTGTCCTCCAGACGTCCGTTCGTCTGCGGGACGTCATAGGTGCCGGAGGATTTGGTTGTGGCCGTGTCGGCCGGTTCCTAGGCTGCCGTTTGGCAGCTGCAGCATACGTCATATCAGGGCGAGGCCATTCTTCACGTCGAGTGCGATTGGCTCGGCAGACAGGAGCTATTGTCTGAAATACCTCTTTTTCCGCCGCGTCGGCTCCTTCATGACCCACTGGGCTTACATCCATGGCCATGATCTGATGCTCACTCGGTTCAAGAGTCCCAGCTGCCATGAACTGTTGTAATTCTTCTCTCACAATTTGTCGTATGAGAGACGCAAAGTCGTGCTGGTCTTCCACAACTGCCATAGGGACTACGTTGGGAAGTCTGTCATACTTCTTTCGCCCAACCCTCCTTTGTTGCATCTCCTCAATCCGCTGGCACCACTTGATGAACTCTTCCGTCGTAGCGACGTCTTTTATCAGAAGAGCTTGGTACATGTCTTCTGCAATACCTTTCATTAGGTGCGTGATTTTGTCGGCTTCAGTCATATTCGGGTTGACTACGTTGCATAGGGCCAAAACATCCTGTATGTAAGATTGCGTCGGCTCCCCATGTCGTTGGGCCCGGTTCTTCAGTTGTTCTTCCGCCGAGCGGATTTGTCGCTGGTGGTCCCCAAACGTTTTCTTAAGTTCCGTCTGGAACATTTCCCAGTTATTCAGTTTTTCTTCGTTGTTCTCGAACCACTGCTGGGCGGTTCCGTCCAGATAGAAATAAACATTTGCCAAGCACATGGTATGATCCCACCTGTTGTACTTGGCGACTCGGTCGAACCCTTTTAGCCATTTGTTAGGATCCTGTCCAGCGTCTCCAGAGAACACCGATGGGTGTCGAATGTGCAGCTGGCTTGCCGCCATGGGTTTCCTAATGACGCGGACTTTCGGAAGGACGTACTGAGTATATCCTTTGTAGTCCGGTTCCAGTCCGTGTAGGCGGCGACTTTTACGTTGCCTAATCGGAGCCACGATGATGCAGCTGTTGCACAGGGTACCCGGCGTCTCCACCAAACTATGTCGCGTTGGAACCGGGACAGGTGTGAATTCGAAGGTTACTTGTCAATGAACACAGCACTTAAACTGAGAACAGGTTTATTGAGAACTCAAACATACACGCAGCACTGACTGCCTCTTGGGCAGAATGCTCTTCTATTTATACACAGATAGAACGTACTAGAGATTACAAGAGTAGTTAACAAATGAAATGTGTAGAAGTTACAAGTGACCTTAGGAAACATGTAGAATCTTCTGGAAATAATAAACAGAATTAAATAATTTTTGTCAGTGGGCGGGATTGAACCGGCGACCTTCGGTACCGCAATTCGTGACGCTACCCGCTGCGCCATGCTGGCAGACGGTACACTGGCGTTCATGCGGCAATATCACATCATTTTACCGATCATGTTGCGCGAGCAGTAGTGCTCAAACCTGGCATTCCGGAGGACACGGGTTTGAATCCCCGTCCGGCATCCATATTTCGGTTTTCCATTGTTTTCCGAAATCGCTCTAGGTGAATGCCGGGATGGTTCGTTCAAAAATCCATGGCTTAATCTCTTCCCCTTCCTGACCCTCTGTCCTTTCCCGCCTCTAATGACCATGACGTCGTTGAGGTGAAAAGCCGTAAGCAAGAACACACAATTTTGACACAGCACTTAGTTTTTTTAAAAAAAATTTTACCGTCTGCCCAATTCTCTGCTTTTCAATAAATTCACAAAATCTCTTGGTCTGCTGTATCCAATTTCAAAAAGATTGTTGTTGCAAATGCTTCATTATGTTTTTAATGTATTTGTATCTGTTACGATAAATAATTATTATCCTAATAAGGAGTTCTGAATCTAGCAGGAAATTTCTACATTTCGTACGAAATTATACCTTGAAAAGTCGCTACTTCCGCACTATATCAAATGCTTTCTCGAAATTCATTAACATAGTCAGATTATTCAACGTTTATTGATTAATTTTTCAAGTTCGTATGTGCAAGAAGCTAAACAAGTTTCACCACTACTGATTGATGAAAACAAGCTGGTTTTCTTCCAGGAATCGCTGTGATATTCCAGCACAGGTATGCTGAGCAACGTGGATCTTAAAGGGACTCAAATTTCAGGTTTGCCATTTGTACCCTAGGAGCTCCCTCAGTGATTACAGAATGAATACTGGAAAATCGGGATGTGTGTATACAACCCCATAATATAGTAAATTTCTGTTTCACGAAGCTGAAATATAAGAAACGAAATCCTGCAACTTTTGGGTTTCAGCAGCGAGTATCAGATACAATTCCCTAACAGTTTTAAATAAAGAGCGGTCTGCGCCTTGGTCTGTCAGTAAGTCACCAATATCATGATAATCCCAGGATTAGGCAGCCTCACATAAATCATTACCCCCCCCCCCCTCCTGAGATATCTTACGTTTTCTCTTGCGAGTGGGGTAACAATTAACAGCTGTGTTTGTCCATCCATCCTTTAGAATTGTTCACTTCAACATTTCGTATATATTTCACAAGTACACATAAGGGAAGTAACGCTAACGAAAATAAACACCCCATTAATACAAATGGAGAACAATAAATGACGGAAACTGATTAAAATAACAACTGCAAGAATCAATTACCATTTTAAAAATAATAGAAAGGCAACTATTAGAACTGATTCTGTAGTCAGTGATTGCAGTTTGATACATAATGTAAATGCGAAAATGAACTAAATCAACACGATCCTGATTTGGATTTTCCATGGTTTTCCCAGATCGCTCCAGGTGAATGCCGGGATGGTTCCTACAAATAGCCCATGGGCGCCTCCTGAAATATCCCGTATATCCCTTCCTATGCACAAATGGTTACACATTAGGATTGGTGCCACCCACTTAAGTAATAAATAAATAATACAATACATAAACACAGCCACAGAAAAGACATTACAACCGATAGTGACAGATTTCATTTAGTGCTGAGAGTCGAGTGGGAATGGGTTTGAGAAGGATGAATGGAATACGCGCGTGTAATTCGGAGTCGATTCAGTGGACTCGAAGTAGGAATGTTGTGGCTTTGGATTCTGGCGATTGCGGTAACATAGTGCGATCTTCGCTTCAGCAGATAGCCTGAATGGATATTCTTATCAGGTCGTGGGACACTTTGTTGCCATTCCCTAACAGGAAACCAACAAGGGACTCTCAGGAATCCACGACTCTGGTTTTAAGCAGTAAAAGCACAATAGCTTACAGTATCACTGCGTTCACAATTCATATTGTAGCATGCTTTATTAGCTCATATCCATTACTTGAACTTCTGTTGTATGCCAACTTGAAACTGACAACAGGCTGTAAAGGCCACATGAATTTAAGAAAGGTACACCAAGATAACGCAAATAAACCAGTTAATAAATGTTATCGCTCAAGGGATCAAAAAATGAAGCTGTTGAATCCCGTGCCATGGATGTCCAACAAATACTTCGAAATTTTTTATTTTTTTGTGGCTCAATATATTTCCGTTCGGAAAATACGCTAATGTATCAGTTAAATATAAATTTATATCGTTAGAAGCAAGTCGTTATTAAAGAATAAAGTGATTAATATCCCTTAGAAGACAGGCCTCACTGGCAAACACTCACTACCTACTAAAAAAAAAAATTTCTTTTACATTTGACTTAAGATTACTCCCAATTTACATTCACTTGTTGCCACTAATTGATCAACAGGGTAAGAGAAGAACGTATTAGGTAGAAGCTGCTTGGCGTAAAATAAGAATTTTTATTTTTAAAATAAAAAATGTGGATAATCAGGATTTGAAAACAGACCTGCGGATCCCGAGATCAAACACTGTATTTTGGCCTGAAATTTGTTTATCCTTTCTTCTTGACTCGGGGGTGGGGTGGGGGGGGGAGGAGTGGGGATAATAAATGATCGAAAAGAAATTCAATACCGATGTTTTCTCGTAAATACATCTTTAATATTACAGCAATGATCTTTCTTTCCAATACGAAAGTCTTACAAGTCACTATGTTCATTACTCCTTACTTGTTAGTAGCTTGCATCTCATGCGACTGCAAACGGTAAAATATTTTTGAGTGTTCGTCGGCATAAAAGTGTTGGACCACTTTATCCACTACTGGCGGAACTTTAAAAAAGCTACTTAGTTTGCCCATTGTCCTGATGTTAAGCTGAGTTTTGTTCCTTTATTTGAAATTCTATGAAAAGTTTGGCATTCGTTGAACGTAATCCTAAGCTGGCGTTCCATTCCGTTGAGAGCTCTCAGAAGAAAGAAGACTTTTACGAGGAAGTCTTTGCTTCAACAGAAGTAGCGGATTCTAACGTGTGACAAAGTAAATATTCGAGTACGAATGGGAACTTTAAAGATTATAGCAAACAAAACGCCGAATTACACAGTAAAAAACTTTTACTTACAACCCTTCCTATTCTATATGTCTTATATTTTTTTCCTAGTGGGATCATTATAACCACAAGAAGATTTTTTTGATAGCGAAGTGAAAAAATATCTACTACCATATTGATGTTTGCTTAGAGATTCTTCAAAAACTAGTATCTGAAACCGAATCCATGACTCCCTAACGTTAGTGGTTGTTCATAAAGCTTGTTGTCTACCTTAGTTTTCAGTAACACAAACTAAAACTCGTTTTCAGAAACAACACTGTTAGTTGGGTATGTTGTTTTAAAATTATTTCTGCCAATCAAACAATCTTCTCATCTGAAATCCAGCCATTCAAGAGAAACTATATACATCAATACAAAGTGGACTCGAAATTTGTAGCTCATTATGAGATGATAACAGACAGCACAGAAACGAATTTTGAGATAAATCCTTCGCACCTATTCTATACACGACATTGTGTACCAACAAATTTTAAATGTAGATGTAAACTAATAGAAATGCAATTCAACTCATACAGTTGCCAAGATGTTTTCATTCATGGCTATTAGAACAGCAGTACTCTTAATGCAGCTCTTAATTGCCAGATGTTTATCCGCAGTCCTACCAGAAACACAGTGGGTAGTGGGTCTCCAACAAACTGTGCAATCAAACCACAATATATTTAAAATACGATAACAAGATTATTTTCAATAGTTGATTACTATAGGGCTGTACATATTTTGGAACTTAATTTGGGAAGGTATGCAGCGCTCTCATACCTTCTTTCCAATTAAAAATTGGTTAGCACCGGGCGTAGGTAAATGCAAGACAGATTTCATGTCAACGCATTTAGAATCTATTATACCAGCGCGTACGGAAGCTACTATCTCATTAGCAAAACTTCACGCTATGTTTTCTGAAGTGGGGGGAGCAGAATGAAAACTAAATAAAAAAAATCTAAATATGAAATATCAATTACACAGCTCGACGATTCTTTATCGTCCACTATTTGTTTTTAGAATCGACCCAACCAGATTACACTTGTTATCACGATTGTCCGGGTGGAACTGCGTCAGATTTTTTGAAACCTAACGTTTCAGTCAACAATTTGTAACTTTCATCAAAGGACTGTAACAAAATGATGGCTAAAACGTTAGGCTTCAAAAAATTGATGCACTTCCACCCGCACAATCAAGATACCGCGGAAGTCTACTATAAGCTCGACCTTCCGCCACAAACATATTTCTGAAGGCGATGTTAGGGTATGAATTCTAGACGATGCAGAGCAGCGCGGAAGGTGGACAAAATAATAATAATAACTGTGGTTTTCACCTGTTTTCCACATTCTAGTTCACAAGACTCATTCTGGAGTTCCTAAGAAACGTCAACTAATAAGGTAATAAAATTTCAAGGCATCGTGGTTGTAACGAACTGTTTCCCACTGTTATATGAATGTACCCCGGTATTACGGGACCCCGAGAACTACAATGGTCAACGGTTCGAATTCCTTAGCAACCGTCCTGGTTACAATTTAGTCCTGTTTTCCCTCATTACCTAGTTACAAGTTACACAAACAAAATAACACAAAACACATTTGCTAATAACTTGCACAGTTCGCAGACAAATGGCAACCCCCTCTCCTTAATTTAAATGCCCATAATACCTAAAAAGCATTTGCAGGACGAACTGCAAAGCTCTAATAAAAAATGAACTATTTATAGTAAAAAATATATAAAACAGTAGTGAGAGGTAGTGAAACCATCTAGCTCCTGTGACTACATATTACTCAGTGTTGGTATAATTCATATCGGTAAGGTATTGAACAAGCTGCATTACCTTTTGCCCACTGGTGTGATCCTCTTATATAGGTTTACTTAAGAAATAATTGTCGCTGTAGTTTTTTATTGCATGCTTTGATAATCCATTTACTTTATACAGCTTTGAGTGTAAAATATGAATCTGAGAATACATATTACATGTTAAAAGCAACCTAGTATTTTGAATAATTCTAAAAGAAGTCTGGAGAGATCAATATAGGAGTAGAAACTCATAATGTTTAATTCAGAATTATATATTACCACTAGATACTAGTTAACGACGTTGGCTCAAGTGGTTGCGACACCGTGATGGTGTGCGGCGCTGACACGGGGTTAGCTGGTTCGAATCCTGGCGGTAGAAGGAATTTTCATCATCAGGATTTGGCCGGCAGGGTGGGAGAGGTGGAGGTGTACAATTCCTAATCACCAGATTGTGCGCCAAAGTCCTGGGTTAAATCCCAAATCTCTGTGGAGTGATGGCATACGATAATGTTGTGAGACGTTAAGCGTGACTGCCATAATGATGTCTTTCTGAAGAGTAGGACTCAATAAACATACTGTCACAGTTATCAACACTTACAACAAGATTTAAGAACACTGGCGAAGGCAACGGGAAACCTCCTCAGTTCATCTACTCAGACATTGCCAAGGAAGAGTAAAAATCCTCACTGGTTACCGCCGATGCTCGACACGATAAAGGCGTTTATAAGAAGACTACAGTTAATAATTAAAAACTACAGTTAAAATTTACAAAAATTCCCCGTTACTTTCCCCCCTTTGATATTACATTTATTACTGTAACTGACATCATACAACCACAATTTACTGCAAGCTTTAACGTTATTTGTCAATTTATCACTAGCTGTCAAATGAGAATCACAGAACAAAAAACATTAATTAAGGAACTTAAAACTGGTGCGAAAAAAAAACTAATAAAAAATTTGGAACTCATAACTGCAAAGCTTCTTGTGAAAAGTTCATCACTAAACAACAGAAACAGGAATTTTGCAGAAAATTGCCCGAATTCGTTAAACTATTAGACAATTCAAGTTTTTATCATTTTAAATAATTTGGCACCGTATTTTGAAATACCAGGTCCAACACATCACTTCCAGGGTAAGCATACCTGTAATTTCTTCCTCTGGCCTCTGCATGGCGTTCACGACGGTTTCACGTCACACTTAGTGATCTTTCGAAATTCCTATTGAACGTAACGGTTCCCCATTCCATCAGAAATTCACAGCTATTGTTAGAACTTTTAGAGGCCTTTGCAGCTGAGGTATTTCTTTTTTAGTCGCACTTGTGTTTTATCCCTTCCATATCGTTAATGGCAGTTCCAGTGCAACGGCTGATGAAACTGCTGCAATTCAACCATCCAGTACCTTGTCTTACTTCTCCTTGCAGCTATTAGATTGGAGTAAGATAGGTGTTTCCTAAAGACTGAAGTTCTAAACCAAAGTTAGATTTTTTTGACAGTAGTAAATGTTTTTACAGAACAATATACCGGTGGTGCAGGTCATTCGATCAGTTTTTTATGGGTCAAAATTTACAGAATTACTTGCAAATACACTGGAAAACTTCACAGAATCTGTTCTCTTTAGTATTATGATATTAGATGAATGTTTTATCGCCTAGAATTCGTATTTTTGTGGGAACTAATCACATTTTGTAAATGCATCAGTGTGCGAAGATGTTTTCCTGACTCGCTGTTACATTCAATATCAAATTACTCTAAGACAACGAGATTGCTTGCCGTTGTAGGCTGAAGGATCTCAAGTATTCTATTAATTGTTTACAAAACACCTATAGCGTTTAGGTTCTAACTTAATGCGACTCCGGTTAGCCATTGGTTAATGACTAAATTAACTGGCACTTATAAATCCCTAAAAGTTCAACTATTTTACAGAGCTGCATATTGAACAACTGTACTTTGGGAATAACGTGGTGATCGAAAATGAAGCCACGGCACTGCCGAACAAACATGTTACCTTTCAGCCAATTACCGTAATTATGCTAATTCAGGAGTGCAGCGGAGTACGCCGACAAAGGCGGCAATGGTATCGTAACAGCGTTCTTGATGGCTTCTTGCGTAGTTCAGGCGTTGCGGCCTCGTTTTCAGGAGCTATAACACACTACGTCCTAGTGTATGACGCAACAGAAATATAACCAATGCAAACTACATACTGCGCTAAACATTCCACACAGCCGCCCTTATACAGTACAAAAAAGGGAACGAGGCGAAAGCGAACTTAAAGGTTAAAATTGTCATACACCCTGCCCCTCCCCCCTCCCAACAAATCTTTTGCAACATTGAAATGTTGAGATCTGAAAAATATACCCACGCAAAATTTTGAAATACTGAAAACAATAGATTTTTCTCCAAATATTTTAAGAAACTTTAGTGTAAAATGAGTTTGAGGACAAAAATGATAACTTGATCGAAAAGATAATATAACAATTTAACAGTCGATTCGCATTTGAGGTCTAGCTTTCGATTCGGTTAAACAACAGGATAGTTCTTCAATTTCAGCTTCGGCCTTTTTTTTTAAGAACAGTACTACATCAACGAGTCGCAAAACAACGATTACGATTTAAATAACTGATTATTGTGTATGCTATCATGAACATTTTCTCGCTGATTTTATTAGTATTTTAACGGCCTTTCACATTCGATATGTAACATACGAGCAGCTGTAAGCAGTAGGCGTGCGCCACCCTATCCTAACAGTAGGGTGCAGCACTGTACCTCGGAGAGCCTTCTCCTTCGATACTGAGGTTGAATAAGTATTGAAAGTCCTTGGCATTATCAGTATATGAATCCAGATGGTCCAGCTCGAAGTCGATCGTTCTTCTGACTGAACTGGAGAAGTTGTGTGAAGGCAGAATGTTTGTTAATTTGCTTTATGTTTTGTAATGTGATAAGATATAATAATTCATAATCTGCAGTTATCTGAAAAGTAATGGCTAAATTAATTTTTTAGACATTTCTCCGTTTCCCAGTAACTTTTCTTTATTGAGGCGTACAGCCTGCAGAAATACTTGAATTACTTTTACCAAATCATTGAATATCAGCATCTCTGGTCAACCACGGCGATGTAATTGCCATGGTAAAACAAATCTGTGTAATAGTTGCGACAACTACAGGTCATTTACCACTTCGGTGGTTTACGCGACTTCTGACTCAGGTTTTGGGCGGATTAAGTTTGCGGCGAAAGTTCCCTCCGCTTGCGATGCTTTCCCTTCCGCCAGTTTCAGAAAGGTTTCGCCTTCACCTCGTGATTCAGCAGCTATCCCTGGAGATGCAGACAGGAGTCTGGCGTAAGGTCCCCCCACGTCACACACTGACTTGAGCATCTGTCCGGAAGTCTTTAAGCCGCGTATACACTTGAGCATTTGCCCCGAATGAGCATACGGGTTGAGAGGAGGGGGTGCGCACGGCCACCCCCCGCATAGCAGTGGGCCACTGTGTTCGGACCCCATGCGGCTCGAACAGGGAACCCAGTCTGCTTTGCGCAAGTGCTGAGTACACTGCAATGGTTAACCGGAATTTCTTACCAGTTATTGTTACATGTATTTGTTGCAGTGTTCGAACAAGAAATCGAGAAAGCGGTGGTGGAGAAGAAAACTGTTCCAAGAGAGGTTCAACGCTTTACTATTAAAAACAATAGGACACGAAACAAATGAAAACTTTAAAAATTTTACAAGAATGTCACCTGAGGATTTTCAGTTTATATTGAATAGTGTCAGGACTACAATTGAGAGGCAAGACACAACATTTGGAAAATCCATAACTACCGAAGAACGCCTAGCTGTGACACTGCGATTTCTGGCTTCAGGAGATTCGTACTCGAGTTTCCAGTACCTCTTTAAAATTTCAAAACTAGCAATTGGCAGAATCATACCTGAAACCTGTCAAATTAGGCACGAGTCACGTGTGTCTACAGCAGAGGATTCACTGAAACTGGAGGGGGCAGTCGGCTCATATTGTTCGGTTCGACCGCATACACAAAGCGCGTACCCACTGAGCACGAACAGAGCACGTGCTCACTTTGAAGTACCGACAACCCTCGGATCGGGCTGAGGCATGCGGACCTATTCTGCTCGCCCCGTATACATCTGAGCAAAACGGGCCGAACGCATGCTCATTCGGGGCAAATGCTCAAGTGTATACGCGGCTTTAGTGAGCTGGAGATATTTTACTGCTCCGTAACGTGACGTCTGAACTAACAAACGACACTTTCGGTAACCAAAGAACTTGGGGGAGTGATTATTAGTTTCTGTTTCACTGACACTAAGAGGATCTATGCTTCAATTTGTCTAATATTTATTTTTGAAACACGAAAATCTGGAAAAATTAATGGAACTTCATTCGTTTCTAACGAATCTATCATCAACCAGCTATGTAGTATAACAGTGCGAAGGATTCGATTTTCCTATATCTTAAAAGAAGAAAACTCAGAAACCTACAGATTAAGTGATTTGAGATATTTATACGGCCGTATGGATTTCTGTTCATCACAAGAACTTTTTTTTATTATTATTATGATTTTACGCCTCGTCAACGTCGAGGTCCATAGAGTCGGGAGAGGACTGGGGGCAAACAAACGGAAGGAATTCGGCTGTGGCATTTTGAAGGAACCATACCAACATTTGCCAGGAGTGATTTGGCGAAACCTAGGAAAACTCAAATCTAGATGGTCTGAGGGGGAATAGAACCCTCGTCCTCCCGAATGTGAGGCAAGAACGTTACCGATCACCCACTACGCTCGGTTTCACATGAACAATGGGCAGATGCAAAATGTACATAGTGAACAATTTTCTATCCGCTCTTCCCAATAATTTTCCGACTTTAATGGGCCGTTTGTCGGCAAATCGTAGAGCCTGAAATGAGTGTGGAAGCGGGAGACAAGGAAACTAGGAAACAGAAGTAGATAGAAAGTAAGCAAATGTCGTCTTATTTTTTTTTATTTTTTTTTAACCGCCTAACGTCTCTTAACAGCGGGGACTTTAGAGACGGGAAAGGATGGGGGGCAAGGAATGGGAAGGAATTCGGCCATGGCCTTTTGAAGGAAGCATCCCGGCATTTGCCAGGAGTGATTTGGGAAACCATGGAAAACCCAAATCTGGATGCCCGGACGGGGATTCGAACCGCCGTCCTCCCGAATGCGAGGTCAGAACGCTAACCGTTACACAACCACGCTCGGTAGGAAATGTCGCATTACGTCAGTGAGGTATGAGGATGTAATGGTATATGGCGTGTTTTCTGGTACTCATGTAATCAAATACGTAAAATCGTCAGATTAACCAGCTATGATGTATAGACCTGAACCTGAACTCAGCTCGTTTTTTTAGTTGTTTTTTTTTTTTTTTTAGGTAGAAACAAGGTCATCTGACCTGGCGTATTAACATACTTGAGCTAGTATTCTGTTTATGTAACAGGAGATTTAATGTTGAAACTCCTAAGCACTAACAAATTATATTTATCCACTAAAAAAAAAAAAAAAAAAGTCAAATATAATTCATGTCGAGGAATGTGGTTTTAGTCAATTGTTTTCGAGTTTTCAATGTTATACATTCAAAAAAATCTATATCTCTGCTACAATCTCTACCCGAAATAAATCGAGCAACAGATGGTAACAGTACGATTCAGTACAGTACTTGGCTTTCAAGCCAAATTGTCTCATTTTAGCTATCGGTTAGCTTAAAGCACATTTTGCTAGGTTATCCTTCTACTGATACGTACTGTGGCGGCCTTAAAACTCCTCTGCCTCCACGCTAGTTGCAATTCCCGTTTACTATATACTATAATGAAAGATAAAATTAGGAAGAAATTTACATCTTTTAGTGAAAAGTGATAATTACATAATTTCAGTCAAATTTTGTATTCTGTAGTATCGCCATATATTATCCAGAACTGGAACATTTTAAACGAAATAAATTCAGTGTTCAATTTTCTGCGCTTCTTAAGTATGTCGTAAATTAAATTATAGAACTTTTAATGCACAAATGAAAATTAAAAAAATATAAAAGTAGGATTCAAATTGACAAAACAAAGATTGTTTCTTCGTTTGCTTAAGCGTCAAAATTAGCACATAACGATCCAACCCACCAGGAAAGCACGGGTTGATGGAACGAAAGCCACTGTTGTAAGTCGTATGTGTCGTCTCGAAAACATCTTTTATAGACACCATGATAAACGTAAACAAAAATTAGAGAGTCATAAAGAAACACAAATATTTATTCGGCGATAGCGACGAGTTGAACGTAACTTACGACAACATCAAAAGCAAGCTCACAACTCGTAAAGATTTGAGTTATTTTTTCTGCATTAACTTTCGCAAATAAGCTGTGTATTGGCAAGGTAGTATCTTTCTGCTTCCCCAGACACATTTTGTGATGTAATACTACTTTACTTGCCTTTTTCAGTATATATTACTTTGATTGTAATAGATATTTATGAAAAATCTGACAAAATATATACCCCTGTTGATATAAATTTGGAGAGGTTGTTCGACGAGCCTTAGCAAAATTGTAGTTATATTAACTGAAGTATCTTTTAAAAACTCACTGGCTATGAATTTACTACTCGTTTAACATTTCACAGCGAATTTTGTTTACTTTGTTCTCCGTGATAGATTCGGTTGCCAAAAATGAGTACCGGTATACTAAAGCAACGTAGTGTTCAGTAGGCACTCTTCGCATCGAAGAATATATTTCTGTTCATGATCTGTTTCTGACGCTATCGTTTTCTTGTATTGTTTTAAAAAAATCATGTTCATTTTGCATCTTCTGTTAGACTATTACTTATGTTCTATGTAGAAAGTATCTCAGATTGTATATACGCCTTTTTTGAGATATTCGATGCAAAGTACTTACCTAAGCAGCTCTCCTTCAGTTATCGTATCGCGTTTCATACTTTCCATCACTTCCATGCTAGCGGACATGCAGCCGTACTGGTGTGTGTGCTAAGGGGACATATCTTCGAATCCAACTCTCTATTAACTATACTCACTCCAAGAGATTTTATGCTGTCGGGTGAATGTGGTAACCAATGTAACAAAAGTCAATTGAGTTTAAAGATAATTTTTATTCCAACTTTGTAATTAGGACTGGTAGAATTTTCTTTGAACTAGCATTTGTTTGAGAAATACGAAAAAAAGATCAGATATTGCTCTCTCCTACTTTCTGACTAAGATCCACAGGCTTCTCATTCGCACTCCAGTAATTCTATTTCGGAGATAACAATTTAAAATCAGTTATCTTCACTAAAAAATATAATTTTATTCTGAAACTGGCTTTACTTTGCTGTGGAGGAGAACTTTTGGAAATCATCAACTGTTAATATCACCATTTGATGCATTTTAGGAAACACAGATCTTACGTTGTGGTTAAAATCGTCATCTATTTCAGAATACCAGAACTTTTTTTCTTTTTACTTTCCCCAATTCTATACTTGCCAGATAGCCTCCATTTTTAAAACAGTCTATTGACCCCTCACTCTTGCGCAAATGTCTCTCGTCCCCGCTTATTCATCAGCTCACATATCAAGCTCATTTACCATATACTCGAAAAATATATGTTTAGCTACTTTACTGACAGCGTGGTCGCCATGATGTCCTGAAGTAGACAGTCAGGTTCTTGCTGGCGATGGAGTCTTGTCAACCTTTCCAGCGAGTGCAGTTATCTACATTCATGTATTACCATCTGCAAATTGTAGTCTACTCTCATGGAACTAAATTCCACGAAACATTTTTTTAACTCTCCAACGGTGGATACTTTAGCAAAAAATGGCCATCCTCAACGGATTTAAAAATTATATGAGCCTCCCGACGTCAGATATAATTCACACAATCAATAAAAAAGGGGCAAAAAAATGGCAAGAAGAATGGAGAACATCTCTAACCACCAAAGCTTCGCACTAGGGGGGCATCCAACCAACTATTCCATCTCAACCTTGGTTTTATAAATGGATCACAAGCAGACGGCTAACAACAATGATTTCCAGGCTGCGGTTCAACCACGGAAGATTCCCCAGCCACCTCTATCGACTAGGTCTTAGAGAGTCTCCTCTCAGTGACTGTTCAGATCAGACTATAGGAGACACCAACCACATTATATTTTCCTGTAGAGGATACCATGATCAAGGAATTAGTCAACATAGGAATCCCTCTCCCTACCAACCTAATCCTACTCCTATTTAGTGATGACAAAGCTGTATACAACAGCCTTATGAGATTCCTAAAAAATGGAAATATAGAAATCTACGACCACATCATCGGTAAATAAAAATGTCAATAAGCATAAAATGAATTGTATAAATGACTACAACGAGTCTGTTTTATTCCTGAAAGATTGTAACTACGAGTAGATAAGTATGAATTAAAATTGTCATCAGTATAATAAAAACTGTAAGTAGCCTAAGTACAACTATAATTAGCATAAGCAAGATTGTAAATAGTATAATCAACTGTAAATAACTAAGCATAATGAATTATCTTACAATTCACGGCTGTATGGTCATATAACCGAACGTGAACAAAAGAAAATAATAATTTAGACTCATGAATACCAATGTCGGTGTTGCCTCACGTATACCTGCAAAATGACTTCAAAGCGAATTGTATCAATTGCTACAGTGATTCGGCTTTATACCTGAAAGACTTTAATTACGATTAGATAAGTTCTATTTACAATTGTAACCAATATAATCAAAATTGTAAGTAGCATAACTATAACGCTAATTAACAGATGCAATATAGTAATGAGTATAATCAAACATGTTATTAGTTAACCATAATGAATCACACAACCGACTCTTAGCGAAGATCCGAGCGTACGGTATATCTGATCAGATTTGCGAATGGATACGCGATTTTCTAACTGGTCGGTCACAGTATGTCGTTGTAGACGGGGAAGCCTCTTCTAAACTAAATGTTACTTCGGGCGTTCCTCAAGGAAGTGTAATAGGACCACTTCTTTTCTTAATTTTTATAAACGATCTCGGTGACAACGTTAATTGCAGGATGCGATTTTTTGCTGATGATGCACTTATTTATAGGGAAGTGAGGTGCTCCGACGATTGCTTAGAAATTCAGCGCGATTTGGATGTTATTTCGGAATGGTGCCGTGAATGGCAGCTTACACTTAACTGTAAAAAGTAGAAGGCAATGCACATAAGTAATAAAAAGTCCCCGATTGCTCAGGAGTACAAAGTTAACAATTCAGTTGTTGACACTGTGGATTCCCTGAAGTATCTAGGCGTAACAGTACAAAGCAACATGAAATGGTACTTGCACATAACTTCCGTTGCAGGCAAAGCTAATTCCAAACTACTATTCATAGGACGTATTTTGAGAAATTGTAATGCTCATACAAAGGAAATAGCGTACAAAACACTAGTGCGTCCGCATTTGGAATACTGTTGTGGAATTTGGGATCCGTATCGCAAGGGATTGATTGCCACATTAGAGAAAGTACAGAGAAGAGCCGCTCGATTCGTGACTGATAGTTTACAGTCCTTACGTAAGTGTCACAGAGCTGATTCGGGGGTTGGGCTGGGATTGTTTGGCGGACAGACGACGTCGTTTTCGTTTGAATTTGCTGGAGAATATGCGAAAATCTTTAAGTTACGAGTGCAACGAAATACTTCTTCCGCCAACCTATTTAGATCGCAATGACAGGAGGGATAAGATTAGAGAAATAAGATGCCGTACTGATTCATTCTTTCCTCGATATGTTCGGGATTGGAATGCGCAGAATTAGGATTGGTGCTTAGCACCCTCTGCCACCCACAGTATTTATGATTTGCAGAGTATACATGTAGATGTAGATGTTACAAGTGATGGCTGTATGGTTACATAACCGAAGGTCAATAAAAAAACCTCTCCAACAAAAATTTCATCTTTCGTCCTGTTTTTTCGTCTTATTTTTAAAAGTAATAACTTTCTAGCGTTAATTTTCATTTCCTTTTCCCATTCATAAGTGTTATTTAGACAGTTGTGCAGCTGCTCAAAATTTTTCTTTCAAGCCATCCACATCTAGAGTAGACCCTCATGTCATCCTCAAATAGGCCGGTCTCTCCAGCGCGGAGAGATTTACCGCTGGAGGCTGGTCGAGTTATTTGTGAGCTGGAGGCGCGCTGACCTGGTGCGGCGCCGTCTCGGCGATACCACGAGCCCAGCTCTCTCTGTCGGGCGCCGCGCCGCGCCGGACCCAGACACCGGGCATTAACTAATAAGCCCCTGCTACGCGTCGGATTTCTCCGTTTGCCGCCGGCTCTTGTCCATGGTATCGATCGTTTCTTGTACACGCATTCATCTTGCTTTTGTACGTCTTACGTCACATTTTCAAGTCTTTTTAGATCGACTTCTGTTGATGTTTTATGCTGGTTCCCAATTGAGCTTTCTTCCTGGACAGTGAGTTTATCTTCGCATATCCTTTCCACCACGTCAATACTTCTCAACTCTTTCGCATCGTGATTGACTACAGCTTGATTCAGCAATATCATTTACTACACTAACATATTTTTACTCCGTATAATACCGTACTTCCGTAATTTCAATCAACTTCTGATTTTCTTTTCTATGGAATCAAACTGAGTGCATGGATTGTTCCTTTCCGTTTCTTTGCTGTATTTTACCATTGCTGTTACCTTGCTTGTTAATATTTATCCCTATGTACTTGTATTTGGCTAGGTGAGCTCCGTTTATATATTTGTTCCAAAGCTGTAGCACAGTTTTAATATCACCAATCAACTGGTTTAGACTCTTTCTGGTGTAAACAGAAATATCTGTCTTTTCATATTCCTTTAATCTGTTAGTTTTCTTACTTTATATCCTTTCGCTATCACTGCTTGACTACGTTCATAATAAAGACTACACAGTGAATGATTCCTTTTGTTAGCTCCAAGGTTCTCACACAATTTTCTCCACACTATCGAAGATGTGCCTGTATATTTCAAATAATTGGGTAGACAGCAGCTAAGCAGTCTTGTGTTCATCGAGGTTCCAAAAGCATTTGATAGTTTTGACATCGCCTGATACACTATCGTCATTCATTGTTATTATACTGAGTTGTTAGCTGCTGGTTTGCCATGTCTTTCATTCTGAGTCCTTAGCTTTACCTCTGAGACACTATTCTAACTTTTTTCATACTAATCATTCTTAAACGAGCCTCCTGATTTCAGTTGTTTCGTTCCAATAATGTTTTAATCTAAAAAATTTATTGATTTCTGCCCACAATCAATAACAAAGCCAACAGGCAGGATATGTCAGCTATTGTACAAGTAATAGGGAATTGTAACATCAATTAGACCGTTAATGAAGTCCTCATATGTATGACAATTAGTTACGTAATAATATGATCGAAGATGTTGGTCTTACATTTCTGAGAGGATTTTTTTTTAACGGGATACCACTCTGTAAAACTAACTTTAAACGAACAATCAGGGTAGATGTTTAAGTTTTTTTAGCCGCCGAACGGAAGCTAGTGTGCTCTACATTTAACGTCTTACATGGTACCCAGATATAACTCGGTAATGATTGATTTGCAAACCTTTGGCCTTTATTCCTGTTCCTAGTAATAAAAAAAAACACATTAGTCCTGTTTTTAACAAAGCTATTACATTAATGAACTATAATCACTGCGGTGGAGGCAATATCATATGTTTATTTTTAATTAATGTGTCATGGCACCAGCGTATTGGTCTTTGAGACCGAAGAGGAACTGAAAAGAATCGCTTGTGAACTTTGTGATAGGATCATCCTAGCATTTGCGTAATGTTATTAGTGCTGTCAATCACAGGACATTTTTATTCATATTCAGTCAGTTGATAAACACCCGAAAAGATTGGGAAGTAATGTTCAGTTTTTCAAATGGTCATGCATCTTTTACGCAAGTGCTTATCGAAGCTGAAAGAAATTGTTTAGAAATGTTAGTTTCTAAGAGAGAGAGAGAGAGAGAAAAAAGAGAGCTAACGCTTGAACAGGTAGAAGGAATTAGAACCCAGGTACTGTCGGTACTAGAGACGTTCGTTTAGTGCGCCCACAATCCTTTGTAAAAATGCATGGCAAACTCGTACATCACTTCATACTACCGTGTAGGAATAATAGCGGGGTAACAAGAAGCCGCAATACACAATATCCCCATGAAAGTGAGCTCCAGCAGCAGGAGCATCTGTTGCCGTAACCGCAGCCTCCATGCGGGCAGAGGGAAGCAACAAGTGGCAGGCGCCCGGTCGCTGGGCACTACCCTTCAGGTTGAAACAGATCTCCACACCGCAACAAAGACTGAACTAGTAAAACAAAAACAACCATCAATATTAATAAAAGGCCATCGTGTCATCGTATCTGTGACGTCACACGCACGGCCTTCGTTGATGGGCTAACAATGGCCAGATGTATTACTACCACCTCGAGGTTATTCGCGGTATTTAGTAACAGTTCTATTTAGTTAAGCACTGAATTGCCAAAATACTGAAAGAAAAATGTGTATTGAATTTAAATTAATATCTATTATTAGTTGTTTTTTATTTATTTATATTCGTCCTATGTAGATGATTTCGTTAAATACTTTGCAAGATAAAGGCTTTAATTTTCGATCATCAATGTTAGTGGAAGTTTTGACTATATTGAAATTTAGCCTCAGTCAGAATGACAACTGGCATTTGACATTACAGTAGAATGTATGAGAAATTTAATTTCTTTAATAAAATAATTTGTTTTCTTGAGCGCCATGTTACTGAAAACATTACTTCACGTGGATGCAAGTAATATGACATTTATCGCGATCTGGTCCATGATAACAGCTTGTATTACGCTGCATAAGTTTTTAAGATTTGTTTTTAATTTCCTATTACTGATGGAATGTTTTGAGGTCATTATTACAGCCGCATGTAAGTAATTTCAACTGTGTCAGCCGTTAAAACTTTTCAATATGGATTTGATTGATGAATGAGAATGATTTAAAACTCGTGAAGATATTGCGTCAAGTTTATATCGTGATGTATTAAGTGACTAACATGGGAAATAGTGAATGTGTTAATGCCCGAATAATTGAAATTTTGATTCCCTAGCTGCAGTGTTAGTGGAGTTTGTGGTTAGGTTGAAATGCAACCTGGATCAGGATAACAACTGAAACTTTTTGCTACAGCGCAAGGCGCGAGGAATTGCATTGAGCGTTGTTGTATAAGAATTCTCTTTAGTTAAGCAGCAGCGAAGACAAGACTTGCCTGAACACTCCGTTCGACCCGTCATTTTAGACGGACTTAGAGACTAGTTGTGAAATAAATATTACAGTAGTAAAGAACTTTTTTATATGTAAGAAACAGTTTTATAAAATATAAGAAAGGAAAACGAATCGGACCACCGAGCGTGGTGGTGTAACGGCTAGCGTTCTGGCCTCGCATTCGGGAGGACGGCGGTTCAAATCCCCCTCCCGGCATCCAGATTTGGGTTTTCCATGGTTTCCCCAAATCACTCCAGGTGAATGCCGGGATGCTTCCTTCAAAAGGCCATGGCCGAATTCCTTCCCATTCCTTGCCCCCCATCCTTTCCCGTCTCTAAAGACCTAGTTGTTATAGGAGACGTTAAGCAGTTAAAAAACGAATCGGACCGGCCGCGAAGCGTTCTAGACTGCTAAAAAGACTTTTTCTACGTGTCTGGAGGAACCACTGTAATTCCAACCATAATGCACGCCAAGTTACTAAAGCTAAACCGAGACATACGGAAGAGTGAAACGGAAATTTTCCCAATCTTTCTGTCCCGTTAAAAAGTTTGTCAAGACACGTTCGAGAACTACTGCTGTTTTGATTTTGAACTGAAAATAAGTTCTTGAAACTTCCCTTTTTTAAGAGAATGAAAAGAATATTTTATATAAAATAAAATAGTTTGCAGATCGGTAAGAAAGAGACTATTAATAATTGGACTTATAGTTAAATAAGTAATTGTTTCTTAGATACATTGGGGATAAAGGAGCTTTAGAAATTCTCTGTTAAAAAGAGTGCTGGATGTTATTTTAAGACGTTTATTAATTTTATCGTTTTTCTTTACAGTTCTAGGTGAGCTAGCCTACAGCGTCAGTAAAAATTTAGACGAAGAGTAGAAAGAAATTTTTTATGATATAAAGGATGTAGCTGGGGATATCGGGTTGAATGACAAATCGCTTTTGAATTAAAAACTTGATAAGTTTCATCGCTGTGTTATTAAAAGTGAGTTTATATTTATAAATAATTATAAAAACTTTTCTTCGATTTGTGAAAAATGAGAACACAACTCATTAGGATGATAAACAGTGCTGACTAATGAAAAGACTCGATCAGTCTGTCATTAGAGCGGGAGAGCACTGGGAACAAGGAACTGGCGATGGCCTTTCGAATAAATCATAGCGACGTTAGACTGATTATTTCGGTAAATCATTGAAAAACTGAATGTGGTTGACCGGAAAGTGGACTGAACCCACATCCTCCTGAAACCGTTGCCGCTCATACACCGGGCTTTCATCAGGAAACAACATGCAGTGGCGGTCTGGAAGACGCTCAACTGAGGACTCCATGGAGTCGGTAATTTTTTTCGGGCTTTGCGTTGTTCATATGAGTAACCTAGGTCGCCTCGTGGTACAGAGTCCGCGTTAAACTGCAGGTATCCAGAGGCGGAACGTGCGGCAAACCAAAACTCTGTCATATGACGACCAAAACCTTCGGGGATATCGCGGTCAACAGTAACACAACACGGAAAAGTGAAACATGAGAATCCTAACAAAGAATGTAGAAATCTGTATTAGCATGGTTGTCGGCAGGACATCGCATTGTATGAATAGTCGTGACTGAATTAAATGAGACAGTTCGACGTCTGGGTAAACCAGTAGAAGTTTCGTGTACATGAATAGTTCCAATAGGATCAGGTTCGGTATATATGTTGGAGAGGTGAATAAACTTTCTTCCTACTAAACGTACTTTGTGAAAACTATAATCCACGTCCAGAATGTTTACGCTACGAAACTTCTTCCAATCTCATACAAGACTACAGTGTTTAAATAATAAAGTTAATCTCATCTGAAAGTTTCCACCTTAATATTTTAATATGAGCCTCCAGTTTCTCTGTATATCCGTCTAGTGCGGTGTTTCTCAACCGCGAAGATAGTACGTGTTGTCTCTAGCCAGAATGTTAAAAACTTAGATACTATACGCGTACTGTATAAGGTAATAAGCACAACTTTTTTAAAAGCCAGCCATAAGTATTTCAATGGCCAGGCAGAAATATGGGATTTGCAGCATATGTGTATAGGACTGCATTGGCACAATGGCCTATTCACTAATATGTTGCCAATTGTTGTCAAAAAGACCACTGTTCGTTTAAGAATTAATTTAATGATTGTTTTCTGAGAGTTTCGTAGTAGATGCGAGGTTTCCCTGTACCTCGTAGAGCTGGTAACATTAGAGTCGTGAAGTAAACAATAACAACATTTGTCAGGTATAGCTACTTTTAATTTATTTTGTGCATGTAGGTCGGAGGTATAGTGTAGCATCGAACCTACAGTAACATTATTATTCATTTTGCTATTAAATATTTAGAGACTGGTAAATATAAATTAACTTTAAACAGTTCACTTCCAGTTTCATAACCGTGTTTCCGTAGGAATTCAGAACATGCTTTTAGATCGGTATACGAGTATATCCTTCATAAAACAGCAAAGGAGTACAACATGGAGATATCCGTCGATAAAACAAAAGTTATGGATTCACCGGAGAAATTCACAAAAGAACAAAAATTTTAATAGAAAACTTACCCGCAGAACAATTAGCAGAAATTAAATACCTAGATTACAAACTCATAAAAAACTTACCCACAGAACAATTAGCAGAAATTAAATACCTAGATTAAAAACTCAGCTACACCCAAGAAACCAATATGCAGATCATCTCTTGTTCAACAGCACAAGAGAATCAGGTTGTATAACATTCTGGATAAGCCTACTCTACGAGGTACGCTTTATACCAGACGAGGCCTGTACAGTGGACACTCCGCATAGGCGATTAGCGGAGGCTAATGACGGCTGAGATGCGATTCATAAGAAGCAGCTGACTACACATTACGAGATGGAAAGAGGTCTGATAAAATCCTTACAGAACTCAAAGTTAAACCAGTTCTCCAAACTGTGCAAAACTACACAACATCTTGGACAGATCATGTACTAAGGATGAAGACGGACCGGATCCCACGAAAAATGATGTAGGAAGACCACCAAGAAGGATGGATTGAGACCGTAACACGCCACTGGATAGGAAGAAAAAGAAGAGCTTTTAGATCTATTGTGTTATAATGGTACTATACAATAAGTCCCAGATGTTGGTTACGTGCACACGGGTAAAAAGTTAGATACTGTTATTGGTCCGCAGTGTTATTTTTGTCAATTTACTTATTCTCGCGTTGAAAAATGTTGGTCTGGTTTATTGGTACCGTAGAAATATATGCGTATGTCAGTGTCTAGCTTGCCACCATAGTGGTCAGTACAAGTTTTGTTCCCGACGAGCGAGATCTAAATCACAGAGTGTATATTCGTTAAGATACAGTACTTCGTTCTACAATATGATGCTTTCGACACCTTCACGTGTTGTGTCACTCTCTCCGCGACTGTGAAGGAGCGAGCTGCTTGACACGATGGGAAACAGCGGGCCTTGGACAGTTGCGGAAGATTTCCCAGACTGGGCCGAATGAGGGCAACGACACACTTGGTTTGTTCACAGCGGTTGCGCAGGTCGGGCAGGCGTCCTGCTGACAAACGAGTCTTCTCGGTCGTCGCCTAATTTGTGGTTTCAGGTTCCGTCGCGTGCGCTTATATAGCAGCGGGCGGTGTTCTCGCCTCACCCACTCCCGACAGCTGCGGCTCTGCCAAGATATGGTTTGCGCTTCCACTCGTAACGTGAAGAAGAACTGCTTCGAAACTGGCAAGCAAGGGTAACACGAAACAGTGAACAGACATGACATGCACATCATGTGGTAGGTACTTCTTTGCGTTACCTCGATTTCTACAAATAGAGCGACTGAGTACGAACAGGACGGGCAGTGTTTAAATCTGAATAAAGGTGAGAACCAGCCAGCCAGCCCTGCTTTCTATGAAAATGATTAAAGGTGTATCTATGGAGATGAATCAGACAGAACATAAAGTTGATGACAACACACCCAGCCTTAAACAGAACCTCAGAAGTGCAAACGGAGAGACTCTTACATGTTATTTTACGCGACAACAATTATACTTTCAAAATTTCACTAATTATAAACAATGTTATTAATCTTTTGGACACATCTGTTTATTAAACTTCCTAAAAGTACAAAATAGTTGTAGATAATAAAGAGGTAGGTAAATAAAAACAGGGATTATCTCATTGGCAGCTTATTTTATTCCATTTAAGAATTAGTACAAATGAATTGTGTCTAATATGCCTTTACCAAAATTCAGTTGTAAAAAAATTAATGTTTATTTTATTTTATTTTTTGTCTTTGTTTGTAACACATAATATTTTTTTTCACCACGATATTTTTACGTCCCAGAGTTCTTTCCTGAGTAGGGATCTATGGAAGAAGAGTAATATATTTTTTTTCTTCTTTTTACAGAACTGCAGAATTGAGACCAGAGATATTGCTCTCTCCACAGCTGTGTAATCGTCAACGAATTACGGCCTGTCTAAGTCGATCTGAAATTACCTTTCCAGGCAGCACGTACACCCAAAGCGTCCAACAAACCATCAAAATTAATGCTGTCCTAAATCGGTGAAGACAGTCTTGCAGTTCGTTTCGGAAAGGACAGAAGGAAGTGACCTAATAACACGAAATCCTCGTATATAGATTGAATATATAAAAAATGGAGCGGCTTTTTGGGTCAGTGTTAAAGGCGTCTGACTGGAGATAAAAAGTTCCACGGTTCGAATATCAGATTCGGCAGAGATTTTCATAGGCTCTTATTAATACGACCTTCATTTCTGTCACGGCTTGCTGCGTAATACAAAGCACGCCAAAAAAAACGTCAGCGATTCAGATTCCACGTTAAACTGCAGATCCCCTTTATCCCGTAGGATTACCGGGCTAGGTTAGGTGAGGAGGGAAGGAATTGACCATCCTACCTCCAATATCGGGCTAAGTATACTTCCTTCGGAGGGGAAGGGGGGAGGGAGGGAGGGTTGTCCAACCAAACTTTGGGTTGAATACCAAGCTTCGCTTAGTTTAAATGAAAAATAGACTTGAGATCTTGATATCTGTAATTTCATGTGTAATGAACGGGTATATTGACAGCATAGTCAGTCATTGTCTTATTGTAGCAAGAAAAAAGGAAGAATTTTTATAATATTTAATCTTGAAATCTTTAACCTGTAATACAGTTTTGAATAACAATTCCCAACTGCTCGTAAAACAAATTAGGTTAAAAACTAAATGATAATAAGCAGAAATATTGCAGCTATTAAGATTGGTGGCTTTTGGAGAATATTAAATTGTCACTTTTCGTGTGACATGATATACAATTAAGAGCAATTAACCAGTAAACCAAACTGACAGAGTTTTTCAATGAACAGTTTCTTCAGAACAAATGAATAGATTGCTCGTCAACGAAGCAATTTGTCCGTTTACTCCTGGCATACATCCAGCACCTTCCAATATATGAACAATAATTTATCGCTTAAACTGAGGTCAAAGGAATTAACGCCTTAATCGTCTGGCAACCGCCCATATGTGTCCATTTGCTGTCAGCACCAATGAGCGATCAGATCTGGAATAGAAACTGTTCCCACAGCTACACGAAGATAACGAAAATCCTCGATCGCGCTACTCCAATAGTACTATTTAAGTCGGTATAGGATCTGTTGAAATCTCGAAATATCTTTCTGTGTTCTTCAATCTAATTCAGTAGCCTCATAATATCCAGTAAATACTCTAAAGATGAACTTGATGAAACATTTACATATTGTTAAACAAAGCAGACTGCTATCAACATCTACGTATACGCAAGAAGGCACTGAGTTTCAAACGACTTTATAACATAACGGTTTCTCCTATTTTATTATTGTTTGTCATATTTAGGCTCATATTGCAAGTGCTAAGTATTTACGACAATTTTAATATTAACTTATAGGCGTTGCAGTTTATATTTTCTAATTAAATTACTACTTCACTTTTATATTTTAGTTCTGTTTTTTTCTTAAGTACTTTGCATTGATTTCAACTTTGTTTTAATCATCAGATCGTCAATAAGCTACACGGTGACAGGTCAGAAAGTTTGTAGCTGCAACAATGTAGGCACGTTGTGAGCTTAGATCTATTAAGAAATTTCATAGGCTACTAAATATCTCGTATGTCATTTAGCCCAACTTTTCTCGAGCTGATAAAAAACACTGAGTCTTTCAGTCAATCAATTTAATTCAACTGCGACGGAGCGCATGCTCCGTTGGCAACTTCACTAACACCTACTTTTCCATTTCACGTGATTTTTCTTTCTTGAAGAAACCTGGCTCTCAGTGTGTTTTCGTGCCCACCTACTTTTGACCTTAACGGTTTTTAGTTTTAAGTTTTTCATCACTCTCTTACGTCTGAAATTAAGTGCTAGCTTATTGTAATTTTCATCTCTTCCCTTCTATGTGCTACTCCTAATCCTTCATCCAATATACGTCCAGGACTCATCACCAGTATAGGTCTTGTACACTCCAAGGACTCTCTTCACTCTTCTCTTATGTTCAAAGGACTCCCCAACCCAGTTATTGATTAAGTGCGGTAATATCCAGAAACAAATCTCGCTGCCCTCGTTTGACACCATTTAACTCCTGAATTTGGTACACAAAATGTGCGGTCCTATACTGCCCAACAATATTCAACCAATGGTGTGATCAAGATTTGGTAACCCTATCTCCTCACTTCTCTGGCACAACCACAAACGACCCTATACGAAGGATTTAAAAGCCTCTCCCTACCATTTTCCCAACTGAGTTTAGAATCAAATGTTATGCCAAGATATTTATACTTCGGTTTTTCAACGATTAATTAATCCCCTACCCCGTAACCATAGAAAACCGTAACTTTTTCATATGCGAACCTAAAGATGAATCTACTCAGCCCACCAAGCTAGATATACAGCCCAAGTCTTCCTGTGGCTATTGAGAGTTCACTCCTGTTTTAATCCTATTGCATAATGTATGAGGATTCTGAACTGTTGTTTATTCTGTGTTTTGGTATAAACATTTCTTCCCCCGCTTTTACTATCCCCTTAAACTCTTCCCATCTCCCTTCCACTGTACTCGTACTCTCCTTCCACATGATGAACTTCTCCCTGCCTTTTTTTATAATTATACCTATAACCGGCTTCAGGTGTGGCCCCTGATTTACTGAATCCTGTAATATACATTAGAACTACTTCATGATCAGTTACTGCTCTTTTTTTGCATAGTGCTTTACACAACGTCAATATCGAGGTCATTAGAGACGGACAAGGAACGAAAGAGAATTAGTCCATGGCAATCTGAAAGGACCATCTTGGAATTTTCGTGGAGTACTTTCGGGAAACCAGTGAAAGCGGAAATCAGGAATTCGAACCCGCGTCCTCTAGAATGCCATACCCCAGCGTTACCACTCTTCCATTCTTATACTTTCTGTAACCTTGGTTTTTTTATTTTATTTTAAATTCTGCTCCCTTGTGTTAGTAACCTTATTTCCTTCCCAGTTGATACCGGGTAAATTTAAGTTTCCTCCAATAGTGAAAATTTTACGCTCACCTGTGAACTCTGAATCTGAATTCATTCACTGTAGTACTAGGCTAAGATGCTATAGTTTTCTTTTGCTTCAATCCAGAAATCTACTGCAAGTAACTCATGACTAGGATCTATGGACTCAAGTGATCTTCAATAGTCTTTGCTAAACATTTTGAATACTCTTCACCCGACAGTGTGGCACATGCGATGAAGCGACACCACTCTGGAATTTGTAATCTCGGACCATAAATTCACAACTGTCCCATAATAATATTATCAAACAGTGAGAAATTTCAAGCGAAACAAGATGTAGTTTTATATCCTTCCCAGGAAACACAAATGTAACATTATGTCGCATCCATGTCTGATAGAAATAACTGACTCTATTTAAAGGAAAAAAAAGATAAACATTGCTAAGCATTTTGTTTTATGCTTTTCTAACATTTACGGACAGTATTTTTTTACAATCATGTGGGAAAAGGGCAAATTCTTTCGATGAAAAGTTGACTACCACCTAATTCTGACCACTATCAGTGAATTAACTTTTTAATATGCACTCTTATTTCACAGTTTATTTTTCAATGAACCATTAGAGACAATAATATACAGTTTCGTACATCACAAGCTACTTGTGTATGTTTCAAGCTTATAATAGAGGTGACCCCAAAGTTTTTGATTAGTTGCCTCGCAGACTTGTAGTAATGACAACCGCAACAACTCAGTCGGTACCAGCTGCTGCAGTTTAATGTGATATACTTCAGCGGATACCAAATGGTTAATATAGCCGAATGGCGGAGCGTACATAGGACTCAAGAATAAACCCACGGAACAGCTTGAAATATTGCTGAAATGTAGCAAAAACAAGAAATAGGAAAAACATGAGTAGGAAAAGAATTATCTTTGTTTCGGCGGCTTCCTGTTCACAGTGGTTATGATGAATTGGTTTAAATAATATGTAAAAGGAATAGCATAATATGCACTCTTTTGCAAACGCTATAACACTAATTATGAACGATATCAACGTTATCTTCCAAAAATGAGGACTTGGAAATTGTGTATAGGACGTATTCAAAGTTACCATCGTTCACGTGTTCCCGCGGCAAAAAAATCTCCGCCTCCCATAAACTGCGTATTATAGGAATAAATCATGCTTACAAAGAGCCTCCTTTGAAAGACACTAGATCGGTTGTATTGCTGTTTTAGACGTCATTAACAGCTCCAATAGCCTACTCATTCGCAGGCAGTAACCGCAACTGATTTATCTGACTGTCAGCCGCTTTAACAAAGTATCGATATATCTGCATTCCGACGGTACTTCTCATGCCCAGTACGGCGAGACATAGCAAAGACCTGATCTCCTTGGTCCAATGAAGATACCGGAGAAACAAAGGCAGTGCAGAACGCTAGGAACGCGGCTAAAAATACGGCCACTCCGGACGCCATTCCGGCTCTCCAGGCACGCTGGCCGATAGACTGACTGCTCGCGGTACTTCTTTCAAGCGAATCTGAGACTGACGCGGGGCCTGTCAGAATGAAGATTTCGATACGTTTTAATTGAGATCAATATATAGATGATAAGTGTAAGCGCTCGACCCCATAGGGGTTACATTGTGTGGTAGCCCTCCATCCCTCATTCATGAAGGTGCCAGTTTGGAACTGCAGGGGTTGTGTTGGGAGTTTGGGTATCAAAGGTGGGCATCGCAGAACATCACACTAGTAGACTTCTTGTGAGAAGTTGGTGAAGCAGCTGGGAATAGAGTGCCAAAGTGGCCAAACCTTTTTTTTTTGTCTGTGGCTTTACGCTTCATCGACGTCGAAGTCATTAGAGGCGCCCAAGGGTTGGGACAAGGAACGGGAAGGAATTCGGCCATGTCCTTTTGAAGGAACCATCCCGGCATTCACCTGGAGTAATTTGGGGAAACCATGGAAAACCCAAATCTGGATGCCCGGACGGGAATTCGAACCCGCGCCCTCTCCAGTTCAGAAGTACATATTTAAGAGATGGCTTGACGAATACGTCAGTGTACTGTTGCAAATCGATTAGAACCGATCAAAGTAATATAAAGAAAAATAAATTTCAGTGGAAATTTTTAAACATAATAAGTGAAAATGAATTACCTGAGGTAATGTAAAGTGTATTAAGTGGAATTTTAAAATGCAAAGTAAAATTAACATTTAACAGGACGCCGAAACATAAAGAGGATGATATCTTGCTAGCGGTGAATCGGAAAGAAGGAAAAAAAGAACATCGAATAAATGAAGCAGATGAGGAGTGAGAGGCACGGTTAGTTTCATAACGGAAGAGAATGAATAGACTGAGAGAAACTTAGCAGATGAACAACGAGACGAAATTAGAGAAGACGATAGAGAATACAGAAAATACAAACACATTGTTATTGGCCAAATGGATCAAGTGTGTCAGTTCAGCGGTGATAAGAAGTTAAGTAGAGAAACACCGGTGAATGTGTTGCTTGAATGGAAAAATTCGGTTAGCACCAAGGGAGGTGTCTTCACCGGAATTATTTCATTACATTACAATTACATTACATGACTGGAGAAACTGCCAAGCGAAGCGAGGGAACCCAAGCTAGTTACAAATATAGAAATGAGTTGCTTAGAAAACAAAGCTAATGCTCCATGTTAAACCACTGAAAACAATTCCGCTATCGCAACTTAGCATCTGGACATCCCGTTTAAAATAAAAGAAATGAGCATACAGCTACAATTCGTTTTTGTCGTACAACACCACGCAAGAACTATGGATTCGTTGAAATATTAAACAAGATAAAAGGTTTATATTACAGGTTGATTAATTCCTATATTTTTACACCTTAGTTACTCTGGCTAGGTCAACTAAGTCCGAAGGTAGAAAAGGATATCCAGAGTGAAAACATGGGGAAGAATTAGGTCGGTCCTGTCACGATGTAATGTGGTGTTGTACGACAACAGACACTTGCTTAGGACGAATCGACCTTCTGAAGAAATCAGGAAAATATGGTGTCGCACAGACGTCTTTAATACTTATGTCTACATTCTCAGTAATTAATAAAATTAAAAAAAAAACGACTGTGAAACGGGACTGAAAAGTTAAAAACAAACTCTTCAAAATTGTCGATTTTAATTGCTGAAAGTTGTGATAGGTAAATATTCCCTCCATTATGTTATTACAAGAATAGTTACAACTATTACGTTGCGTGGTCATTATTTCAAATGCTTCAGAAATATTTCAGCCGGCTACTGACTACAAGTGTGTTCATAACATCCGTATGTTACGATCTAATTCTTACCAATTAAGTTAACTATAATATGGTGAAAACAAATAAAATTGGACCTCACACTCTAACAATTGTGGGTTATTTTTGTTTTAAAGTAACGAAGGTATTATTTATTTATAATCTTCTGCAGCTAAAATTTTTTATGCAGAAAAGCCTGTTTTTTACTTTTCAGTCATTTTTCGCAGGCAGTTTTTTTGTTTATTTTTCATTTTATTATTTTAAATTGATTGCAAGAGGTATTTATTATAGAAGTCGTATAAATGCATGGATACTTATTTTTATCAATGTTGTAGATTTCCCAGATGTACTCATATGAGTTCATCTCGTTCATATAACATGCTAACAGCCTTCGAGAGATGTAAGTCGGCTTAGAGCCACATAAGATTGCCTTTTCGCAAACATATTGCTACCTAGGGACCGTCCATAAACTATGTAGTTCCATTTTGCCTCCGGTGAAAATCCCCCCCCCCCCACGTGCCCGACGTGTCTTTTGCATCTACCTCCTCCCCCCCCCCCCTTCCACCACGTGGCACGTAGCTTTTTTCCCCTATTGATACCAGAAGACATTTTGTACCTTTTCCGTAAATTACATACGGAGATAATGAAATAACGGAAATAAATATTCACATGCTGTTGTGTGTTCTGTACTTTATTTTAACTTTGACAAGTAATATGAATGAAAAGCTACGTGGTCTGCCTCGGAACTCCGCCCCCCCCCCCCCCCCTAGCCCGAGCCACGTACTTTATGAACGCTCCTCTAGGTCAACAACTGCTCCAATTAAAGTTGTGCCCTGCAGTTTATGCATTTTGACTGACCAACCTAAGATTACGGGTAACATTCTGCGCTCGATTGTACCTTGGCCGCATAATTCTATTTTTATTCCAAAATCCAGATGTGCGGTATTAGTTTCTGCTATACGGATTCAGAAATCGTTTGGTACAATCAAATGAGCAGTAATGACTCTACTGGATCATTTTTGATACAGAAGTTTGTGACATGCGTATCATGCGATACTGGTCGTTTGGGTAAGTGCGTCATCAAAAGCAGCGTCTCTAAAATTTATCAGTATGCGAGAACGAGACTGAGACCTCATTGCTGATTCTCGTTGTAGCCGAGAAGAAAGTGAATCTCGTTCCAGATACGGTTCGGAAGCAGCCTCATTTATTCACAAGGTGATAATACTCCCGCTGGTGGGTTTTCGATGCATATTTTTCATGTAATTTAATTTTTCAGATCTTTCTTCACTTATCTCACATGTGTGCAACGCAACACTATGTTTTTAATTTGATGATACCTCCGTATAATATTGAAATAGACGTACCTGATACCACAAAAAATTCTCAAATACCATATCAGAGCAGGAGAGATGTAGGAAGACCACCACTAAGATGGACTGATACAGTACAGCCCCCAGACCTAACACGGATTGGTAATAATAATAATAAGATTTTTTATCCATTTTTTAAGGCGTCCGTACTGTGTGCGAGGGGATTGCGTGATTCAGTCTTTAATTTATAAACCAGAGAAGAGACTTTTTATTTTTTCAAGAAAGCATTATTATACAATGGAAGAGTAAAAATAAGATGGAAAAAGACTTTATAAAGCAATCAGGAAGTAAATACTAATTAATCATAAGTGGCATTTTCGTGGAAACGTGTACATCGCCGCAGGTAGGTGAGTGCACTCTCGTTGCATCGGAACGGTCGTACCAAATCGAAAACGAGAAAAAATAAAGAAATTATGAACAATAGACTTGGTACCAAGATATTCAAGAAAAAAAGATTTTTTGAAACAGTTACAAAAGTACCACAAACTTTGCATTTTCGAGGAAACGAACACAGTATCACGGCACTTGCTCACGAATTCTTTGCTATGAGGATTAAAGGTTTCACACCCGGTGACCTTGTCAGTATTCATCGCCATGATGTCGTAATTCATATTTTTTTAATCGTTTATGGTTTATTATTATTATGGCTTTACTTCTCGTCGACGTAGAGGTCATTAGAGGCGGGAGAGCAAATGGAAAGTAATTCGGCCATGGCCTTTTTGAAGGAAGCATCCCAGCATTCGCCTGCCATGGAAAACCTAAGTCTGGATGCCCGGACGGAGATTCGAACCTACGTCTTCCCGAATGCGAGGCCAGAGCGTTACCGCTCACCCATCACGCTCAGTGAATCGTTTACGAAAATCATTTGAAATGATAGCCACGACGATGTTATCTGTATTTTACTTCGATATTTTGAAATATATTGTGTGCCATATTGGAAATATGGCAAACGAAATAGCCTATCATACTCGTAGCGTCAAGATGAATCCATATACCGATGTCTATCAAGCCGATTAGCGTGTATTGTTGGAACAAAGAAATACACATACATACTTTCGATAAACATAACCCTCCTTTTTTAGCATGGAAAACAAGAACTGAATTCCACATAAATTTCGATCTCAATAATGTTTTGAATATGTAATTACAATTAGTGCAAAAATTTGTTGATAACTATGACTTATATATGATCTCATGTTAAGAGTAATTTAGAAATTTTATAAAAATTCTTTAGGAAATATTTGTTCACTGAGAGAGAGAGAGAAATTCTTGTGCACTAATTTTACCTCGTCATTGAGGCCTCAATGGGCTACTGCAAATAAAAATGGAAAATATACAGTTAGTACCAATGATTCTGAAACGACTAACTCCATTGACCATACTCTAAATGTTGGTTTTAGTTTCGAATAAGACGCCACTGTCTGTTGGTCTTCGTATTCATGTCAATTATGACCACACATCGTGTTAAGTACCGTTTAAATTAGACCACTTGTGTAAACTGGAATCTGGAGATGAGGATAAAAGCTAAAGAGCCTATTCGCCTATGAGATGGTATTATGACATCGGAGTGACTTAATGAACCAAACTGCCGAGGCATCCTGAAGCTCCATCAACAACCTGTTGCAAGATCATAATATAAATAGTGCGCGTTGAGCAGCATGGTGAACAAACACCTTCCGAGCTGTTCACGAGGTATGATAAGGTGTGCTACTACTCAAAATGCTTTAATAGTGTCTGAACTAATTATTGCCATATTACCTTATGATACCTCCGATGGGATTACGTGGAATTATCGCCCATTCTTTTATTTGATACAAAATACCACATAATCAAATTCAACGTCTTGAACAATATGAATGCAAATATATCTCCGAAAATTGTCGAAACAAAGTAGGTGATGCCAAATGTGTAGTTAGAATAACGACAACAGTTATTTCTAACGAGAAGAAAGGCTAATGATCATATTTATTCCTGCAGTAAAAGAGCAGAGATAGTGTAGTCCCTCGCGGTGTGGTGGGCTGATGAAGCAAGCCCATAACAAATGAATTTACCACAATTATCACTACCGTACCAACTTTTCTAGACTTCTCGATTAAGATGGCAGTTTATCTTCCTTCCCACCGATTATACGCACTATTCTAATTCTTAGAGCCTCATGCTAATATTTTTACATCCGAAAATCAATTACAACCTATTTTCTCATTTACCTCCTTCGTCTCTAATCACGACTATTTTAAGATTTCTCATTTTTGTAAGATTCTTTCTCATATGCCCTTCACCACATATCATTTCCATAACGTGTTGATCCCACTCTTCATTGCATTAATTTTCAACGTCGTTCTATAGCATCGAATATAAAGGTTTTCAGTTTTCTTTCTGACTGGTGTGCTAATTGAGAATATTGCGCTTCCGCGAAGTGTTGTGTCCCATACATGAAACTTGTAAAATTATGATTGCGGCCAAAATTACAACGTTTATATTTCTTTAATAGAAAAAGACTCAAATAGGAAAAGACTGTTACTTCAGCATTTATTCTGCTCGTCAAAGCAGTCACACAGCACGATCACTCCTGTGTAATTACTGATCAGTTTTGCTCGCACTATAAGCGCAGAGGGTCCAAAATGAAATAAAGTAAAAGAATCAATTCAGTACCACTTTAAGCTAAAATCAGTTTCTTTAAATGACTAAACACTAATGACAACGCTTCCGACGAACGACGAACATTTTGGTTGCCAGTAAATCGTAACGTATTGCTGAACAATCAAGAAACGAGCTCTCTAAGCAAGAATATTACTTTGCTGTCACTTTCCTCGCCTTTAAAGCTGCTAGTGTATCTTTTACAACGGTTGTAAAAGGAGAAGTGGCTTTCGTACAGTAACAGTGTACCTTACGTAAATTGAAAATGCTGTAATAGGCTCAGGAACATTTTGTTCACTTAAACTCAACTAACCTACGAACACGAATCATTAGAGCGAACTGAGGATGAGATTAGTGATAGATAAGTATTAACGTCGTTTCTTCTAGACGATAGCCGTAGGTTCTCAGTGGACGTCATTTTAATCAGACGAAACAGAAGAACACATTTAACGTGAACTGAAATTGATGTGGATGGCGAAGAATGGACTGTATTCTAATTTAGTTACATTGCAATCGACAAATCTGTAAAATAGCCATTAAATCCCATTACTAAGGGATTTAACAAAAATTAAATAACAATGAAATAAGCTATAGGTTTAGCTGCTTCTGGTTATTGGTCAAACGCACTGAAGAACGTAATGATTATTATGGTTTCTGGGGATTGCCTGCAAGTGTACATTATTTTTCATTTGGCAATACAAAATTCTCCAAGTATGAAAATTATATTTACAAATTCCGTAGACCTTTCTATGCATCAGAATGAAAGTCATCTAAAATGACACGCCAAACTGAACTGCATAATGTTATAGAAACCGTAGTTAATCAGCAAAATTAAACAGCAAATTTTGTTAATTCTATTGGTATGAAATTCAGCTCCGTCGCCTCTGTTATTTACAAATTCAACACTGCTAAGTAAAACGAATAGTTCTCACATTCTATCAGAGTCCTTGAACACAAGCTCTGAAAAAAGTTATGTAAATAAATGATCTTACAAAGTTAACACATATCAAGATTTTATTAGTTAGAGAATCCATTATTGGAAAACTAGTTATGACATGTTACCTACCGTTTATTACTAATACCGCCGTTGTGTGAGCAAAAAAACTTCACACCACACACATGAAGTGAACAATATTCAACACAAACTCCACGGTACCCGAAAACACAAAAGTACTTTGGCGCCTAATCTTACAAATCTGGCAGTGTAAATTTAAGTGAGGGAATGGTATTTCTCTCTGCCATTTAAATTCGGCGACCAAACATTAAAGGCATCTAAAATTTATAATAGAAATCAAACAGAGTACGGAGAAAAATTTTAATTATATGAGAATGAAGTTCCAGACATTTATATTAAAATATATATATATACCGGTTTTCTCCGTCCTTATATAAAAAGAAAAAGTAAAAATATGTTTATTTGCAAGCAGATATATATTTAGGCAAAAACTTGAATCACCTATAGCAAAAATACGCTGTGGAAAAACCCTTGGTTTTTACGTTAGTAGGTCATAATGGACATCATCCACAGGCGGAAGAAATGTGTCGCTCTCGCCGATGTCAAATAAACTTCATTAAAACTTCCAAAATTTTCCCAACTGCGATAAACATGTTTCAAAAAATTCTGACCACTTGAATCAGTTCGCTAATAGTTGAACGAAACTACGGGTTCATTTTAGATCTAAACTTTTTCAGAGTTTTTTATTTATATCTTGAAATTGCTTGAAAGCACTTGCGCCACCGAAGATTTGTCAGAAACATCAGAAGTACTTCTTCACGCCAAGGCTAATTTTCTTAATGTCAACATAATACATGTTCTCTCAAAATAATCCTCATATTACTTATTATTTTTGTTGTTTTTTTCTTCTTCTTAAAAACGTTTAAGTCAACATAAAAAATGCTTCTTACCATTAAAAATATTAATGCCATCACAATTTACATCAGAATAGGGAAGCGTCCAAATCTACATACGTTTCGGATTAATAGTTAATAGTAATCGATTTCAATGTTATGCGAAGATTATACCAGGTAATAACTCCGTTTTCTCGTTAGACGTCAACAAAATTAAATAATTGATGATACACTCATTTCCATAGATTCGTATGTCACAAAAAACGTGTTACATAAGAATATAAATAAATGAATAAAAAAGAAGATAGAGAACTGCACTGAGTCTTAATAATTATAAAAAAAATTTATAAAATTAATCACCGCTACGAAGGCAGATAGTTTTGGTTGTTACGCTACATTAAAAATAGGTTAAAAATAATAAAAATCAAATAATTTCGTGTCCTTTTTGTGAAATCGTATCGTAACTAAAAACTAAACAATACCACTTAAGTTTCTGAAAATGAAACAAAAAATTTACTGCTTTTTGAACAGGGGGAAGCTGTATGTATAATCAATGACGCTCTTCCTAGCTGCGGGACCCTGTGTGCGTTAGAAGCGGGGGTACTCACGTCTTTAACAAGCGGCGAGCCAAGTTGAGCGCTGCTCACAACAGTCGGGTATGTAGTGAGCCAGGGCAGACCCGACCACTGAGCGGCGCCAACCGCAGTGCGCACGCGCCGCTCCGACCAACGGCGACGGCCGGCGGCAACAATGGAAAACACCGCCAAATTTGGTACTGCGCCACTCCAAGGGCAGTATGAAACCATGCCAATGAACAAGTATACGTTTTGCTGAGCACACATTAAGTCTTTTTTTTTTTACTATGGATACTTTCTACAATTTCAATAAAAGTAAGTTACATACTCTTTAATTAAGTGAGCTCTCGAATACGAAACAGAAGTACAATAGAACTCCAATTATCCGAACTCCGACTATTCGAATCGCCGATTATCCGAATTACTTTTTTAAGACGTGCGTGGAACAAGTTGAAAGGCATACCAACTGAAGAAAAGAAAGAAAAGGAGAAAAAGGAAAAAGAAGCTCAAGAAAAAGAAAGGGAAGAGACAGTAGAAATCGGGGATGACGTGTCACTTGAGGTAATCAGAGACATTCTTTTGAAAATTCCTGGATGTTCAGAAGTTAGCGCTGAAGGTATAGGATAGTGGGTAGTGTGTGATTCGTCAGACCCTGGGTATGAAATTATAAATGATGATGTACTTACTGGAAGTGTGAGAGAAGAAAGTGTCGAGGAAGAAGATGTCGAAGTTGAAGCAGACACGGGACCATCAGCTGGTCAAGCGTTTGCTGGCCTTGAAACTGCGTTGAAGTGGATGGAGCGTCAGCCCGAGCGTGACCACATGCAACTTCTCACTGTCAAGCGGATGAATACAGTCAAACAGCTTACTTTGACCGAGATGTTCAGAAAGCAATGACTTTTATTTACAGTACGGTACGTACATACTGTACAGCACTTGTAAGTACACTTAACATGTAAAAGTACTGCCTTTTAATTTAATTAATTGAAAGCTCTTTTTCTTTAAAAATAGTTTTTTTTTCTCAAATTTTCAACAGACCCTTTTTCGGAAAAAATAAAAAAATCCAATTATCCGAATTTTTGATTATCAAAATTGGGTCTGGTCCCAATTGATTCGGATAGTTGGAGTTCTACTGTATTCCACTACAACATATGACCTAAGTATTCTTCACAATTGCATTGTCATTCTAACACATATTTTTGTCATCAGGGCACTTAAAATGCCTGCAACAGATCGCAGAAAGACATTAAAGTTAAAGATTGATTATTACAACAAAGGAGGGAATCTAGATTTGATTGTGGAAATTACTTTAGAACACAATGAGCAAATAATATGATACATAATATGGATTGGGTGTCATTGGAAGACAGCAAGCAGGAGAATGTCGAAACTGTACGAATAAAATCTTCTCTGGTAAGTAGCCGAGGTAGTCCATCGATAAAACAGGACGTTTCGTCGGTCATAATCTCTGCTGCCGCCACTGTCAACTGATTGTCGCTTGACAATGGCGGCAGAGTATTTGACCGACGAAACGTCCTGTTTTATCAATGGACTACCTCGACTAGTTATCCGAGAAGATTTTATTCATACTCAACGCAGAGAAAACCTCTAGTCTTATATACATATGTTGAAAGTGTATTAAGGCACATATTGGCAACGAGGCATGGATGGATATTTGTAAAAGAATTAGAAATAGTATTACGAGGGATCGATATGACTATGACCTATCACTTGATTCCATGTGTAAAGAAGAAGTAAAATTTTCTTTTGTAGGCAAAAGAGTCAGAGACTGAAATAAATTTCCAAAGAAGATGGTAAACAATATAGCTCAAACACTTCTTCTTACGATGCCATACAAGATTCCGGGCGTATGTGATTACCATGCGGCATGTAGCCCTGCTCCATGGGAATTTTCTTGGGAAGATAAACTGCGGCGGTTTTCCGTTGTGTCACACAGTATACGTTCATATATGAGTGTGATAGTGTGTGTTCATTATAGAGTGGTGTGAAACGAGATGAAAAAGGAAGAGGGTGAACCCGGTGCAGGCCCATTCTTTTCCGAAAGACAGTGGGGGGCCGCCAGGCTAAACATTCCCACCCGACGGACGAATCACCATTAACAGTGCGGTACACACTTAATATAGAGTGGATTGGTATTTAATCCAGACCTTTGGTGCACAATCTGCTGGTTAGAAACCGATCACTACCACTCCTTCTACACTGTCGACCAACTTCTGATGATGACGGTGCCGCAACCGACTGAGTCTACGGGGTGGGCCCATCAAAAATAAAAATTAGTGACATGCATAAATTGGTGTGTTCAGTAATTTACATCGAGAAATTCTTTCATCCCATTTAAAATAAATTAAGTTAAAAACAATGTGCGTTTGTTGCTTCCGAAACAAATCATAAAGTTCGTATGTACTGAAAGAGTAATTAGCCAAAAGCTGTTTTCGTTTAAGGATTGTATGTATGATATAAGGAGTTTGTTGTGACAGACGTGTAAAATTAAAGAGATAATTAGTATATTTTCACTTTCAATGCCTATAACAATACTTGAAAAATTTCTGACATATTTAACAATCACTTGAGTTAATTTAACAAACCTTTCAATGAAAGCAACTAGATATTTCCACCGGAATTTGTTTAAATCTTCTGCAACTAACCTTAAATTTCCAAAAAGTTTACCTTTCACTATTATTGCTACTCAGGCCTGGCACGGTAGAGGCAGAGCATCAATGAGCGTGTGTGAGTAGCTGAGCACAGTGACTCCACACTTTCTGCCTCTAAAAGTCCCGCTGAAACACATTAAACCTAGATTTATAAATACAGTAACTTATCATTAGGTATTAATTAGAACTGTATTAAACAGAAATAACTTACTACACAACAGGCAGTGAGACAATAGTGAAACACAAAATATCCAAAAATGTTTGACTGCTCAGTGTTGGCTCCCAAATAACATAGTGTGCATGAAAATTATAACAGTCGAATACTAAACGCACAATGATCTGCAAACTGGAGGTGGCAGCATGAACAAAAAGGGAGAAAATTGATATTCAGCACAGATTAGGCCCTTGGGGAAAAACTAAGTTCATATCCTTAGTTCAGATGTGACCGTATAATGATTATTATTAGTGGGGATTTAAATTTACGGTGTGTCAAATGGGTAGGAGAAAAGATTAATAACATAAGGGAACAGAGATTTGCAAATACCTTAGTCAGGCAAGGAGGCTATACACAAGTGATAGAGCAAACACAAGGGGACCAAGCGTATAGGATATCTTCCTAATAAAAACTGATGAAAATCTTGTAGGGTGTCAAGTAACTGAAGGAATAAGTGATCACAATGCAGATCCGATGGACGGGATTTAGTAAACCAGTGGAGGAGGATATAAGTAAGATTATAAAAAGGGACAAAATTTTAGAACTGAAGAAAAATTTCGGGGAAAGATTCAGCAGATTGATGGATGGCGCCAGTGCCGGATCTAGGGAGGAGGGGGAGGTAAACAGGGGCACTTGCTCCGGACAGCAACTTCAGGGGGATAGCAAAATCGTGTTTGAAGGGGCAATAAATAAAAGGTCTGTTGCCCTAGCGGCAACCTTCAGGGGGGCGGCAAAAATCAAATAATCGCTCTATTAGTGTTCGAAGGGGCGGCAAATTCAAGGTTTTGCACCGGCTAAGAAAATTCCTAGATCCGCCACTCGATGGCACAAGTACAGCGGAGGCGAAGTAGGAAGAATTCAAAAAGATAATAAAAATGGTGAGGAAATAGTTATTCGAAAACAGAAAAATTTAGAGAAGTACAGAACTTAAATACTGCAACAGGTAGGTTACGAGGTTGAAGGGGTTGGAGAAGAGAATACGATAAAGTTTAGAGACAGGAAGGCAATAGGGAATCTTAAAATATTTAAGCAAGTAGTTAATAATAGCAAAGCAGGAAATTAAAGATGGGTTTATTAACAATATTATTGGTGCAGGACGACCATTAAACGATGCACCTAAAAATTTCTTTACATATGTTTGCAGAAAGAGGGAAAAGAAAGGTATTCAAACAATTGTAGATAAGTATGGAGAAGAGGTTAACTTGAATTTGGAAATGGCAGAGATATTGATTAACTGGTTAAATGAGACCATTAGGTACTGTCATCCTGGGATGGAAGGGAATAAATAAGAAGTGCATCTCCACATAAGTAGAAATTTTGAAACTACAAAGTTTGAAATAGATCATCGAGAAGTTATGAAGACACTCAGAAAGCAAAATAAGCGCAAAGGGGCCGGTGTACTACAGACGTATTAAAGATAGTGGGACACGATATTATGCCTTACCTTGAAATTTTATTTAAAATGAGTCTGGAGTCATCCTGTGCTGCTAATACCAGCAGACTTGAAAAGAGCGATAGTAGTACTGGTTCATAAGGGAGAAGCTACAAACGAGTTTGAGAACTGTGGCCCGATTAGTTTGACATGATTGACAGACAAAATTATGGAGATACTGATATGCAACTACATCAGAAATGGCTGTGAGCAAAGAAACTGGTTGGTAAATCGAAAACATGGCTTTGGGTAACAATATTCATGTGAATCTCAGTAGATGAGCTATATACAAGATATTTCGAATAAATTGGTCAAGGGAGACCAACTTGATAGTCCAGCATTAGATTTTTCTAAGGCATATGACTGAGAGAACCATAAAATGGTATTAAATAAGTTGAAAACTAATGGAGTTGCAGTAGGTGCTTGGTTGGGAGGGAGGAAAGGGTGAAAACTTTCTAACTCCTCTTTTTATCATTGAAAGAAAACCCTATGCTGCTTGTTTATTCGGTATTCGTACAGGCGTACAGGCTGAGGGTTATTACACGACATACATGAAATCTCAAGTCTATGCTCATGCAAAGCCTCGCCTTACAATTGCCAACATTAATAAACAAACAACAAAATTAAAGCACTACTAATTAAGCACATGATTGCAAAATAAATGCAACATCATTAAATTATCTTTTTTGAATAACAGTCGATCCAAATTTGGCTTTAGTGAAATGTTCCATTCAAAACATTCGGGAAAAAAAATCAAAAGCCATATTAACAAGAACTGCGATTGACTGCAAGTTGTTTGGTGGCAGGATAATTTTAAATTACCCACCAGATGTGGTAATATCAACTCACTAAGTCTGTTTATCCTGCCTGGATACAATTAAAGTTATCTCGTGGTTTTAAAAGTCATTAGCTCAATAACTGTCGGAGGCGAGAACTCTCAATCACTCAAAATTTCCTTTGAAGGGTTAACAGGGCTGTACTCGGTGACAGTAGGCAAGTACGACACTATACTGTTCGTTGAGTAATTACCGTTGAGACGAGAGGCGTCCCTCTACGGCGTAAGTTATAGCGTATTAGCTACAACGGAAAGCGCAGTACGCACTTAAGGCAACGAGCTGAATGACTGCAAAGCGACCTCACTGCTGGCTAAGAGTGCAGTACGATTTCTCGAACCCTTGATAGTTCATGCCAAGTCAGAATACACCTCCAACCTTGGAGGTTTTGTCACGAATCCGCAGTTCTAACCTCGGGGATCGGATTCCAAGTACAACCTTCAACTCTGAGGGTTAGACGTGAAGTAAGTCTCCCGCAGTCCTGCAGCAAGCCCCCTCGTCGTTTGTGGTAGCCATGCCTCTTGCCAGGGCATTTTTAATATACAGAGAAAGTCATGGAGATTAGAATTACGCGGAAAATAGTTCGTCGTTGATAGTCTTCGCTATTAGGCTCCTTCTACACAAGCTATAACGATTGCCCAACATTGCCTTTTAGCGATCCATGCGAATTCCGACGGAATCGAGCGAATCCGCCACATTTTGACCGGCTTGAGGACAGGTCACCGAACGTCCATTCACCTTGGCGGGGTGCTTTCCTGTAGCTAAGGGATTATATGCCTGACCTGTTCCATTAGGTAGGGGAGCTGCCCATTGTCCCGCCACCGCCTGGTTTTCGCGCCTTCCTGGCGACTACTGTTTGGGAGGTCTGGCATCAGCCCACCCCTAGAATTACTAAACGCTTAGAATCGCAAATACCCTCACTATTATTATTAATAATAATGTGCGGGATGACACAGTTTCGTCATTCCGTTACAGAGTGGGTGAAAAAATGACTTCCAACATAGAGGATTTCTAAAAAGTCAGAAAGCAAAGAATTAGATTAGGAAATTCAGTATTAAAAGAGGTGTAATTGAATTTTGATGTGCCACAGATTAGTGTATTGGGACCACTGCTATTCATCATTCTAATGAATGATTGTGATGATTGTTTCCACCAAGAATTTAGATTTTTTAGAGATGGCGTAATGATATTTAATAGGATCAAAACGAGAGAGGTCTGTGAGCAACTGCAGGGTGACCTGGATAGAACATCTAACTGGCTAGGTCAACATAGAATAACTATAAATGCCAAGAAGAGTCAGCTTATTAGTTGCACAGATGATTATAAGGTGCCGACAGAATTGCTTGATGAAGACTTGAAATGTAAATATCTTGGCCTAACGTTTGATAATAAACTCAATTGGACAGGACACATTAGGCAGGTGGAAAGAAAAGTTTACAAAATCCTGCATTTATTGGAGAGACTGATGAGGGGATGTACCAGAAAAGTAAAAAATTGGGTTAAAATCTTAGGACTGACCATTGCTTCAATATGGTGGTATAGTTTGGGACCCAAATTTTGGACACCAAATACAGAAGTGAAGCTGATTTGTTTGCAGAAATTACCGCAGGACCCACTCAGTAACTGATATAGTGGAGCTGGATTAGGAGTCATTGGAAGACAGGAGTAGGGTGAAGAGAGTGCTGAGCATGTACAAGGTGTTTGATGGAGATGGGTCTTGGAGGTATATTGATAGAAGAAGTAAGAGCAGAGCATGGAAAAAAAAGATGATCACTGCCACAAGCTGGCTCTCGATTTTATGTAGAAGGGTGTTGGAAAATTTTTTTTTTTGCTGGTAATGGTGTCAGAGATTGGTATAAGTTACCCAAGGAAGTAATTAATAATTCATCAAAACACTGAAGTAAATTAAAATTCGTAAATCGCAAAAGTATATGGAGGAATTTAGCACTGAAAGTATACAAGATGATGATGATAATAATAATAACAAAAATACTAAAAAAGAGCAATTAGATGGCTAGGGAAATTGCTACCGGAGAGTGCACGCCATCACAATTAAATACAATTCAGTTTAATTCAGATTCAAAATTCGACTCCGGAACTAGATGACGTAGCGCCATAAGATATACAAATGGCCAAGTCATCAGATTTTTTTATCCTCAATAAACGATCTATGACACCGTGAAGTGAAGTGAATACACACTGTAAAGTGTAGACTTGGCTCGGAAGAAGATCTCATAACTTTAAGTCACTACATGAACACGAGACTTGGCCTATTTTTACAAGAATTGTTTTTGTGGGATCTCTTATCCATGAAGAAGGTTTCCATTTTTACCTGAAGGGCGTGATTTTGAAGATAGAAGAGCTGGAAGTTCGCCCTCTGGAACAGCGAGAAAACGGAACAGTCGAAGAGCGCGAGGCACGCTTACGTTGCCAACGAACGAAACAAAAATAACAGCGAAAAAAGGAAACAGTCGAAGAGCGCGAGGCACGTTTATGTTCTCAGCGAACGTGAATGAGCACCGTGAGAAGCAGAGAAACCGAAGAACAACGAAATTAATTCAGTGAGAAACACCAGGATTCTGTTGCATGAATGGAAAAATTCGATTACCACCACTGGAAGCACCTCCACAGGAATTCCTACATTACATGACCGAGGAAACTCCAGAATCGAAACACGTAGTATTAATCCTCAGAATACCCCTGATCTCTACTGAACTGCTATTCGAATTTAAAAGACTGCAATTTCCAATCAATTTAGCCTATAGTTTTATAATTAACAAAGCACAAGGACAAACTTTAAAACATTGCGGCATCAACCTCAAAGACTCCTGCTTCTCTCACGTTCAACGTGTATCTTGCTATCGGTTAGGAAATTCGAAAAATTTGTACATGTATACCCCGGATAACTAAATGAAAAATGTTGTTTATAAACAAGTATTACAAAAGTTAGAATATGTTTTCATTTAAAAAATTACCTCTTACATTTTAAAGTTTATCCTTTTATTCCAACTACCTCACAATCTCACATCAACTCCCTGAGCGAAGCCGGATACCTCAGCTAGTATATATATATATATATATATATATATATATATGAAAATATAAGGCAGGAATAACAAAATAAAAACACCAAAAATGTTTGTAAACAAGCAATTAGTAAAGGTTTCATTGGAAGTGTCTTATCGGAGATTATTAAGGCCACGAGGATGTCTGGTGTACAGGATATTTCGGTAAGCTAAGAAGTTCATGAGTATTGGTAGTGTTAGGAGTAAGCTCTAACCACTATCACTATAAACAGTTGTTGATAGTTGTTAGAATTTTTGGAACTGTATGGAATGCTACTGGATGGTCAATGATGCAGGCATAGACTTGCCTGTGGTCATTTATTCAGACTGAGATCTGGTTGGTAGTGAGGCCTATGAACGTCTAGTGAAGTAGAAGCACGTTAGTTGCAGTACCAGATTAGCCACGTAGCAGGAGTTAGCAAATGCTACGGATCCCGCGCCTTCTGGGGGTGGGGGGCCCGCCGCTCCTAGGATTCTCGACTTCCCGTCAGGCCAGATGCGCCCCTTCTTCACATTAGCTACGGGCCTCGCGCTGTTTTAATCCGGGCCTGGTTAGTTGCTAAGTGAGGTGCGTTGTAGTGCAATTAATATGTCCAATGATAGGAAAGGTTTCCCCTGTGCTCAGATTGAAATAGGTCGTGGTAGCAATGTGCAAGTTTTGAAGTAAGGACTGTTTAATGGGGAAAAAAATCCGTGTACATAGGGCAGTGAGAAGAATTTTGGGTAAAAAGGGTACAAATTTGAGGGAAGGAGCAAAGGAATCATGCGAATGTTGCAGGATTTGATTAATGGACTCGAGATTAGGAGAATAGGACTTGGTGAATAATAGAGGGCCATGGATGGTCTAAAGGCGCAGGGAGAAAGCAATTATGTAGAAGTTGGATGAAAGCCAGGAGATTTTCTTTTGTTCAAGATCCACAGGGGAGCAGCGGGAAATGAGGATTTGTGATAGATTTTGGGAGAAAGATTCTTGATCAGAACATAAAAGTCTATCACGAATTTCAAAGCATTAAGGAAGAGAACGTTTTGTGTAGAATAGATGGGCACTGTTGAAGTGTAAATATTGTTGCGAATTAGGTGTGAATAACACCCTGCCGTTGAGCAATGTACAAATCAAGGAACGTGAAGTGTGCCTGGGAGTAAATTAAGGTGAAATTGGCGGAATGGCTATTGCTAGGGAAACTGAGGAGTTGGTTTTCACGGTTAGTTCAGATCTAAGCTGAATAATTTATGCATCTAAACCTTACAGTGGGTTTAAGTGGGGTGTGATTCAGGAAATGTTTCTCCAGACGATCTAAAAATACGATGTGACCATGAGAGTACCCATGGCAGTGTTGTGAATCTGGTGATGTACAGGGTAGGATCAGAAAGTAGTGGGACTGAATTTCTGTAGTGCGAACGGAGTGCTGGATGGGAATCGGACCACCTGGACATGGTAGTGAGGAGCCTTCCGAAGAGACCGATATTTTTTCCAGTCGCCTGCGGGCAAGCGGAGAGCAAGAACGTCGATTTCCGTGAACCTCTGTTAAGAAGTGTCGTCGCGATCCAAGATGAAGAAAATTCTCGAGCAGGGCTACGCCATCAAATTCTGCATCAAACTCGGGAAACACGCAACGGAGACCCTCGGAATGGCGCCTACGGGGATGCTGCCATGAGCCACTAAACCGTGTTCGAGTGGCAAAAGCTGTTCCGCGAGGGTCGGGAGCTCTTCGAAGACGACCAGCGCGCTGGTCGCCCGTCAACTTCGATGATTGATGAAAATGTGGCCAAAGTGAAGGAGATCCTGGACTCCGACAGGCGCAAAAACATTCATCTGATTATTGATGAGTTAGAGATTTCATATGGTAGCGTCCAAAAAATTACTAGCGAGGATTTTTCCATGCGAAAGGTTTGGGCCAAGTTTGTGCCAAGAGTCCTGAGTGATGAACAAAAAGTGAATCGTGTAAAAATTTCCCAGGAAATTCGGAACTGTGTCCAAGAAAAAACAAATTTTCTTGACAATGTGATTACCAGTGACGAAACTTGGTGTTTTGAGTACGACCCGGAGACCAAATGCCAGAGCGCCGAGTGACACACCAGCAAGTCCCCGCGTCCGAAGCAAGCCAAAACGAGCAATTCAAGGGTCAAATCCATGCTCATCTGCTTTTTTAACCGTCGTGGTGTGGTTCACAGGGAGTTCCTACCCCCTGGACAGACTGTGAATACCAGTTTCTACATGGGCGTGCTTGAAAGGTTGCGCTAACGCGTCCTCCGCGTGGGGCCAAACATCGACGATTCTTAGAAGCTTCACCAAACGCGCCGTACCACACCGCGCTGCTCGTGAGGGAGTTTCTGGCCAAGCACAGGGTTGCCACGTTGCCTGACCCCCTACAGTCGACATCTGGCAGCACCGGACTACTTCCTCTTTCGTCGGCTCAAGCTGGACCTCAAGGGAAACCGATACAGCTCCGTTGAAGACGTCCAAGGGGCAGTGACAGCATCTCTGAAGGGGATCCCGGAAAGCGAGTTTCAGAAGGCGTACGCGCAAAGGGAAACGCGCTATACGCGTTGTGTCGAAGCACAAGCGTGCTATTTTGAGGATTACTGAGGATTTTTACTGATTAGCTCAATTTAAAAAAAAAAATAATTCAGACCTACTACTTTCTGATACTACTCTGTATTTGAGAATGGAAAAAGTAGCACTTTTTGGTCAGTATCTAGTGAGCCTAGGAAGATATATAGGACGTTCTGGGAAATCTGTATGGTGTTTTGGAAGTGTTCCATGACTTTCTTAATTGTATGGCATCTTTGCCCGGGAGATCTCCAAGGGAATACTTTCGACCGCCTAGTGGCAGATTTTAAGTGCCCACATCTTCACTTGTGCGTTACGTTAGTGGAAGGAGTGAAGTGTTGCCATCTGTCTGTAAAGTGTATAACTAAGTTCCGTGAGTGATTTATGAAACTGTCCAATCGTGCGCCTTGATGATTGTCGAAAACTTTCTACCAACCGCAATCAGGTCGGACGGTGCGCGGGGGCCAGTGTTTATGCCCGGTCTTGTTGTACTTCCCTCATGCAAACTGTGACGTCTTAACACACTAAGCCAAACTATAGGCCGTGTTCAAGGGCTATGAGGTCAATTGAGTGATATTTGTATAAAGGGAAGATACACCAATGGATACAATGAAGGCATCTGAAGATTGAAGAGGGTGGACGGAGGACAGACGTTCTACGAAGTGTGGGATGTCCTTAATGAAGGATGGAAGGTCCTGTACGTAGGGTTGGAGATGTGGTACACCAAGGCCGACGCGCTTCCTGTTGGTGTATCCATATGCCGCAGCTATAGATCGCTCAGAATTGTTATCCTTGTGGATCTTTGGAAGAAGGTACAGGGTGGGAAGGAGGAAGGAAAGAAGTGGACTAAGAAGAGAAGCGTTGTAAGGGGCCCAGGAAAGTTGTTATTTCGTGGCACATAGAGACGGTGGGATGTACACAGTGCTAGAAATTCCTTTATAAATACAGGCGTATTTGTTACGCCTAACTTTCAGAGTCAGGCGTAAAATGGAAATGTTAGGCGTAATTATATTATAATTATGAAAATACAGATATTATAGCTTACAACCTACTCCAGCACAGTTTAAAACTGTAAATAGGCCAAAAAAAATTAATATGATTTGCATGTGCCAATACATCATATACCAAAATTGTGAAATAATTTAACATGATTATTGATTTCATTGTACTATGACAATAACTTTTGAATTTTACACAATGATCTTCAGAGGTTTAATTCCCAAATATTTTCGAATTTTTTCCCGATTCATCGACAGATGATTTTGTTCTTTTAAATACAAATATGTCAATATGTAAAATATTTTCCTTGATGTACAAATTCTAAGAATAATTTGATTTCGCAGTTTCTGTGTACAATTTATCGGCAAGATCGCAGAAACTAAAACATTCGGTTTATTGAATATATCGTAGCTGAATAGTAAATGCAATGATTCTCCACTTTAAATATCAGGAAAAATGCCTTACGGCCTTACCTGAAGTGCTGTGTCACTTCTTATCTAGGAATTCTGGTCTTCGAAGGTTCTGTGTGTTTTTCCACCAGTAAGCCACAGCTGGGTTGGGATCAAAATCATGCCGTGAAAGTCCATTCACTTTGATGAGTAATAAGTCATCTACATTTAGGGTATCAAAACAATATCGTTTCTCAGTTTTCATGTTGTTAAGATCACTGAAACCTCGCTTCCATATTGCAGTGGTGAATGGAAGCACACGGTAACATGAAATGATTATTAATAAATTTGGATATTGGTTGTCTTCACTATTTTCGCTATATACTCTGTTCCAAAGCTGACGGTTTGATAGAGATTTCTTGTCCTTAGCCCAAATTTTCCAGCGCAGAAATTCATTAGAAGCTTGTTCTTTGCTTATAGTCACTGCTGTAGGTAAAATCATTGACGACCTCTTCAAACTCCTTTACTCCATAATTTAATATATCCTTATTTGGAATGTTAATTGCATCAAAAATGTCTATATTTTTAAACATGCAATTACTTCGAAGATCTTCGAAACGTTTTGTTAATACTGTTAAGAAATTTCTGATTATATCTTCGCGATCACGTAAAAAATTCTGCAGATCCTCTTTACTCAACTTTATGCTTTTATATTCACAGGTACCAGTACCCAAGTTACATTCCTTATCAAATTGAGACAGAGTTGCTCCATTGGCAGCTATTAAATTTTTCAGTTTCATTTCGCAGATTGTAAGTTCAGACATCATATTGAATATTTTTGGAAAATGTAGACAAAACATGAGTTACATCAATCAGAAAGCACTGATTTTAAAGTTTTTAAGTAGTTCGTCACTTTTGCTTGAAGGATTTTATTGTAGTTTTTTATCAGCACAGAAGTCTTCGAAATACGAAACAGTGACTGTGAAATTTCTGAGCAATGCTTTTAAAGCACTGTTTTTTGAAGAAATCCACCTGGTGGATATGATAGACAGGTGGTTAACGACTGATTCATTCAATGCTTCAGCCAAATCTTTAAATCTTTAACACTTGCCCCATCTAGCAGACACCTACAAGTTTCTCTTTCCAAGAATCACCATCAAATGTTTCATTTAAAGTGTCCAAAATACATTCGAATATGCTTTTAGCTGATCCGTCACTTAATGGCTTTAATTTAAAGAAATCTACTCGTTCCTGCCCTTCTTTAACAGATGCTGCGTAGATGATTTCACATTCAACTGCACCCTTATCAATTGATCCGTCACACATAATTGATATATAGTCACTACTTTGAATGATATCTTGTAATTGGATACGTGAATTTGCTGCTATATTACTGATGAAAAGAGTAAACGACTTGTCATTTCTGTATGTTGAACCAATTTCGACACCGTTTTTTTCTTGTAACTCTAACAAACGTGGGTAATCTGTGAACGCAAAGTTGCCTTTTGCAACGGAGTAAGCAGTATTAAATAAAAAACACATTTTTTCGTGTACTTTGTCACTCATGGCACTCAACGTAAAAGCTAACGGTGCCTCCAATGAATTTTTTTTCTCCACATCTGCTGCACACGAATTCTGATGGACTTCACTTTTGTCATGTTTTTAATTGTTTCTAATCTAGATATAACCTTTGCATTTACGAAACTCGTTAAAGATGAATCCGCAAACTGCCTACAAACGACGCAAAACATACTATTTTCGCTGTCTTGTTCTACTGATAACCAAGGAAAACTTTTTTGCCACTTACTTAATGTGTGTTTACCCACGGCATTAGTTGTCGATGTACTGGTGGTTTGAACTGTTTTTGATCGTTTATTTGCTTGTTGACCTTCTGGATTGCGTGAAGTCGGAGCAAGCCTACTGGTAGTAGCTGAAGGGCCTGATGATTTGTCAGCAGCTGATGTTTCTTCATTTTCTGGCAGTCCTCGTTTATCGGTACTTGTAACACTTCTGTTACCAATACTTGCCTTTACAAATGGTATAAAGTCAGTAATATTATGAGACATCTTTAGGTCCTTTGTTAAGCGAATAACAGAGAAGAATAACGCACGCCCTAGAATTTTATTTTTTTTTCTCTTCGGGGTACTTCCCCCTACAGCGTTTCCACTTCTGAACTTCAGAAACGTATTATTGGAAACATTGAAATAGATCAAAACGACAAGAATTGAAATTAATTTTTAGAATTTAACCTTAAACATGCGAAACTGAAAACAAGTTCCGAAATGTAATTTTTTAAGTTTGGATGCTTAGGAGTATTTTATACGCCTTTGACGAAGATTGCAGGCGTAAAACGAAAATATTCAGGCGTAATTACGCCTAACGCCCGGTCGAGCACTGGATGTACAGTGTGTGGATGGTAGGTCTTTGTATCAAAAAGCTTTTGTTACACGTTATCATTTACTTCCTCGAAGATTTTCATTCTCGTGATTTTCCGGCAAATAATATCTCCCTCGCAAGCCTACAGTGTCTTATTTGTAATTTTTTGTCTGCACTCGCTGTTGTCTGAATTGTTTCCGATCACTTTTCATCTACCCCGCTGTTTGTTATCTTTCCCGATAGAACATCTCAGTAGATGACTACTTTTCATTTTCTCTTCGGTGTCCTGTTATTATACTACACACATCGCTGCCTTTGCGTTATGGCAACCTGTTATCTTTTCTTTCTTGAGTTTTCCTAAAACGTCACATTCAGAAATTTACCCATCTTGCTACTATTTACATGCGTCTCGAAAAACTACATTCACATTGTTCCTTCGATCCTGCCCGTCCCTGAATATTCTACCAAATGGATTGAACACAAACTTCAGATTTTGGGTTGCCACCAGGGCCGGCGTTGGGGGGGGGGGGGGGGTAAGCGGGTAAAATGTACCGGGCCCGCCCGTCTGATGGTGATTGGGGGGGGGGGCCGACCACCGGCTGTAGGGGCCCTCCGTTCGACAAGATGTAGAGCTTTAAAAAAAAAAAAAAAAAAAAAAAGAAGCTTACCCCCGGCCCCAAAATCCTAGCGCCGGCCCTGGTTTCACACAATCTCTCACCTTCAACCAACCCGTGTTCCAACATTGCGTGCACAAGGCCAATCTACATTCTATCTAAGTTTCTCCCTTCATAAACATAAACATCTCTGTCACTTTTCTTTCGACAATCCCGTACATTACTCGCCAACCCACCCTCCCTCTCCTCCTGTTTTACAAAACTACATGTTCACCTTCAGAATCTCCCTCATCCAAGACCTCTACCACCCACTACACAAGCTCCAGCCTCACTTCAATAGTCTGTAATTAACTTTTCCTCCACTTCCCTGTCGGAAGCCTAATCATCAGTTCTATTGAAGGGGCTCCAAATCGACATACTGCTCTGTTCCGAGAATCACTAATGTTGTGCCGCTCTCTCCGCTGGTAACATCACTTTCCAGTTACAGCGGAGAATGATAATTGACAAAATGAAGTCCAACTTACAAAAATTATAACATTCAAACCCTCAGCTGAATCCACTCAATCTCCCAAAAAATCAGCAACTCCTTTTGCTCTGTTCTCATCCACTTTCCTAGATACCATTCCCTACTCCAATAACCTGAGCGCCGCGGAAACCTTGGCTAAGAGAGAACTGTCCATAAACCGAAACATTAACATTTTTCCATCCATCAAGGCCCAACCATCGTAGTCATAGACCACAGTGACTGCACCCTACCCAGAAAGGGGTGGAATGGAGTTGATTTACTATTACAGTGTGCGCTCACAAAGTTTCAAGACTGGTCTCAAAAAAAAAAAAAAAATTATCAAACATGATTTTTTTCCATTCTTCATAGGCTCCCTGGAACTCTTCGCGCGGAATGCTGTCAAGGCACCCCGTTGAAACTACGTGGAACGCTGGAAACGCTTCCATTTCAGGTCTCTCTTGATTCAGGGGAACAAAAAAAAAAAAAAAAAATCGCTGGGAGCTAGGTCGAGGCTGTATGGTGGCTGCAGCAGTGTTGCCACGCTGAACTTTGCAAAAACTTCGTGGCAAGTGAGCGACTTGTGAGAAGGCTTATTGTGGTGCTGAAGAACTTGATTGTCTTTGATTTCCGGGCGGACTCAATCCTTCAAACGGCGGAGCCCTTCAGCGTAAAACTAAGCTGTGACAGTCTGTCCAGCAGCAACAAACTCTTTGTGTATGAGTTCAGCTTGTTGAAAAACTCCCAGCGTGAACCTCTTGTGTCACATCAAAAACATTGACCGCGACTTAGCTTTTTCTTTATAGAATCACACCAAAAGTTTCTATAGTGGTTTTGTTCAGTTTCGCACAGAACTTTATCAAATAACGCTGCTCCAAATGACGCTACATTTTCGACTATCTAAGTTTTCGACAAGGATCTCTGACACACACTCACGCCACTAGCGGTCTGCTCACTCTAGCGTCTCGGAGGCAACTGCCGCTGGTGCGGTCGGTTAGCTGACACCCCCATCATTTCACCCTTTTGGTAGAACCGGCCTGCGCGCTGCGCGCCATCTCCTACTCAGGAAAAGATTAGTCTCGAAACTTTGTGATTACACATGTACACTATTTGCGTTCGTCCAATGAGAATCATGTGTATAAAGTTTCATTGATTTGGCATGAGCCATTTCCGCAATCGAAGTAAACGATTTACCAGCACACTTCTCCACTTCCCACACGGGGCGGGTGGATGCTGTGATATGGAATGTTAGTTTTCATTTTGGTCAAGGCTGCATTGCAACCTAATCACATCATCTGCTAACGTTGCTGTTCGAAAATCAAAACATGTGTCCCACGCGCATTAATACTACACATATCAATTAGTATATGGAATGTGTCTTTCCGTTTGTAATCACGCAAAAATATACAAACTTTGAACTATCACAGATCAGTTTTACGCGGAAGTGTTCCGCCGTTTGATGGACAGAGTCCGCCCGGAGATCAAAACCAGTTAGATTCTTCACCGCGACAATACGCCTTCTCACACGTCGCTTACGGCGAAGAATTAAAATCTGACATGTCTCAAGACGTTACTACATATATATTTTAGGAATAATTAGGCATAACCTGAAAACTGCTCCGTCAATTTTGACGAGGTTTTCACAGTATAAAACATTATGTATGTCTGATTGTGCTGTCTGCCACATCTGCCACTAGAGCTAAAAATTGTCTCATTATATTATCTTCAAACTTTGCTGTTGAATATCTGGTACTCAAGAGTTATTTTCCAAAATTGTTTTTACTGCTAACACAAAACGCTCTCTGTCATGTGAAAAGCTGAGATAAATTCGATGACAACATGTACTCTGGCATTTTTTCATAATTATTAATTTACGTACTTTCCTCTTTACGTAGTTTCGGTCGTCAATGGGGTTTAAGGACTGAACAACCGAAATTTAAGGAAGGGGCAAGCAAGTAGATGCTTATTATTTCTACGAAATATGACGTATACAATATCTAGTTGGTAATGCATCTTTGATCTGGCATCATGAAATCCTGAAACTTGAGACTTACCACACATTTCAGATCGGATCCCAAGTTTTAAAACAGTGGAAACTCCAATGAAATCTTCTGAGTAATATTTGAGACTTTACTGGAAAATGTATACATGGTTTTCGTTTTATACACATAAAATTTTATAATTTATATAAATATATATATATATCTACCGAGGGTGGCGGGTGAACGGTTAACGTTCTGGCCTCACATTCGGGAGGACGCGGGTTCGAATCGCCGTCCGGGCATTCAGATTTGGGATTTCCATGGTTTCCCCAAATCATTCCAGGCGAATGCCGGGATGCTTCCTTCAAAAAGGCCATGGCCGAATTCCTTACCGTTCCTTGTTCCCACTCCCATCCCCAGGGCCCGCTCTAGCGGTTTTGCCGCCCCGGACAAATAGACAAATTGCCGCCCCTTAATATTACGTAGAATTATATATTTTTAATCGAATAAAATATTTTATTTTAATTTTAATAAAATCGTATATTCGCAAATAAAGTTATTGAATTTTGATCTAGCTGCACACAATATAGAAATTAATTCTGAAATATCTGTACATAGCCACAAATTAACCATATTTTTTTTTTACATTTTTAAATGCTATTACAGATGGATATTGTCACACAAACAATCTAAATGCCATTATTTTGAAAATTAAACGAGAGTACATCAAATACGCTAAAATCACAAAAAAAACTTTTTTCTTACTTTCAGTTTGCGAATTTTTTATTACATCTTTAAATTTACTTCATCAGCAATTTCATATTTAATTGCCAAAATGGCTAAATCATTAAATTATCAATTTCTTGGTTTTCGTAAAAGCTTAGCAAGGCGTCGTATACATCTCCCAAATGCCTCTATCCTACTCTCCCAACTAGTGTCACTCCATGTTTTCAAAGTTGAACCCTGAACATGCTTTAAAAGTATTGCCCATCGAAAAGTAGATGCCGAAATGAATAAATATATTTTTTGGACCATGTGGAAGAAATTGGTGGCTTCCAAGGATGCTTTTGCCATTAATAACAAGATTGAGAGAATGGCTACTACACGAAACATTGAATGCTCGCGAATTATATTGTTTAATTCTAGATTGCACTCCTGCTTTATTGCCCCTCATATTGGATTCGTTGTCAGTCACTGGCCTCTGATATCCTGAAAATTTAAACCCAAGTCATTAAGTTTTTTTTTTTTTTAACAGTTTAACGTCCCTTTTTAACAACGTGGTCTTTAGAGACGGGAAAGGATGGGGGCAAGGAATGGGAAGGAATTCGGCCATGGCCTTTTTAAGGAAGCATCCCGGCATTCACCTGGAGTGATTTGGGGAAACCATGGAAAACCCAAATCTGGATGCCCGGACGGGGATTCGAACCGCCGTCCTCCCGAATGCGAGGCCAGAACGCTAACCGTTACACCACCACGCTCGGTAAGTCATTAAGGTCTCCAACTATAATGTCAGACATTTGTTTTCCTGTGGATCTTTCGACTGGTAAGAAGCCTTAAAAGCTTTCATTAATTTTAATTTCAACATCAGGATTAAATTTATTAGTTGAAACATATCTGATTACAAGAGTAATTTGCTGTATCTTACTAAAGTCAGGAGTACAGTTTAAAATTGTGGAAAAATATTTGATATTTTTTTTATTTCATTAATAACATGAGACTTTACACTTTGATGCAGCAGATCTACTATCCCGGTTTGTATATTATTCCCAAGATATTCAGCTTTAGTCTCGACTTTTTAGAGCAACAACGCACGTGCTCTTCCATAATGGGATCGTATTCAGACAGTAACTCAACTATTTTTAAGAAATTGCCGTTATTATGCTCAAACAACTTTTACCAAGCATTTTGGTGATTACAACGATTCTTAGAAGCATCTCATTCTAATGAATTATTTCGGCATTAATAACTCTTTGAGTGGCAGCATCTACAGTTTTACAACAATTTAATCTTTCGTTCATTTATAGCCATGATTTTTGTGCCTGGATATGATTTTTCGAAATTTCATGCTCTCTTAAAGTTTCGCCGAGGTGCTTCCAATTTTTAAAACCCTCCTTTGAGAGAGAACTAACTAAACAGCCGAAAATTTTGCAACAGAAGCAGTAAACGTAGTTTTGTGAAAGATAGTAACTAATCTCGCAATATTTGCTCTCCGTTGCTTAAAATTCGTGCATAATATTTTGCGCTAAAATGTCGACCTGTGTCATTGGAAGGAAATTTGTAATTATGCAATAGTTTAGGTGGACCTTGCCTTACTAAAAAGCTTCTTACGGCGTCTCGTAAAATTCTTGGCCACAAAGTTTTAGAACGCCTTCTGAGTCTCACGTTGGTGTCAGTTTCAATTGGTTTAGAAACTTCGTTCATTTGTATGCTATTATTCTCTGACGATTCTGTACTTCTTTTGTATCCCGACCTGATATTGGATTCTAAGATTTGTTTTGGTAAACCCTGAATACAGTATATTTTTTTAACGCCCCAGATTGATTCTGCCTTTCCGCTTCCTTTCCCAACCTTCTTTTTTTGTACCGGTAACCAGATAGTTTTCTTTGACCATCAGACATTTTGGAAGAGGCACGCACGTAACTCAAACAATGTACACTATAAAATAATATAAAAAGTAAATATTTATCGTTGTTCTAGATAAGCTAAAACCATATTCTCAGTCGATATAAAAAATATTTATGCACAACACAAAATATTTCCATAACCTGTGAACATAAAGAAAGTCTAGAGTTACTACACAGTCAAAGCTTATTCGCGGAGGATACGATTCGTAAATTTGTTGCAAATGCAGAAACCATGTATAGGCCTACAGAATGGCAATTTCTATAGGCTTTAATGGAATACGTTCCAGGTTCACGAAAAAATAAAAAATGATGTTGTGGAGTGATTGTCGCGCAATGCACTTATTAAACCAACTGACAAAGTTATTCACATTCACTAAAATAGTTAATGAATTTAATTTTGTTGAAACGGTTTACAAATGCAGCAATTAGAGTATCTGGAAACCGTATTCGTATATATAATAAGCATCATGGGTTATTATATATTAGCAGTTGACATTCGAAATGGAATATGCTAATGGTATGTGAAGTAACTAATCGGTAATCAGCAGCTGTTAATATTATTTATTAATGATTGTAAGTACTGTCCCACTCCCACCAAACTACAGTATTTTCACAAACGATCAAAGCTAGCGTATGTAATTTAACCCAACCATAACACTTTCAATGCCTATATCTAATTATTACAACAAATCTGTGAGGCTCGGATTACGAGAAGAAATTATTATGCAAAACATTCCACTTCGATTTCCAATAACTAAGATCCATATTGATTTGGTTCTTCAATTCAATAAAATAAATACTCAGCATCTCCCGTCAAGCACTATCGATTCCGTGTTTTAGAGCGTAACTGCAATTGCTAAAAACACTCCTTTTCGCCGTGTCTAGTAACTTGTGGGCAGTATAACGTCGGGATCACTGCAGGTAGCAAAGGTCAAGTGTAACAGCCCCCCCCCTTTACCGCGCTTCCGGTGTGCGCTTTTGTCGTTGTGCGCGTATGTCGTTGTGCGCTTATGTCGTATATCCAACTAAATAACAGTTTAATCACAGATGTACTTACCTTTAGAAATTATAAAATCCTGAAGTAAATTTTATGAACTTCCACTTATCACTAATAACGTAATAGTAAGACTAATGCCGTTGTATAATGAAACCACCTTAATAATTAGTAATAATAAGCAAGTTGAGACAACAAAAGTCGAAACAGCGTTCTACTCGCGTGCTAAGGCCCAATTCACACAGAAGAGACGTGGCGCGGACTTCGGGCTGAGACATGGCGCGGGACGCGGCACATTTTGAAGTTGCTCCTATGGCGCAAGTCACACAGAGGCGGCTGGACAACGGCGCGCCCCTATGAGGACCGCGACCCGTCTTTTCGAAGTCTCTAGGGGCGCACACAAATAGCTAAGAACTGTAAGTTTTTAACGAACGAAAAAAAGGTATGTGGATTTTTTTTATTAATTGGGTATTTAACACATTAATATCATTAATATTTTTCTCATTCTCACACCGAAATGGCACCCCTAAATTTTAGCGCCCCGGGCAAATGCCCGGTTTGCCCCCCCCCTAGAGCGGGCCCTGCCATCCCACCTCTAATGACCTAGCTGTCGACGAGGCGTAAACCCCAAGCAAAAAGAAACTATATATATATATATATATATATATATATATATATATATATATATATATCTAATGGTGTATTCTGACATCACCTGTGATATATTTTTTTTTGTCCTCGAGTTATCGATAGTTCACTTCGCGTATTTTTATCTCTCCGTCCCCACCCTTTTCTCCAAGCCCAAGCCAGTCAACCGGTAAGCCTAGGCGAGCGCAAATCTTCATTCCTAAATGACCCATTTCTCTCTGCACGAATAAGGTAGTAAGCCGAAATATTGTACAATTGTGTTCATCTCATATTTTGTGTCTCCGCCACAGCTCTCCTGCCAATTTTGGTAAATGAATTTTCGTATCCTTTGTTATATGTTTACAGATTATTAGGCATGTTTTGGTAATGGTTTTTGAATGGCTGAAACACCTTTTCCCCTTCATTTAACTGATGTTAGTATATGAAAGATATGTAAAAATAGACTAACTGATTTTTTAAAATTTATTGTATGACGAATATAATTTTTTTTTACAATATATACAAAAGATATGGGCAAATCTGCTCGTCACAAGCTCATAACATCATATCACAATCTAGTGTTTGTGATTCATTCAATTGCTTTGATAGATGCATGGTGTATGTCATTTATTGTTCCTCTTTAAGCTCGAAGAGGAGTCAGAAAAGATGTGGTGGATTGACTGTAAGGTAGCTCCACAGTTGCAATTTGCAAAAATTGCAAGGGCACGCATTTATGTTAGGTTTCCTTTTGCTACGTAAAAATATGTATTTTTTGTGCTCTAGGCCCCTCATTTGTATGGTAGGGAGCAGGTGACCAAGTTCCAACGAGGATGGCAACCTGGCACACATACACTATAACAGAATGTCTAGTATTTCAATGGAGAGTTTTGTTTAGACATGCAATCGCGTACATTATGGAAAGTCATGTTTCGGCTTTTAAGGAACGGAGAAGCTGGAATAAATATCAGTTACTAGCTGACCCGGTGAACTTCGTAGTACCTATATATGTATAACGTATTGAGATGGCAGCACCTGACATTACCGATCAAAAACTCTTTATTGTCATGACTGTACAATAGTGTCTCTTTTGTGCACGTCACGGTTTATGCAGCTGTTCTACTACAGACACTTATGTCAACAAATAAGGTGCCTACAATTTTTTTTTCGGTCTGTACTATAATATGCTTTGCCCGTTTTGCAAAAAGTGGATCGAGCGGCAGGACAACCGAAGTTCATGTCCTAGTTGTTATAACATTTTGATACGTTGTGACGAATGTAAAACAATTATAATTTTATTTCAGATAGATATGTTTTAGTAACAACACCACATATACATTTCATATACACCCACACGCACACCCTCACACACATTCAGCATACTATATCTCACAATGTTTTAGTTACGTTTGGTTATTAAACGAAATTTGCTAACAAATCAAATTTTTTTATCTTCATTAAATACAACACAGTTATACACTTCATCAACTTAAAGCTTTCTGATAAACCATATTATTTGTCTTTTTTTGCGGTGCGTAAATATATAAACATGATGGTTTTCCGACGCGCGACGTATAATTGTCCATGCGCGAAACAGGGAAACTCCAAGTTGATTCCGCATACTTGCAACGACTGGCCTTGCGATTTATTTATCGTCATCGCAAAGGCCAGACGCACGGGAAATTGTAGATGGTTAAAATCTAATGGCAAATCCGTTGGAATCATCGGTACACGCGGGATCAAGACATCCTCCCCTTTGTATTTTCCCTTGAAGATCATGGCCTCGATCACGTTATTCATTAGCTTTTTCACAGCCAGTCTCGTTCCATTGCACAGTCGGGGTTGATTAATGTTATGCAGCATAATCACAACTGATCCTACTTTTAATTGAAAATTGTTGGGTGGTAGTCCAGCAATTCCGGTGAATATAAAAACTCGGGGGGATAGTTGACTACATTATCCTGGTTTGTAACTGTGTCAACTAATTTGTAAGAAAACAACTCTCCTGGAAGAAAATTCTGAATGGTCGCATTGAGATCATCGACATCTTTGTTTTTGGCCGCCAATATTGCTCGTTCACTCAACCAATTATTGTTACTGAACTGTTGTTCTATGTCCGTAAAAACACTGCGACCTTACCATTTCCAATATCTAATAACTGCTTCGAAAACACAATCGCAGTTTGATCTTGCAAAAACAATCGCATGTTAGTTGTTAATTAGAGTGTCTTTACATGCCGTCACAAATTAGGTGATTTTAGGCATGCGTTTAGTTCGTCAGCAACAGTTGATCAGGGAATAATTGGAAGAGTCTGACGAAAATCACCTGACAACAGAATCAGGCTTCACCAAAAATGTTTTGGTTGTCACGAAGATCTTTTAACGTTCTGTCCAGTGCCTCCAGTGACCTCTTGTGGGCCATCGTACATTCATCCCAAACGATCAATTTGCATATCTGTAGAATCTTCGCCATTGCCGACGCTGAAACGATTTCGATGATGCGTTCCACGTGTAATAGCGTGGCATATCAGCATACAGCAAAGTGCGAACGAAAACATCTGTTTGACAAACTGAGAAGAAACTTGTTAATGTGGTCGAAGGTGGACGTGCCGCTCTATCCGCCGCGTTCTCTTGATTGAAATACACTCGTTGTCCATTTTCTAGATGAAATGCCAAATGGACTACTGTAGGGTGTCTTTCGTGGATCGCAAATGAAAATATGCGCCAAATAGCTTCGTTGCTGCTTGTATAGCGACCCATCTGATACTGAGATACTTTGTTACAGTATTTTCCATGGCCACGTCGCTACCTTTTTTAACATATTTACATTTGTACTTTATCGAATTGACGGAGTTACAATATTCCACATTGATGTGAGCTTCTAAAGCTTTTGACAATATTGGCGAATACGGCACAATCCAACGATTGTCTACTTCAAAATCTTGTCCTTTTACCTTCACAACTACCCATCGCCCACTGTCCGCAACTGATCGCCGACGATACAATGGGTAACCGTCATTTACCGAGATGGTTTCAGCAATCAGGTCTCTCTGGTATCGCTTTGAGCACTTGCCGTCGACCATACAGGGTGAGTTGTTGTTGAAAACTCCGCAAGGTCCATGTATCATGTGTTTAGTTACAACTGCATGCAATTTTGGGTCAACTGTTTCATCGGGAATCTCATCTGAAATTATGGAATCAATTTCATCTGGCCTTATTTGGTCAACTAACCAAACTAATATGTGCGCATGTGGCAGACCACGCTTTTGCCACTCAACAGAGTACATCAAACAACGGACTTGGCCATACACACGATGCTTTATAATGAAATTCGTTAGAGAATTCAATTTTTGTTTAAAAACTCTGGCAGTGATGTCATGTCTATCAAGTTGTGTTTGGCTGTGTAGCAATTCCTTCTTGATTTCTATCCATTGTGGGTTACAAGTGAATGTAATTAATAGATCCTGGCGGCCATACTGTCTAACATGCGACATCGCATCTTGCGCGTACTAGTGAATGTGGCGCGGACTTCCAATGTAAGTGGCCGGCAAAATTGTCATTCTTCCCACATTATTTACGTTGCCATCGACATTAATAGCATCACGGAGATGAATGTATTCTTCAGATCGAAGCTGCCGTTGGTTCAGACGGATGTACGTCAATCGTTCAGACTCAATTTTGACATACACGTCAACTGGAAACTGAAGAAAAAGCCGTTGACACATCAAAATGTGATTTCTTCACCTTCACGGATCATAAGTCTGTATGAATAAAAATTCATAGCACTAACTTTTTTGATCGTTTCAGCACCTGGAATCGTAAATGATAAACAATTACATAGATATATTGAATTTTAAAATTATTATTTAATATCGTTTAATCTAGTTACCTGTTACTTGCTTAACCATTTTGATATTAAAATGGTATGTGTCTTCTCCCTGCCAGAAGATTAATGAATATTGTAATGCGTCATAACTTCTATGCGTTTTACACACACGTTTCAATTCATTGCTCCAGCGATGAAGCACGATATTTCTAGACTGCAAATTTTCTCCAACAACGACAATAGCCACTTTGTCGATTGTCGGAGAATTAAACCTCCTTGCATGCTCACCAGCAGGCGTTTTGTCAGCTCCAATGACGATATTATGGCTGTCCGATGGCATCCGATCCAATGCCATTTTGACTAAGTCAGTGTTCTGATGAAGAAACATTTGCAGTTCTTGGACAATGGTTCGCTTCACTGTTGGATTATGAGCACAACGCCTATCAACTTCGGCATCTTGATTGCCCATAAAATAAATTTGCAAGAATTGATGATCCGCATATGGCAGTGGCAGCAGCGCTCCCAGTAGGTGATAAATTTGTCCTTGTATCTGCAATTGTTTATGATCTTGTTAAATTATTTGAGATACAAATATATATTTTATCAAAAACAATTATGGCATATACCTTGAAAGTGGGCATGAAACTGTCCTGTACAATATGCATGGCACCAAACGACGTCTTTTGAAAGCAATTGTTATATTTTTGGATGTTGGCCAAAGTCATTTCCCATACTAGAAACTACCAACTGTAGCAATTTTACTTTACCACCAGCACAACATAATCCAGTCGATTAACCTCTGGATTTTAACGCTTTACAATATTGAAAAATGGTTGTCATTTCCCCAATTGTTACGGATTTATCGGCACAATAATCTATTTCCAGGTCGTAGTGGAATGCTACTCGTTTCAGGTTCACAAGAGCACTGCGTCTGCGGAATCGCTCTATTCCATTGTGTCGTGCTCGCTGTTGTTGTGTTTGGTATGCCCGAACTCGTTCCATTCTAAGCCTATCTACTTCATTATTATTCACTGTGGAACGCAATTTTGACATACCAATACGAATGTTATCATTATCTGTCTCTCGCTGATCATCAGTTCGGTTTGCACGCGAGGTAGCTCGTCGCACATTTGATTGACTTAGACTAAGTCAGGTCGTCTTCTCCTTGACATTTTAAAACAATAACAGTAAACAAAGTTCTCGCGCACTGAAAAACTTCCAAGTGGCACTATTTTGTATTTCTAAAATCTAAATACACGATAATCCAAATATTGTGGATATATGTTAAAGCACTTGCGTCAAAATGTGATCGCTGTGAACGGAGCGCATTACTGAGTAATCGACACTGAGGTACGGAATGCTGGTAATGTTCTAAAGAAGACTGAAGCTATGTATCGTTAAAATAAAACACAATATCGTCTTGTAGATAGCGTTTTATTTCATGATAGTCAATTGTTTAAGGCAGGTATGGGCAACCTTTGCTTAGCTGAGGGCGTAATTTCGGGACTTAATCAGGTCGCGGGCCGTAGGTAAGAAAGAAGTAGATACTAGTGAATAAAAAGGCGATAAAAATTCACACATATTTTATTTACTAAAATTGCAATAGGATAATCAAATATACAAAAAGCAAATGAAAATTAATGGGAGACTTGAGTTTCAAGCGTTATTTGAAATTTCTGAATCTCTCGCGGGCCGGATCCGGCCCGGGGGTTGCCCATATATGGTTTAAGGCATGCAGCGTTGCCAGAGAACAGTTTGTATTGGAAAAGTGCAGCCGACATTAGGTCAGTTACGAAGGTCACAGATATCTTAGTGGCAATCGGCTGGCCATATTGCGCCGAGAAAAGTCCAAAGATGGACAAAAATAGTGTTAGAATGGAATCCAAAAGATCACCACAAACCAAGAGGCAGACATTCGCAGGGCTTTAGGAATTAACTGGCAGAAGATTACCCAAGATCACAATGCTTTACTATTGCTAGACTTGAGTACACATATAGATTAAATGAATAAATTTGAAAGTTTGTATTAAAATTTTAATTACTGTTTCATTCAATTCCTACAATGGTCTTGGATATGCAATGTTTTTGGCGATTCCAGGTACACTGGCAAAAATTAAGTGGATATAAAGGGGAAGAGGGGTTGCTTTTTTGGAAACAATATTTAGGCAGTATTTTTCTGTATATTTTATAAGATACGTATGCAAATTTACATCAAAATCGGATAAAATCTGTGGAGTTTGTCTACACTAGGGGGATGTGAAGGGGATGAGGTGTTGCGTTTACGGAAACCACATATATATATATATATATATATATATAGACAATATTTTTCAATTTGTTTTTAAGTATACGTGCGCAAATTTTGGTAGAAATCTGTTGGGTTGTTTAAATTATGGGGAAGAGGGGGAATTTTATTTCCTAGGAACCACCTCCGAAACGCTCTCGACAACTCACCAAAGTTTCACCGTAAGGGGGCATCCATAAATTACGTGAGGTGAAATAGGGGGGGGGGCCGGCGAAATCTCACCAGATATCACCAGGGGGGAGGGGGGGTCACGGAAATCTCAGTGAGATTTTGCGAAAAATTTGGGGACAGTAGAGCCAAAAAAGGCCTACAATTTGCGCCAAAGTCGATTTTAGGAGGGTATTTCGCCAAAAAAGTTAGGGTGTGACCTAAAAAAAAAAAGTCTACAAAAGTTTCGAGGGCGATTTCTAGAGGGGGGGTTCTCACGGACCAGATCTCACCAGAGGGGGGGGGGGGGGGGGTCCGGCCAGATCTCACGAAATCTCACCAGGGGGGGGGGGGGTCCAGAAATCCGGAAAAACACCTCACGTAATTTGTGATGCCCCCTAATCGGATGAACGGTTTAGGAGCGCATAGAGGACAAACAAACTCACATTGATTTTTATATGTAAGAAGATTAAATTGTTGTTTTCAGCATTTTCCTCGCAATCTTTTTCATTTTTTCTCACCATTAAACATTCCCTGAACTTCAACCAATATTTCAAGATCAAAATAAGCAAAATCGGTCAAGCATTCCAGAGTTTCAGCGAGACAAACGAACAGCAATACATTTTTATATATAAGATAAACAACTGGTGGTCATCAGTTTTACTATGTAGTCGGATCCCTTCATGATTAAGAGTTTGCTTTACGGTGAACCTAATATAAAATTATTGAGTTTAGATGCGAGAGAAACTTTTATACACGGCTTAAATCTAAATCATTCGAATTTGTTTTTCAGTTTTATTTTCTTATATCTAGAACTGCATTTTCTAAAAAAAATAATAGTTGAATAGGTCCACGAGTGATCTAGGACTCAGCCCTTTACTCCGGGCATTATCCTGCATAACTTTTTTGAACAGTTAGGTCCGCAAGGCGCTAGGGGTGAGCTGCATTGCCAGAAAAGGAAAAATCATCCGACATTTGCCGTGTATCGTTACGGGAAAAAAAGCGTTGGATTTTTGGCAGTATGTTGGGTACCTGAGGGGTATATAGACCGTTTGGTCAGGGTTCAGTCAAGTACTCAGTCATTCGGAGAAATTACTTTTACAGTCAGTCAGGGAATTCAAATCGAGAGCTGAGGAAAGGGACCCCGGCCATCGCCACTTCTGACGATTCAGCCATAAGCACCAACATTCGGTATCTTGGGCCATAGTACACTGTACTAAGCTGTTATTCTCGGATAGGCATGCTTTCCACATAGGGAGCGTGCATAAACTACGTGGCTCGGTCTAGGGGAGGGAGAGAAGAGGGGTTGGCTGGAAAGCTACGCTGGGCTACATGGAGGAAGGGGGGATTCCGAGCCTGGCCACGTAGCTTTTCATTCATATTATTTGCCACAGTTAAAATGAGGCACAGAACACTCAACGGCATGTGGATATTTATTTCCAACATTTAATTATCTCTGTATGTAATTTAGAATAGTCTGACAAAAGAAAACAGTACAAAATGTCTTATGAAGTCAATAGGAAAAGAAAACTACTTACTACGGGGGGGGGGGGGGGGGAGGTAGAGGCAAAAGTCATGTCGGGCTACGTGGGAGGGGGGGAGGGGGTTCACAGCATGCCAAAATGGAGCAACGTGGTTTATGGATGCTCCCATACGGGCATTACAAATACACACTGTTATTCACAGCTAAGCTATGTTTCATTCGATAAATGTATTATTAGCAAATTCTTGCTCCGCGTTATAATTTGCTCAGGTCTTTCTCTCTTGTCAAGTCTCATTGGTTATTGATCCAACCTATCCACCCATCTTCTCATTACCGCTGGGGGAAATGGGTAATTGCGAGACCTTTATAACCTATGGACATTAACAAGGCACGCCTGTCAGAGGCTAGATCTTATCCTACCCACACTTTCGGGCGCATATTCTCCCAAAAAGGCCCGTAGTCAAGAGAAGACTGACGGCTAAGAAATGAGATAGGGTTTCATAAAGCTGAAGGTGTGGCTAGTCGAGGTGGTTTAGGCTGAGAAAGATTCATTGGAGGCAGAAAGCAGCAGAGGATGCTACGTAGGAAGTAGCAGCTAGTATTGATGACATCTGTGTCGGCAACAGAGTAGAGCATTGAGAAAGCGAGAAGCAAGGCGACGAGGCACAGGAAGGTGACTGACCATTGTGCCTCCATCGCAGGTGTGAGACGCAGAGGAACAACTCCAAGGACAATAGCAATCAGCAGTAACATCGAGCACTGTAGCCAAACGAGGCAAGCAGAGGTCGGATATGTTGAACAAGCCCACTACAATAGATTAGATATAATTGCAGGTTGAAACTGTGTTAGTAGTGTAAAAGGGAAATTTTGTGAAGAGAAAAGTCAGGGCGCAGGGAAAGAAAAAATTGGTATCAATGAGGAAGGGGGTGGAAGGAGTGTTTTATTTTCAGAGTATGTGGTATCCTGTAGGTGAAACATGGACAAGAAAGCTGTAAGTGAATACTTCAAATTTGCCACAGAGTGGCACAGAAGCATGGAGAAATCCATAAAGGGCAAAGTAGAGTTGAGATGCCAAGAAGTGGCATAGCAATAATAAAAAGAAAAAATGAAGAGTATGTGCCACAAGTAGCTTTATGAGTACAAAAGAGAAATGCAGAAAGCTGGGTATTGGATGTTTCAGGTTAAAAAAAAGAGAGAGAGAAAAAGAGAGAGAGAGAGAGAAGCTGTTTGCAGACCTTTGGCTGGGCAACTGGTATACCTCGTGTAAGATGATAAGCTCAGCACCAGGGTGAGTGCTAAACCAATCTGCCTTAGCTGTAACCGTGATTCTGCCTTCGTGCTTTGCAACATTAACTTGGCCATACCTAATTTGATTAAACCCCAAATTAGGAAAGGTAACAGTCAATAAAAGTCATTGATAAATGTTGATAGATGTTCACTATATTCTTCAATTTTAAACAAAGTCACAAAACTAAATTGGCAACAAAAATTGGCTCCAACGGATTTATTTACAGATTCGGTTAACACATTCGAGACAGACCAACCATACAACCCGTAACTAAATTTATAGTTACGTGAGGTGTTCTAGCTTCACCACACACTAGCCTCAAGTTCCACATGCTTGCTCAAGATCTGAATCTGCCCCGCTGTGCACCCAATTAGCGCCACAAAGAAGCGTAGTCACACTCTAACTGGATCTTGAAGACTGGGGTGAGGGAAGCCTAGGGCTGCTATATCTATAAAAACACATGGGAACACTTTGTCCTCCGGTTTCCCACGAAAGTAGTCTCGCGATTTGATCAATGTCGACCTTAAAGCTTGAAGATATCATCTCAGACTTATGACATTGATGACTTAAGATATTCCTATAGATATGAAATTTTTATAGTAGCTAGGATGATTAAAAAGTGTTAATTCTGATCCTTATAAAAAAATTTGTAGATTCAATAGTTTGGACGTCAAAAAATTATTTTCTGAGATTCCAAAACTTGTTCATAACTTCTACAATTTTACAGCTACAAAACTGAAATAACTTTTATTTTACTTCTAACTGATTTCTCTTTCATTTGATACTAAGCAAGCCATATTTACTATTTTCAAAATGGTGAAATAAAACTCTTCAACAAAAATATAATTTAACTAATTAATATTTCCTAAACTATCCTAAACTATCAATCTGAAAGTGGTTTGAAACAATTCTACATATTTCAAAATCACTACTGAATGATTTTGAAGTCGTTACGTCTTTTCTTCAATTTATTATGAATTTTTAAAGTAGACACTGCCTCAAGATGATGCAATAGAAAATACTGTCTTGTTCAGATTCTTTCTCAAAACTGTAAAAATCTGACTTCTAGCTTGAATTAACTTAGTAACTGACTCTAAAAATGATATGCAATGTGTGAGTGTAGGCTTTCCCGGCGAATAAATGACAACAAAATCTTCTCGGATTTTATTAAAAAGTGACAATACCAGGTATTCGTAACGGCAAGATCGCCGGTACATAATTGACCTGATGATGGCTGCTGAGCTAGTTGCCAAAAGCTTGTCACTTTTTAATAAAATCCGGCAGCAAACCCGAGAAGATTTGTTGTCATGATATGCAATGCTTTTCAATTTAACTCGCGGTTTTGAGAACAAATTTTGATACGCAGTTACCTTGCACTGGAGTGTTGGAAACCTAATCACCTTCAAAGTACTCTCCTTGGGACTCCACACACTTGTCCCAACAGTGCCGCCATTTTTGGAAGCATTCTGAGAAAGCCTCTTTCAGAATGAAGTTTAGCTCTGCTGTAGTTGCAGCCATAATATCGTCTCTTGTCTGAAATCACTTTCCTTTCAATTTCCTCTTGAGTTTGAGGAACAGCCAAAAGTCACAAGGGACCATATCAAGTGAAAATTGAGCGTGTTGAACTACTGAAGTCTTGTTTTTTGCCAAAAAAAAAAAAAGTCCAAATCAATTACGAGGAATGTGCTGGAGCATTGTCGTGATGGAGGCGCCAATTTCTGTTTACCACAACTCTGGTCTCTTGCACCTCACATCATCACGTAGGCAACGGAGCAGTAGGAATTTGGCCATGGCCTTTTTTTAAGGAAGCATCCCGACATTCACCTGGAGTGATTTGGGGAAACCATGGAAAACCCAAATCTGGATGCCCGGACAGGGTGTCCTCCCGAATGCGAGACCAGAACGTTAACCATTCACCCACCACGCTTGGTGGAATGCTTCCACTGTGACTGCTGGTTTTTGGTTCCTGGGTCGTACATGTACACCCAGGACTCGCCACCATTGATATGGTGTTCATGAAGCCAGGCTCACTGTTTGTTAAGTCCAGCATGTCCTGCGAGACTTCAAATCGAAGTTGCTTTTACACCACCATCAGCAGCTTTGCATGAATTTCACCGACACTCTCTTAATGGCCAAATCTTCAGTCACAATGGGATGTGCTGAAAAAGTGCTGATGCCCACCTTTTCCGCAACTTCTCGGATCACTACAGCGTCTACTTTGGCAATGACCCGATAATTTCAGAAAGTTGATGGCCGACCGGAGTGTGGCTCGCTCTCCACCGAGGTGTGGCCACCTTAAAACCAGTTGTACTACTTCTTAATCTGTATGAATCGCATAGCATTGTCACCGAAAGCTAACTGTATCTTTCAAATGGTTTCCTCTTGGCTGTCATCCAGTTTCTGGTAAAATTTGATGCTATAGCGCTGCTCCAGAAGTTCCGTCATTTTCCTTGCAATTAAAAACTGATGAGAGCACTACACACAACCTCACTCAGATACTGCTTACCAGCAACTGATGCTATCAACAGGCGGGAAAAAATTCATGCATTCTCACGAAGGTTCAAGGTCAGCTCATATAAGTGTGCTTACTTCAAATACGTAATGTTTTGCAAAAAAAAAAAGAGGAGGTCAGATACTTTTCTTACAGACCTCGTATGGCTACTATGGGGCTAGGCGGTGCAGTCCACCGGGGACCCTACACTCAGGGGGCCCCCAAGCATACCTCAAGGGGCCCCAAAGTGCAGTTTAGAGGGCCCACGAGTCCTCTCGGTAAACTGGCCACCTTTCTTTAGCTCCACCGTCGTCTAAAGGGGCCCCTGAGACACAGGAAGACCCCCACTAAGGGCCCTCACTGCTCAGGGGGGCCCCTAAGGACAACTCAAGGGCCCCCATATCCTCAGCTCAGGGAGTCTATACCAGCACACGAAGCAAAAAAAAAGGTCGCCCGTCTGGCCTGAGGGCCCAAAATACATTTTTTGCACTGGGGCCCTTGTTGACCTAGCTACGCTACTGCTCGTATATGCCGTAAGACAGTGGCACAAAGAGCGATATGGCAGAGTAAAAGGTGAATCGAATATGCAAGGAAGGCATAAATTAAGATTGGGAGTCACAATAGGCACAGAGAAATAAATATCATTTGAAGGAGCGAATAGATCAGTATACGGGAATAAACAGGAAGTTTCAGTGAAAAAAGGTGGGGTAAATGAAATGTTCAATGTGTAAAAATAATAACAAGTCGAGAAAATTAGAACGCCACAAATAAAAAGGGGAGAGGATGTACATTTCGAGGTATCATAATTAGTAAGCTGTGAGCAAATAGAAGATATAGAAATCAGATTGGAGTTACCACCATGTAAAATAATTGTGAGATCATAATTAAACAAAGGAAGAAGGAAATTGCTTTAGGCAATATAAATTACAAGGAAAGAGAAAATAACTCATCACTCACCAAAGTTGAAGGCAGCGACGGGAGAAGAACATACATCACAAACACAAAAATACACAATATATCAGTCTATTCATGCCAGAGAGAATGAATCATGTGGCTTGGGAGGTGTGCACATGCCGAAGTTTCCAACACGACTGAGTGGATTATCGATATGGCGGTGGGACTGAGATGTTATATATAAATATGCATATCGCAGAAGGTGATAGAAATAGTAATATAGCAAAAGGGTACGGAATGTAGAGACGAAAACTAAAATTAGGGAAATAAATACAGATAGATAAATTTTGAAAAGAAAGAATTATTGATAGTAATGAGTGAGGAATTTTATCGGTGGTTAAGGCTGGGTGGGTGTCCGGTATCTAGGATATTTTGGTATGCAAGTTCCCATATATGAAGTTCTGAGGCTGCGGTGGTTTCGGGGAAATCCCCAATTGCTATAATGGTGAAACATTCATTGAAGCTGTTGGAATTGTGGTAGTTAGCATGTTGTGGTATTGGGAGATATAAATTGTAGGTGTGGACAGTTTGCCTGTGGCTATTCATTCTGGTCGAAAGTTGTTGTCTAGTCAGGCCTATATAGGAACTAGTGCTTTGGCGGATAGTTAGCTGGTATATGATGTGGGTTGTGGAGCATGTGGCAAGTCCAGTGATGGCGAAGGTTTCCCCTGTGACAGGGTTGCAATATGTAGTAGTGGGAGGATGTGTGTTGCAGGTTTTGCAGTGAGGTCTATTACATGGAAAAGATTCATAAGGTGTTTTGGGAGAGTCAGATGAAGGGTATTTGTGAACCAAGATGTTTTTGAGGTTAGGTTTTTTTGTTTTTTGTCTTTTGTTTTTTCTTCTGCTTAACGTCTCTCTAACAGCGAGGTCTTTAGAGACGGGAAAGGTTGGGAGGCAAGGAAAGGGAAGGAATTTGGCCATGGCCTTTTGAAGGAAGCATCCCGGCATTTGCCTGGAGTGATTTGGGAAACCATGGAAAACCCAAATCTGAATGCCCGGACGGGGATTTGAACCACCGTCCTCCCGAATGCGAGGCCAGAACGCTAGCCGTTACACCACCACGCTCGGTTTGATGTTAGGTGATCTGCTGAAAGAAGTACGGGGAACAGTTGGCAGAATCTTTGGCAAGTGCGTGCGCATTTCTGGAAAGGATTGAAAGAGGTCACGCCCCTGTTGTAGGATTCGATTGATGGATTCGAGGCCAGGTGACAACTGGGTGATAAAGACAGGGCTGTGGTTGGATTCTAGAGGTACTGGGCGGGAGTGGTTACATGGAGGGTAGGTGATTGCACGCGTGATTTGTTTATGTACAAGGTCTGCTGGGTACTCTCAGAACCTATCCCAAGCCCTTATTTCCCGCTCCTACCCAGCAGACCTTGTACATAAACAAATCATGCATGTAGTCATCCACCCTCCACGTAATGAGGCTGAAACTAATTGTAACGAAAAGGGTCTTGTATAGAGATAGTGTACCGTCAATTTGGGTGAAAATCTTTTATGACATAGTCAGAAGAACTTGTTAGTAGAAAATAAATTCTGCTTGTTTCCCGGCAGAGATCAGTATTGTAGGTTTCACATCCAACTGTGAGTTGTTGAAGTGAGGTTCATTTAGGTTATTGTTGTACTAATATTGTTGAGCACATTTGCACTAGTGTATTTATTCTCCAAACTCTTACTCGTTGGGCCTTCATTACTGGAATAAACAGGTAAATGTTGGCTCTGTTTTTTTTTTTCAAGTGATTCATTGTAAAAAAATTCCAATTTTAATAATTTACATTTAAATTTTTCCTGATGTTAGAAAAAAAATGGTTATGATGACTTTGTTCCACATTGTCAGAAGAGTTTCTTCTGCACGTTTTCCAATGTTATTGTGATGAAGACAACTGATAAAACAGCAGATTCTAGAACAGGTTATCATTTGCGAATGTGATGATGATGAGACAGCTGAAGCAGCAACAATGAAAAAGTGTGAAAAATCATGGAAGAGGCCTGAACCTACCAAAACCAATAGACTCTAGTTGTCATACTATTGCTTATAAGTGAAAGGATGGACTGAAGAAATAGGCGAGACAAAACTAAACTCTTGTCCAAAACCAGAATATTCTGTAAAGTTCAAGAATTGGTTGGCCTTCAGTAATTCGATGAAGACGTTTATTCTGTTTGCTTTCTTTTTTAAAATCTTAATTTCTTATTAATGTTTGATATGAGAATGTGTTCAATTTGCAAAATGTAGTGCAAAAATTGTGTAAGTTTCACGAAACAGTTTAAGTTTTTTTGTTTGTTTAATCACAGCATTTTTGAAAAAATAAATATTTATTGGTTTTGTATATTGCTCTTGGATCACTTTCACAATGGACCTGGTTATAATGTGGCAGCCACATGTTTTAACGGAAAATCAAGGTATTTCTCAATGATACATATGACTGACTTTACTCCATTAAAAAAAAAAATTAAATTAAAATATAAAAATCATAAAAATAAACTCTATTGGTAATATTCTACTTTTTAAAAGCCTATTGAACTCAGATACTAAAATCTGTATTTTATATTGACATTAACAGTGCAAAAAAAAATCATTTTCTGAAAACTCTAAAAAATATGGTGCAAAGTAACCCCCACTTACCGTAGTAGACAATAAATAAAAGTGCAAGGGATCATAGAGAAAAATATAAAAATAGTAGGAACAGAGTTACATTGCTAAGAAATAATTTAGGACAAAGAAAGAGAATGTTAGTTCAAGGCCCCCAGTCCCCAAATAATAATTATGATAGAGGAGCATCAACACGTCTGAATATAAGTTGGGAGGCTACAATAAAGGGACTCAGATAAAGCATTTATGATTAGTAAAATGTTGGTATAGTGGGATTCATGTGAAGAATAATGAACTCTATCAAATATGAGGTTGGGAAAAAAGAAAAATTTGAGTGATACATTGGCCACAGTATTGGTGTTAAGTCCGTTTGTTGTTACCACATGTATTTGTGCACAGGACCCTGATTGTTCATTTGGGCTCACAAATTTTTTAAAACATTTTTAAAGTAATAGCATTTTCACTCAGTTAAGAAACAATGACTTGTTATATTTACATCTACATTTGGAGAACTGTAGTGTGCAAAGTGCCATAAACATAATACAATAACAAACAAAGAATTTAATGTTCAGAAATAAGTGTAAAGATTATGGTGAGAAAATATTAATCCAAAAATATATTATATCTCTTGTGGCTACCAGCATATCCTGTTTTAAGACTATTTAAGGAGATAACAGAGGAATCATGAGCTGGTAGATACAATAAATTTCCAAGAAGGCACCACTTACACAGGTTTTTAACTTATTAATACAACAGGCATGGAAAGTATCTTGATTATGCAAGCATTATCAATGTTATTTTAATGATTGTGGAGGCTGCCAGCTTCTTGATATGGTCAGAATGTTGTCTATTACAGCTAAAATCACCAAAACTGAATAGAAAGTGTTAACGGAATACATATAATTTAGATTCTATTGCCCAACAGCAAAATGTAAACACCAAAAATACTGTATACATCTAACCAGACTAGAATAAAATATTATTGCTACTTAAAAATAAAACTATGTTAGGATTCATAACTGTATTAGCAAAATCTGAATTGTAACATATCCAAATATCAAAATGTATAACAAGGATACACAAAATTTGTTGTGCCAACAAATGTTCCAGCAAAATTCTTCTGACTGGAAATGTGTCAAGGAGTGATTTATTTATTGATTAATAGGCAAGTTGTATAAACTCGCACCTCTCCCTCCAAAAAAATAAAATCAATGTGGAGGCTCAGTATCAGGAAAAAGTTAGCAAGACCAAATAATAGCCTGTACACAATCCTTAGCAAATTGTTACATTGCATTTGATGTCCATCCCCGATGTGGCCCTAGACAAATGAGATTAGCCACTGGCATAACAATAACTGAAGGATGTTGGCTGGCTAGAATATTGTTAAATGCAGTTCACTAAACTAAATGGGTGGATGATGGTGTTATTTCAGAAATTACCTGTAAGTTTGTGAATCTATATGGGTGAAAGATTTTACGGCTGGCTGAGAATTACTCCTGGCCAACATGAGGGTCATCTACATTGAAATGGAAAAAAAGGAGGACCTCAGGAGGTCAGTAGGTCTGTGTTGATCTGAAATGTGTCAGCATATTTTTGACATTTGGGAGCCGGAGAGCTGTGGTTCATTGCACATAACCTTTTGTAGCGTTTTCCAACAATCAAACATTTAACATCTGTACCAGATTTTTCAGTAATAATGTTCAGCTAGATCAATTCCTGCTCGCAACTAGAACTTGATTGCTACAAGAAATTTCATAAAGAAGTTTTGTTACTTTCAGATTGCCAACAATATTCTGAATCTGTTTTTCTTTTCTCGTGCCAAGTTTCTGCCAGTAAAGCCTGGTGTTGTGAAACCACTCTTTGGTTTGAATTTCCATTCAAATTCCTGACATTCATTCAATCATATATAATTATGACTACCTCCCTTCTTTTGCTCCTATAGGCAAAGAATTTAGCTGTTCGGAACCAGAGTGGTACACTGTTGCAGGTCATATTACTTGAAGTTGTAACAAGATAGAGATACCACTGAGACTATCAATATTTTTTTTACCACAGAATGGACAAAATTCTGAAAATAATTACAGTATAAAAATGATGAAGGGAGAGTAATTACCGATTGAAAGGCTAGTCTGAAAATTGCTGGGTTTTGTAGATATGGTTTCCATTATTTATGTAAAGTAAAAAAAAAAAAAAGAATAAAAATTCAATGGACTATAGCAGGGAGTGCAAACATATTCAATTTATGTTTCCTCTTAAAAATTACGAACTACAGTAATATTGAACAAACAAAAAAGGAAACTGCTTTAGACAATATAATTGCAAGGAAAGGGAAAATGACTCATCACTCACCAAAGTTGAAGGCAGTGACGAGAGAAGAACATATATTACGAACACACAAATAAACTCAATATTTCGGTTATTAAACCTTATTCATGACGGAGAAAATGAGTCATGAGGCTCGGGAGGTGTGCACATGCCGAGGGTTGCTACATGACTAGGTGGATTATCAATATGGCGGTGGGACTGAGATATTGTATATAAATATGTTAATCACAGATGGTGGTACAACTAATACTAAACAAAAAAAAGGGGGAAGGGGAATAGAGTAAATAAATATGGACGGATAAAATTTGAAAAATAAAATAAGGTAATTGGTTAAATGACAATAATGCTACAACTAATCCTATTAATAATGAGTGATGCGTCAAGGAAAGGAATTCAACCACAGATAAAATTCCTTACATAAAACTTACATAAATATATATAAGTTGCTCATATGAAGAAAAATTAAAAATGCACTTTATCTCTCATAATACTGCTACTCATACAAATCACGAACTTGATTAAGCTTGGCATATACTTTGTTAACATTAAGATACATGACAAATAAAGGAAATAAAAATAAGAATAATTAAACGTTTAATTTGGATATTTACAACAATATACAAATAAACTTATCCACAATAATTTTTCAAAAAAGAAAATATGCTAGAATTATTGTACAAGTCTTTGATTTCTAAAATGAGAATCTCAGAAACAACTTTAGAAAATGAAAATATCTGTGGGCTCAATGATATAAAATACCTTCTTCAAGATGACATTTTCAGGTAACAAATAATTTTGTAATTTTAAAACACGGAACTCCTTTACACAAGTTTATCACGGCACTGAGGGAACCAACACATAAGTAAACACGACAGGAGTTTTATACACTTTTGTGTTATTTTGGGGGAAAAGACAGAAAATCTTTTAATTTGGGACCATGTCTGCCAAGAGGGTCATCTGGGAACATCAGTAAATCTCCAACCCAAGTAAACATCAGCAACCTGAAAAAAAAGAGAAAACTAATTCCCAATTTAGACACATCACAATTGTTAATTACTTTTCTGATTTGTCTAAAGAATTTGGCTTGGTTAGATAACTATATCACATAAACATGCAGCTGTAAATGTGGTGAAGATGAAGAAAGGTCACAAAAACTTATTGAATATGGTTTTTCTTTCATGCTAGTTGTATAAGGTGGAAAGAAAAAGAAACTTATTGGAAACGGCTCAACTATGAGAGATTGCAACTTAAAACTGGAAACTATGCAAATTTATTCGTATTTTCTTCAGCAAAGCTGTGTTTCTAATAATCTATGAAGAAACTGGAAGAAATTTAGCTTGTGTAGTAATGAATCGGGAAGGAAAGGGAGGAGAAAAAACCTTCTCTTAGAATGAAGTAAATTGACAGAAAATGTGTTCAGGGGTATTACATAATGAAACACAATATATTACATGTGGATCATATATATGACTCATTTTTTGCCATGTGTGTTAAAGAGGAACCATACTGGACATGGGGAGGTACAATAACAGATCCAGGTTCAATTCTCATAATATTTTAGTAACAGGTTTCTTTTTTAAAAAACCAACTCCAAAAAAAGGAGATTCTCAATTCATCTGTATTTATTTATTTATTTTTTTGTAAGTAAGCGATATCTTCGCCAATTTTGAACCGATATAATTGAAATTTCTTTAGTGGATAGGGTATACCTCCAAAGTGGTCCCATATGAATTTCATTGAGAAACCACCCCTTTATTTTTTATACAAATCCACATTTTCTTATCCATTTCGATGGAACTTTGTGAAAAATAAAGAGAAAAATACTGTTAATATTTGCCAATTTTCTTTATACAAAGCTAAAATTGACACCATTTAACTAATCTCCATTAAAGTTGGCATGTACATGTAACTTTTCATGTAGAAGGTATCTGGCAAAAAAAAAAAAAAAAAAAAAAAAAAAAAAAAAATTGCACATGTATACTTTAAATCAAAGAGAAAAATCCTGTCAAGATTTGGTCTGCCAAAGCTCAACCCCTCTCCCTCCTTCCACCCCCTTAATTTTTGTCAAGGTTCTTTATAAAAGCTACAGTCAACATCGTTTGACCGATTAACTTCAAAGTTGGCATACACATGTAATTTTTCATGGAGCAGGTTTTTGATAAAAAAAACACCCCTCTCCACCACTTAATTTTTATACAAACCCAAATTTTTTATATTTATTTTGATGGAACTTCACACACGTATACTTTAAAACAAATAGAAAAAGAAAAATGCCGTGCACATAACTTTCACAAAAATGCAAACCCCATCCCCCTTTCTACTCCTTTAATTACTGTCAATGTTCTTTGTATAAAGCTACAGTTTCTATCTAAGCTGTCTCTCCAATAACACTATCTGCCTCACAACATGATGTAAAATATTTGATTTTTTTTCCATACTTTCCGTTTCGCCTCGAACACCAAATAAAGTTCAGTATGAACTTGTAAATTTTCATCAGGGGTTCGGTCGGTTCAAATATCTCTCCACAACTTGCAAACTTTGGTAAAGTGTGTTCGATTTGCCAACTCAACTGTTAAGTGCATATTTGAAATTTTGAACTTGTGATTTTCTTAAAATAAACCTTGGAATTTTCAGAAAGTGAATTTTTATCATTTTGTAGTGATCTTGCAACCTTTTCTCTATTTGTGGGTTAACAAATATTGTGGCGACCTTAAGCATTTAAGTTGAGTTATCCGGCTACATGGTCAAGTCAAAATTATTTCGTGAATTTTCCATAGAACTTTGAGTCAACATCAAGAGTAAGTTGAGGCACTAAGGCGATTCTACAGCCCCGATATCAGCCTTGGGTCTTACAGTGTCTTACAGGTATGAAAAGGTACCAGGCAAAAACTACCACATCAATTTTGATTGTGTTTTCAAATTTTTTAGAGCTAATGGACCGGGCCAGAATCTGCGGAAACAGCTAATGACTTATATATACTGAGAGACGGACGAAGTAAATGAAATCATTTCTATGGAAAAATTATGGGCCATGGATCGCAATGTAGTTTAGATGTTCACTTCTTTCATAAAAAAAAAGTCAAAAGTTATGAGCATGAGTATTATATAATTTACTGCAAGCAAAATCACCAAATTATTAACATCTTTGACAATTTTCAAGAAAGGTGATCTAAGTGATCCTGGATACTATTGTCCCATATCTATAACATCTGTTTGTAGTAGAGTTATGGAGCATATTATATGCTCGAACAATATGAATTTTCTAGATGATAATAATTTGCTTACTACAAATCAACATGGATTTCGGAAGAAAATATCATGTGAAACACAGCTGGCCCTATTTACACAAGATGTAATGAAAGTTATTGATGCAGGTTCACAAGTAGAGGCAATTTTTTTTAGATTTTCAGAAAGTCTTTGACTCTGTGCCACACAACCGCCTTTTAGCTTTGTGAATGGATAAAGGATTTTCTAACTGGTTGGTCGCAGTATGTCGTCGTTGAAGGAGAAAGTTATTCTAATCTAGATGTTACATTGGGTGTACCTCACGGAAGTGTAATAGGACCACTTCTTTTCTTAATTTTTATAAACGATCTCGGAGAAAAAAGTGAAAAGCCTTTTTAGATTGTTTGCTGATGATGCGGTTATTTATAGGGAAGTAAGGAATTTGGCTGATTGCTTAGAAATTCAGCGTGATCTAGATATTATTTTGGCATGGTGCGCTGAGTGGCAACTTACGCTAAATTGTAAAAAGTGCAAGACAATGAGCATAACTAACAAAAAGAATCCAATTGTTCAGAAATACGAGTTAAACAATTCATTTATAGATTTGGTTGATTCTATGAAATATTTGGGAGTAACAGTACAAATGAACATGAAATGGGACATACACATTAATTCGTTAGTAGGTATAGCTAATTCTAGGCTGCGATTCATAGGTCAAATCTTGAAAAATGGCAATGAACAAAGGAGATAGCGTACAAATCTCTTGTGCATCCACATTTGGACTATTGTTGTGCCCTTTGGGTTCTGTTTCATAAGGGGTTGATCGAAAGTATAGAGAAAGTACAGAGAAGAGCCGCTTGATTCGTGACCGCTTGCTACAGTCCTTATGAAAGCGTCACAGAACTGATTAGTAGACTAGGCTGGGAGTCCCTGGTATATAGACGATGTACAGGGGCGTAGCTACTATGGGGCTAGGCGGTGCAGTGCACCGGGACCCCTGCGCTCAGGGGGCCCCCAAACGCAGTTCAGAGGCCCACAAGCCTTCATGGCAAACTGGCGACCTTTTTTTTTTTTAGCTCTACAGGCGTCTAAGGGCCCCCCTGTGACACAGGAAGTCCCTCACTAAGGGCCCCCAACCATTGCTCAGGGGGCCTCTAAGCACAACTCAAGGGCCCCGTCCACAGCTCAGGGGGCCCTTACCAATAACACAAAGCAAAAAAAGGTCGCCCATCTGGCCTAAGGCACAAAATAATTTTTTTTGCACCGGGGCCCTTGTTGACCTAGCTACGCCACTGACGATGCACGTTTTGTTTAAACTTATTTGTAAACATGTGTACTCCCACTTTCACTTACGACTGTAGTGAAATACTTCGTCCACCAACCTATTTGAGCCGGAATGACAAGGAAAGATAAAATTAGAGAAATAAGGTGCCACATTGATTCTTATATGAATTCATTTTTCCCTCGTACCATTAGGCATTGGAATGCACAACAAAGATATTAGCTTTGGTGCCGAGCACCCTCTGCCACCCACAATTTTGTGAATTGCAGAGTATATATGTAGATGTAGACAGTTACACAATCTGCCTCTGATATGACATGTTTTGCAATCCTCACTGAATGCTGTACAATGTTAACTAAAAATGTTAATGTGTGATTCTTCTTCCCTACATGTCATATGGATTCACATTTTTTTTTTTGATGAAAGATGCCTACAATAAACATCAACAGGTAGCAATACACATTTATTATGTGCAAATGTTCTGTGATAATATCGTCCAAGGAATGCAAGTACAAATTTTGTCTGCTGTTCAAACCACAGCCAGTTCTTTTTATCAACTAGCACTCAAACCCTAATTCTGTAATGTTTATTTGTGTTTAATTTATCACCATTAAGTTGGAACTTTGAGTTTATGATGATAACAACACGCAACCAAGGAAATCAAAAAGTAACTAGGAATCCTAAAACCTTATCCTACACTGTGTAAATTATAACAGTCAATCCATTGTGCGTTATGCTTTAACATGTTGGGTGTCATTCTGGTCCAGGCTGCATTTTCAACCCAACCACAAACTTCGATAATGTTTCCAATTGAAAATCACAGCTTCTGTCACATGTTAATTAAAACATTCACTGTTTCACAATCGGAACTACACCCACTGGAACTACTTACATGCAACTGAAACAATTACATTCAAGCCTCTCCAATTTAAAATTTCATAATAGAATAAAATTGGTAAAGAATTTCTACATATACCAAAGCACACAGGGTGAAGCAGCAGGCAAATACTAGTTTAAAGTATAAAAACGCATTTAATTGAATATTGATGATCAAAACTGCAACTATGTCACATATCGGTACAATCAAATGTAGTGTTCCTGTTGGAAGGAGGGCTAGAGGAGGGGTTGTGCGGGAAAAAAAGTGGATATCATCTCAGGTTGAGACTGGGCATTACTGGGTTAATACTGGTAAGCCCACCCTCACTGTACTGCTTCTAACTGGGAGAACAATAACAGCACAAAAAGCGACGAAGGAACTAAAATTACTGGTGTTATGTTTAATTGTCAGCAGATGGATCCAGGTTTTGTGTGAATACCAATTTATTGATAATTAGCCTTCATTGGACCAAAGTAAGAAGTTGGATAGTTCAAATTAGTAAATAATAGGGAAGGTTTCATATGTCCCTGGTCCTATTACTGAGAAGCGTTCTCCAACTGTAAGGATGGTTAAGGCCAGTGGATGTAGGGTATATTAAGCGTCTTACAGTATTTTTAGTTAAATGGTTGAATCCTTGCGGCTGGCTTGTTGGTACTTTTGTTGTTGTTCGGGCTTCAGGGCATGTGTGCATGGTGATCATTAGTATCCTAACAAGACACTAAAACAAAAATTTAGCTAAAAATTTGTTTTCAACATGGCTGACTGTGTAAGACTCAATTATAAAAAGGTTAATCAATAAAATTTTTGGCTGGTTCTAGAGTGCCAATCAAATGTAAAAAACATTTAGGACATACAAGTATATGAGGTGTGTGAGAAAAGTAATGAGATTGGTAACACTGTGAGTGATCTGGCAAAGCTGTGTCTACTGATCTTTGCTACTCCGGTTTGTTCATCCCATCCACATGCTCAGTTCGAGTTTCAACTCTGTTCAGTCAACATATTATTTTTGACAGCGCCATCAGTGAAATTGTGTTTTTGTTGCGAGTTATGAAAATAGAGAATTGGAATTTAGAACAACCTAGAGCAATCAAGTTTTGTGTTAAACTTGTGGAATCCAGGAGTGTGAAAAGTTGAAACAGGCCAATGGGGAACGCTGCTTGTCAACAGCACAAGTTTTCTGCTGACACAAATCATTTTTGGAAGGCCGAGAACACATTGAAGATCAAGCGCACTCAGGAAGACCTTCAACTTCAAAAACTGATGGAAATGTTGAGTGTGTGAGGGCTCTTGTGAGATCAGACCATCGCTTAACAATAAGGATGAATGAACAGTTAAATTTAAACACTTTCACTGTACATCAAATTTTGACAAACGATTTGGTGGACACTGAAGACAAGTAGATGCTTCAGCCATGACAATGCCCCGTGTCATACGGCTTTTCTATCAGTGAATTTTTGACCTCAAAACCTCTTCATGACTTTTCCTTTTCCCACAATACAAACATGTCTTAAAAGGTGTCATTGTGGAACCCTCAAAAGACTGTGACCGACCAGTTAACAGCCCTAGCAGCTGAAGTCTTCCAGCGCTGCTACCAAGAGTGGAGCAACGACTCTGCCAGTGTATAGCTGCCCAAGGGAACTACATAGAAGGGGATAATATAGTTGTTTGAAAAAAAAAAAACTTTCGTACGTAAAAAATCAGTCTCATTACTTATCCCACACGCCTCGTAAAATCTAAAAAGCCAAAACATTTATAACACCAGAATATTTGACTGTACAGGGGTCACCCATCCTTCAAAAAAATTATGGTGATCTGTCCAAGATTAGGGGAGCCAAACTAGACAGCAATAAAAATGTGAAGTTTTTTTTGCAACATTGCTATTGTTGTTTAAAATAATGGATCTTTGGCTAGTCTAACATCTGTCTTTAACACAGCAAACAAAACTTAGTCTCTTAAAATTTGGCATACTGTTAAAGGTGTATCAAGTTGATTGAGAAGTACCCAACCTTTTATACTCAGAAAAACAGTGTTCCTCAATAGTCAGTTTTAAGTGTGACCCTTTTCACTGATGCTATCAATACAAACTCTGCCATCTTAAGTAAGACTATGGAAAAAGTCCTTATTAGAGGACTACTATGCTATTATTTTGTTTGTCCTCTAGCCTTCAAGTTCACACAACAAGTTCACAGAACTCTGATGGATCTGGAGAGAAGTGAAATCAACACTAGAAAGTTGCCCAAGGCAGTCTGGGCTGAACTGATATATACTGGCCACAGCAAGGCTAAGACTATATATGAACTATGAGTTGGCAGAGTGCCCAGTGCTACTCATATTAAGGCAACAAGATGTCAACATTTATGCAACAGCCTAAGCAAAAATGCCATCCAAAACTATCTGATAGGGCCAAGTGAGAATTATTACTTGGATACACATTGTACCACATGGGTATAGAGTTTAGATGCCAGAAACTTGACAGATTAGAGTGTCGTGCAACTATGCATTCAAAGAAAGTGCAAGAGAAAAGGTAGGAAATGTGAGCAAACCCAACCAGATTACATTCAAACTATGAAGAAGTATTGTTATTTGTCTCCAGTAACAGAACATATTTACACAGCAGCCTTGACAACAATACTATAAGATAAAACAATTTCCAGATAGGAAAAGTAGCAGCTTTGGATACACACGAAGCAAGTGAGAATGAAGAGCCACTGTTTGTATGACCAAACTAGAGAAACAAGAAGAGATCTGCAGAGTCTAAAACAAATCAGGAAAAGCAACAAAGTGTGAGTCTTAGAGAAACGTATTCTATGAAGATAAAGAATTGAACCAGTATCATGCAGTTTCTACAAATTGCATCAAAGAATCGTCAACATTTATTGTGCTGAAGCAATACAAAGTTTTGGAGCAATGAATGAAGAAATGGAATCGTTGAAGGAACACAACACTTAGTCACTGCTTGAACAATTCATAATGCAACTATCATTTATTATAAGTGCACATTTACACAGAAGGCAGCAGTGAAAATGAAATGCTTTAAAACACACTTAATTGTAAAAAATCTCTCTCCAAAAAGGGAAATAAATTATAAATTAGTATATGTGTCACTATCAGGTTTCAAAACTCTCAGAATACCTGCTGTTCTCAGCATTCAAAATAAATGGTTCATGGACCAATATGATATTAAATTTGCTTCTTTACACAGTGATTTTAAGGAAACTGTATATGGAGCAATCAGAAGTGTTTATACAAAATAAAAACAGGTTTCTAAATTGCATAAATCCATACATGGTTTGAAGCAAAGTAGAAGATGCTGGAATAAATACCTCAACACTTCGAAAAACTGGACTCATTCATAAAACAATCAATCTGATACAGTGGAAGCAAAGCGTGTATTAAGTGTTTATGGTATTGTATATTTGCAATAATAGAAGAAGAACTAACAAGACATAAAACTAAGCTAGTTTCAGGGAAATGCTTTGAAATTAAGCATCTAAAAACTATCTCACATTTACTAGGAGTGCCAGTCAACAAGAAAAAGGATAACAGCATCACCCTTTCAAAATAAAAATACAACAAAAAAGTATTGAATGATTGTGGACTACAAAACACTTAAGCTGCTTATTTGCCATACTTATTTCAGAATAAGCTGGCTTATATGTTTACACTGAGGCAATAACTGGTGCAAGTTATGGAGATGCACTTTCTTCTGACAGAAGTGTCATTTCTACACTTAGAAAAAATGTCACACATGTTTACAAGGCACATATAGGTAGATGTTGCAACAATCAAGAAAAACTACTAGTCAAACAGACCTGCTTTTACAGTTTTGTTACTTCTTTCAAGCAAATGAAGAGAGGTAAAATGAATGTTTGGACAAGAGAATGGATATTACGAAGGGGTAAACTGAGTGGTCATCAGACATTATTACCTGATTTGAGGTTATAGGATATTTCACCGACTGATAACTTTCTGTGAATGATGGCAGGAGATTTTGAGTACTTTATAGAACTAGCAGGAGCAAATATTACAAAAAATTACACTAATATGCACCAGTCTATTACAGCACGTGAAAGCCGTTAATGACTCAAAGTTATCATATTAAAAGTCATGTATTTTTGCATACTTGTAAAGTAAAAAGAAAATCATTAAGTAATTTACACGAGAAGTATCGTGGCAAAATAATTACATTTAAACATATAACAAACTGTTATTTTGTAAAAATTAATGTAAATGAAAGTAAAATAAAGAAGTTACTTGACTGAACTTTTTATTTAAACCTTAAAAACACCATACTATCCGTAGTCAAAAGGTGTGAATGGCTGCAGGATATAAACTTTATTGAGTCGTACAAGGTCCATGTACTTTTTTGGTATCTATCATCTGCTCCATTGCCTATTTCTTTCTTTCTTTCTTTCTTTTTTGGCTCTGACTGAAACTGTGTCCTCAAATTGTACAGTATCCTGATTACTCGGCAACTAATTTCTGTAGAGTACTTTAATTTTTAATTCAGTTGCAATGTGATTTACTTTTTAGATTCCAGAGTTTTGCTGAAACTTCACCACTCCAAAATTAAAGCAAATACTTCACTTTTATGACTGATTTACTTCTGAAATTTTCTCTCTGAAAGTGAAAGCCAAAGTTTCGGCACATTGCACTCTTTGAGAGAAGTGAACTGACTGTTTACACTGTAAAGAACTGACACAAATGGCACAACAGTCCAAAGGTGTCTAGGGTTTATTCTCAGATGTGTTTACACAAACATAGAGATTAACTCATGCCGTAAGGCATTATTTTTCCTTTCCTCGGTTGCTTACTCATATTTATGTTGTTAAGATTTTACTATATTATTCGGCTCTTTTCTCAATATTTTGCGATACCCAGGTATTGGCTCCAAATCACTACCCCTCTCCACATCCTCTGTTTCAGTTTAACCCCACCACATTCCTGACTAACAATCATTCTGTGAGGCCATCATCTCCAACAGCCACCCTTCATAATGTTCTCTTGTTGCTAAAAGGTCAAGTCCCGAAAGTTACTGTGTCATTTGTGTTCTTGTCTTTTTTGTGTGTTGATGCTACACAACCATCATCTAAGGTAAAAGTTGCTTCATTTCCCTATCTTAATTTGTAATTCCTTTTCTCTACATACCAGCTTTCGTAATATATAATAACAATTTGCAGGACAATTTTTTAAGGCAATGAAATTAAGGAAGGATAGGGAAATATTGCGACACTTGTGTTAAAGTCTCTTAACAGTGAGGTCTTTAGAGACGAGAAAGGATTGGGGGGGGGGGGGGGCAAGGAATGGGAAGGAATTTGGCCGTGGCCTTTTAAAGGAAGCATCCCGGCATTTACCTGGAGTGATTTGGGAAACCATGGAAAACCCAAATCTGGATGCCTGGACGGGGATTCGAACCACCATCCTCCCGAATGCGAGGGCAGAACGCTAACTGTTACACCACCACACTCGGTACTTGTGTTAGTCTTTCCCACATGCTGTCATGTGTTGTAAGTGTTGGTTTTATATCTCTATCCTTCCTAGGTGGCATATGCGAAAATTTCATAAACAAAGTATGAAGAATTTTAGAGCAAGGTTGATGGTTTTGCAGTGGGATGAAAGAACAAGTGCCTCATTTGCAGCAATTGTTTATTTTTCAACTGAAATAAGTACGTAGCAAAACACTTACAATGTCTTACGAAACACAAATAACTGAAAAGCTTCTTATACTATCCATATATAAATCTGTGTATGTGTATTTAGGATAAGGAAACAGTTTTAAGCAATTTAAATGAGGGAAAACAAAACCCATCACCCACCAAATTTGAAGGCAGAAGGGCTGTGATAAACACACAAAATGAGATGAAAACAACTGTACAATATTTTGGTTCAACACCTTTTCGTGTTAAGAGGTACGAGCCTTTTGGCCAGAGAGGTGCATACTCAACACAACCTACCATATGGCTGAGTATGCTGTGCAGAACAGGATAAGAGAAGGTCGCTGGTGGTGTTGGAACAAACGAATAGGTGCGAATATAGGAAATATATGTCAAGTTAAACAATAATAATAATCCCCTTATGATAAAATGTGTTCTGCCTGGGAAATGGATGCTGGTAACTGGGTGCTACCTCTACAACTTGGCAACCTTCGGCAAGCTGATAATGCTTAAAGTGTTAGTTACACTGGCCACCACCACAGCGCTGCCTGGTTAACACTTCTGGTATGTGGGTTATGTTTTTACAAACAATACATACATTTAAAATAAATTTCTTATCTCATTCTGACTGTTGAAAACTTCCTAGCAAAATAGACCAATAATCTAATCAGAGAAAGTTTGCTTACATCATGAAAAGAATAAATAGAAAAGATAATAATAAACAGTTATTCATTTTTTCTTAAAAACTGAGGGCAGAGATAAAAAAAACATTATAATGTGATGAAAATATGTGATGTTTGTTTTCTCATTGTGAGCCTGTCTGAGTCACTGTGTATAACTGCACGGAATTTTATTTCAACAAAGTTAGATGGTGGATGGCCATCTTAAATAAATAGTTTCATTGCAAGGATTACAATTTGAGAGGTGGTTATTGGAATGCAGTTTAAAAATTACTTCAGTGGCAATGTACTAGCTACAAGTAAAAAGCACCAGAAATAAATAAATAAATAAACAAACAATAACTGATCTTAAGATTTTGAGCTAGGTGGATGCCAAGTGTCCAGGATATTTGGTAAACTAGTTGTCATCTATGGTGCTCAGGAGCAATGGTAGTTTTCAGGAAAACTCTGATAGCTCTTCCCATAAAACAATTGTTGACAAATGGTTTTCAACCAGAATTCAGATCTTCCAGTAGCCCTTAATGCCTTCTGTCCTAATACCAATAATTTCAATACCAGCTTATAAGGTTCACGGTCATTAAATTACATTTCACCCATACTTTACATTTAAGAATTCAATTACATTTGTAATTATAAATACATTACTAATTATAATCTCACTAATTAGACCTTATATATTAGGTGATCCAGATAAATTTATTGCAGCTACTCCTTTAGTTACCCCAGTCCATATTCAACCAGAATGATATTTTTTATTGTCCTATGCAATCTTACGATCAATTCCTAATAAATTAGAAGGAGTAATCGCATTAGTAATATCAATTAAAATCTTAATAATTATGCCATTTTACAATAAGACACAATTCCGAGGAATTGAATTTTATCCAATAAACCAAATTATATTTTGAAGAATAGTATCAATTGTTATTATATTAACATGAATTGGAAAATGACCAGTAGAAGAATGATTTATTTTTACAGAACAAATATTGACAGTATTTTTCATATTTTATTATAAATATCCATATATCAAATCTATGATACAAAATAATTAAATAGTTAATTACCTTTATATAGCTTGTTATTAAATGTAGCGACGTCACAGAGCATATGTTTTTAACTCTGATAATTTAGTTTAAAGGTCAAAGATGCCCTTAAAGACATTGCGGAGCATCTTTTTTTTTTTTGGGGGGGGGGGGGAACATATGAAGAGAAGAGACGAAATAGAAATGGTTTTGGTGAAAGCATGAATGGACAATGAATTAAATGGAAGAGAAAGTTTTGAAGAAAGTCTCAATGAAGTAGTATTTTGAAAAGCAGTATGTAAATGTTAAACGTAAAATATACAGCAAAAGGGAGTAATGAAAGATAATTAATGTACGGTAAGACATTGTGTGATAATAGGAAGGAATGTATCATGAAAGTAACCGAAGATAAGTATTAATTGTATATTGTTAGTATGAATTAAAGCAATACATTGTATGTATAATGATCTAAGGAAACTGAACGAATTATTCCAGAAACTAAATAAAGGAATTAAAACTTCAATGACATTAAAGATTTTTCAGATCTTAAGGTGTTGGATTGAATCAGATATTTAAAGCCAGCAAGAAGCAATTTGAATAACAGTAAATATCTGGTAAGTATACAGAAGGAAGAATGTAAAATAAAAAAAGAGATGTGAGGCTGTGTACAGACATACTGCCACGTACAATACTTCGAAAGTAAGGAAGGATTAGAGAAAATAGTGCAATGCACAAGTAGCAACTCCTCACAAGTTGGTAACTGTGACAGTAGACTTTTTTTTTTACTGCTTAACGTCTCTCTAACAGCGAGGTCTTTATAGACGGGAAAGGATAGGGGGGGGGGTGCGAGGAATGGGAAGGAATTCTGCCATGGCCTTTTGAAGGAAGCATCCCGACATTCAGCTGGAGTGATTTGAGGAAACCATAGAAAACCAAAATCTGGATGCCCGGACAGGGATTTGAACCAGTGTCCTCCCGAATGCGAGTCCAGAATGTTAACAAGATTCAAGATTGAATTTAAAATTTAAATGATTTTTGACTAACAGTACATTGCGGTGCTATATTAATCGCACATAAAGTATAACTATTTCATGTTAAACTGTTTTTGAGAAAATATAAATAACAGTTATTGTTGGTATAATATGCTAATTTGTGAAAACAAACTGCTAGTAAGTTCGGTCATAACAAAATGGCTCAGAATATTGAACGAATGAATTGGAACGCAGAGCTTAGAGGCTGATGAAATTATTGAAAAAGAAAATGAAATGGGTATAAATGATGACACAAGGTTGTAGTCTATCCCTGTTAATATTCAACTTGCATGTAGAAAAAGCAATAAAGAAAGTAAAAGAAAAATTTCCATGTGGCATAAGTGTTCAGGGTGAAAAAAATCAGTATGCTACAATTTGCTGATTACATTGTCTTTTAGTATGAATTAAAGCAATAATTATATGCTTAATAATCTAAGGAAACTGAATGAATTATTCCAGAAAGTAAATAAAAGAATGAAAACCTCAATGACATTAAAGTAAAGATTTTTCAGATGTCAAGGTGTCGGTTTGAACCAGATATTTAAAGCCAGGAAGAAGTAATTCAAATAACGGTAAATATCTGAATATCTGGAAAGATACAGAAGTAAAAAAAAAAAAAAAAAAAAAAAAAAAAGTGAGGCCGCTTTGACATATTGTCACGTACAATACTATGAAGCGAAGGAAGTAGAGAAAATAGTGCAACGCACAAGTAGCAACACCTCACACATTTCATATCCATACTATCGGAGTCCTCCAAAGGAGCAGCAATCCTCTGAACTCAGAAGTTGAGAACTGGACAACCAGTAAAAACTGAACACAAGGCAACTACTGGATCTCAACTAAAGTAATATGAGGGGTTTGCAGAAACTAAGGTTATAAGGCCAATATTCCTGGAGTGTCATCCGTTATAGAGAAATAGTAATTTGTGGTAATTCTAAGACTTGTAGTTGATAAGTTTGCAAAATATCAGTCACCCACCACTTACAGTGCTAGTTGTAGGCAAACACAACTGATGACTTGTTTGTAAAACTGGTTTCTATAGTTGGACACAGTTAATCAAAAAGCTAACTTCGTTAATCCACTACTTAAAAAGTTATCTTTGATAATCGTTAAAGTGTTACATTTTTCCAAAACTAACTGAAGTTATAATTATACATTAAAAGTTAACCATCAACAATAAATCTACCCAATGTTCCTTTGGAAATTGATTCTTATTGGGGTTCAATTTGTTAATCAGCTTTTCAAATGTATCAGATATATCAACAAGTAGAGATATCATGTTGCCAATGACAAAGTTTACAATGCACCCCAACTTTAGATATGCCGCTGTCGATGACTACAATGCCAAAAGATTCACCAATGCTTAGGGGGCGTGCATAAACTACGTGGCTTGGTCCAGGGGGAGGGGGGGTTGGCTAGAAGGCTACGCTCTGCTACACGGGGGGAGGGGGTGGGTTCCAAGCCAGACCACGTAGTTTTCCATTCATATTATTTTTCAGGTTAAAGTGAGGTACAGAACACACAACAGCATGTGAATATTTTTTTTCCATCATTTAATTAACTCTGTATGTAATTTACAATAGCCTGACAAGAGAAAACAGTACAAAATGTCTTCTGGAATCAAAATGGAAAAAAGCTACATGGGGGGAAGAGGGATCACAGGAGGCCAAATGGGAAAATCGAGCTACGTGGTTTATGGACACTTCCTTAGTTGATGTAATTTTTCATTAGTAGATGATGGAGATAAAAAATACTTTTGCTGTTATCGAAATAAGTATTCAAAGCACTTGAAGAAAGCAATGAATTGTTTTTCCTTATCCTACAAATTAATGGGGCTTTTACTTTTTCTTCAAGCTGTAAATATTTGGATCTATGCATCCTTCCATTTGTTGTTTAAGATTATTAAGGCTAGAAACGTGAGTCTTGATTTTTGAAAGTTTAGGCAAACACAGTTTGAATTCATAAATCAATTGTCCTCCCAATCTTGATTTAAATGTAATATAATCACATAAATGTGGCCAAGGATTTTTAATATTCTTGTTGCTGTTACTATGACTCGTTAGCTGATTTCACAAACAGATCCTAGATCCTCAGTTTCCATGATTTAATCATGGAACGAATATCAATTTATTTCACTAACAAAATCTAAACCAACATAAACTAAAAAGTGGCACTATACTCTTATAGTAAAAAAGTTAAGTTATAAATATCCCAAAATCAACCACTGATCAAATTTGAAACTTGTAGTGTGTGCCTGTTTGCAGACATAAAATACAAACCCTCCACAACTCTTGCGTTCCTGCTCATACCCCATCATGCCAAGCATAACAGTTATATATGCATCATACTCGCACTTGCACTTCACATTACCTAATTCGTTTGTTTTCGACTTGTCGAGCGTGCCAGCATGCCGTGGCATGCAAGTCAAACAAATGAAATGAAACATCAATGTAATGAACTAAAGTTAACAGAAGTTCAATTCAGTGGAAATTAAGAAGAATGTTAGTGATTTTTAGGTTAAAATAAAAGTTACATTTTACAATTTTCCTAACTTTGTTAATTAACAACTAATGGATTAATGAATGGTTTTCTACCCAGCCGTCCTGGTCTTGTGAAGATATCTACTCAGTTATTCAATTTTTGTTGGTGAAACATGTAACCATGACTGAAATTCGCCAGCAGCTGATAGAAGTTTACACATGGAATGTAATGTCTCATCAGAATGGTATCGAAAATTTGTGGCTTCTAGAGAAAATGTCACCGACATGGATCGCAGTGACTGACCCTTTGACCAATCTCCCTACCTGGACATCATTTCAAGTTACTTTCACCTTTTTCGCAGTGACTGATCCATCGAACAATCTCCCAACAGCCCAGACCTTTTTTCCTCAACTGAAGGAGCAACTAGGAAACCGACAAATCGCTTCAGACGAGGAGGTAGAAACGCTTTGCGACTAGGTGGCTGAACATGCAAGGTAAGGATTTTTATCAACAGAGAATATTCAAACTCATTCCACAAAGTGACAAGTGCCCATCCCAATATGGAGACTATGTACTATGTACTATCAGTTGACTGTATAGGTTGTATGGAATAAACTATACATGTTTCACAACAGGCTTTGCAACATTAGTTTCTAATCATCCCTCATAATTCCTGATCCTTTTGATTTCTCCACTCTTTCCAATGCCTTCTTCGATCCCCACACTTTTTTTTTCACCTAACATGAACCCCTGCTCGCCAGAAATGTTGTTATAGTTATATTTTCTAAATTATTTTTTTACATATCCAATTAATGTTGTTTATATATTTACAAAAAAAAATTTATTGGTTCCTTTTCACCATACTTTTATCAGCTAGATCTGCCTGTTGAAAATATTGCATCAGCTTTTCACCAGCTTCCTAATGTCTGATTGACTTGTAACTTTGCATACATTCTCGTTCCCAGTGACAATTTCAATAATTATAAGTACTAACTAATCAATTAATTAGTAAAAATTAATATAATTACTTCTCTCAGCCACAATGTTTACCAAGGCAACATGACAAAGTCCAATCCAATAGCCCTTACATTGATTCACTGGTTCACACCTATGCCCGAGATGGTTTTTGTGTCTATGATGCTATACTTTCTGGATAGTTGTGCTTCTCAGTCAGTCATTGTTAACATACCGAGTTTGTATAGAAAAGCAGCTTGTATATTTAACAAACTTGATTACAGAATGTGTTTACAGCATTGTTAAATAATGATTCTTGTGTGTTGGTATACTTTTTATTTGCCAAGGTTATCTTGCCATCATCTATGGTAAGCAGTGGTTTATTTCCTTACCCACATTTTTATTTTGTTATTGGGCTACAGCTTCTTTTATTTCCTTGTAATCTCCCTCTTCCAATTTTTATTTGATGTTATGTTTTAACGAATAATATTTTTGTGAATATCCTTAACAATGACGAAGCTTAATTCCTAAAATAGGTAAACAATATACCATTCAGCTACCTATTTGTTGTTTTCTTGCCATTTGTATGAATCTGTTCACAACAGCCTTGCAACAAGCAATAGAATATTTTATCCTCACCTGCAGAAACATGATGCTTGATAAGGAAATTCAAGCACCTTTATCACCTCTTAATTCATTTTAAATGGATGGAGCAAACACACAATTAATATTATTAAATCTTAATTTGTAATAAAAATTATTTAATCAAAAATGGAATACTTATTACCGTTTCTCTATTGTTTCCTTCCAACTCTGATTCTCTGTAAGAAGATCTCGATAATTATCAGTTGATACAATAACACCACCAAGTTCTGCTGCACATTGAACAATGAACCTAGAATTGCAGTAATAACATTCATTAGAAGATGCTTCTGCAAATTTCTGAAAAATGATAGCAAAAGAGTAACTACAGGGTGTCCAGAAAAGGACTCCCTGATTTCAAAATTAAATATCTCGAAAACAAAGATCGATAGAGGAATGCAGTAAACGGTATGTTTATTGTGACAGCTGTAAGAAGTGTATACAACAGTGTGAAATAATAGTTACAAAAGCTGCTAACAGATGGCGCTGTACAGATCATATCAGCATACATAAGTGAAATAATCGTATGAAAACAATCTTTGCAAACAATCACATCACAATGTTTTCAAAATGTTCACCATTGGCACTACAGAGGTGGCGCAAACGAAGAATGAAATTCGCCATCACATTTCGTAGTGTCTCGACCGAAATGGATTCACATGCCGCAGAGATCGCCGATTCCAGCTCGTCCAGCATGGCGGGATGCTTCGGGTAGACCATGTCTTTCACTGTGCCCCACTAAAAAAAGTCACAGGGAGTCACATCTGGCGAATATGGAGGCCAATCCATGCCTGCACCAGTAAATTCGGGATATCCCAAAGCAATGACTTCATTCCCGAAGTATTCCTCAAGAAAGCGAAACACTTGTTCGGTCCGATGTGGTCGGGCCCCATCTTGCATAAACCATTCAGTACCTGGTCGATCCTCTAACGCTTGCTGTGTGGCGACAAATTGTTCCAAAATTGCAACGTAACGTGCACCAGTGACCGTTTCTCGAATGGAAAAAGGGCCAACAATGCCTCTGCTGCATACTGCAGCCCACACAGTAACTTTAGGAGAATACAGGGGTTTCGCTTCACACCAATATGGCTTTTCGGAACCCCAAAATTGCCAGTTCTGCTTATTCACGGAGCCATTCAGGTGGAAATGTGCTTCATCTGTAAACCAGATGCAGCCAACATCAAATCCTTCACTATCAATCATTGTGAGCATCTGAGTAGCAAAGGCAACCCTTTGTTGCACAGCTCGTCCGGGTATGGCCTGGTGCGTTTGAATTTTGAATGGAAACATGTGTAGGCTCTTTCGCAGTATTTTCTGCGTGCTAGAACGCTTCAAACCAGTCTCCGATGCAATTGTACGGACGGATGACATTGGATTTCGCTGAATAATTCCAGACACTGTGGCGATATTTTCAGGCATAACTGCGGTTGGCTTGCGGCCAACATGCCCCACTAGATCATCAGTTACGCTGCCTGTTCGTTGAAATTTTGCGAAGAGCGTACGAATGGTTTTCGCATCGGGTCCTTTTGGAACATTAAATCGTGCTTAAAAACTTCGCCGTGTTGCCGTAGAACTCTCTTCTAACCTGTGGTACTCAAGCACCAGAAAAATGCGTTGTTCAATGGTGTACATGGTTTTAAACTCTTCCTTCGGTACGCTAACCTCCTTTCATGTTTCAATGGTGGAACTGATCGCCCTGAGCTTCGGATCACTATTTAGGCATTACGTATGGCGATTACAGCGCCATCTGTTAGCAGCTTTTGTAACTATTATTTCAAACTGCTGTATACACTTCTTACAGCTGTCACGATAAACATACCGTTTACTGCATTCCTCTATCGATCTTTGTTTTCGAGATATTTAATTTTGAAATCAGGGAGTCCTTTTCTGGACACCCTGTATTATAATGAAGCCCAATCACACCCACAGACTAAATGTATGTGTAAGTAATAAATGCTTTCAAAATTATTTCAAATTAAGTTAAATTATATAATCATAAGAGAGGTAATGCTGCAATAAAACTTACTGTAAAAAATATGAGGATTGAACCCTTATTTTTTTTTTTACTTGCCATATCAAATAAATCAAATACATACTATTTCTCAACATAATCATCCATTATGGAAAAAGAATTTTCCCATCATATCGGAAGCTTTTTGATGCCATAATAGTAAAGGGAGAGAGGGGGGGGGGTTGCATCTGTAACATGAAGCCTTTTACCACATTGTTGTTATCAAATTGTTCGACTCCCTGTGCTTTTTCAGTGGTCCAAAGAAATTAAAATCACAGAGCGATTAGGCAGGACTGTAGGGAGGATGATCAAGTAGTGTCTAATTTATTTTCTCCAGTTTTGCATAAGTCAGAGCTGAAGTGTGGGGTCACATCTCCTATTGGCTAATACCAACTTCTGTTGTGATATGCAAGATTAACTTCACCCAAAAGACTGCAGTAGTACGCTGTATTGATGGTGTAACATCAATGCAAAAATCAGTATTTGCAAGCACTTTGCTAGCTGATGGCCGAATCTTGACCTTTAGTGGCGCTGCCTCATTCTTTTTTTTTTTTTTTTTTTTTTTTTTTTTTATTGACACTTGGCCTGTTGGCCATACAGTCAGGATACATTATATTTGTTGCCGTATCTATATATATAAATATACATACATGCACCCACATTTACATATACGCATTACACACACATACAAATCACTGTTCATTAAAACTAAACAATAATTGTTTGAAAGATTTAGTAGAGTAGGTTCTACCCGGTTATATTTCTATGTGGTTTCTTGTTATGAAGTGCACCATCCTCAGGTATATTCCGATATTTTCTAGAGCAAGGAGGTGGCCTACATTAACTGGATAACTTATGTCCCAATGTTTTAGATCTTTCCAGAAAGTATTTGTTTCTTCTTTGTAATTACTGCATCCGAAGAATAAGTGGTTTGTATTGGCCTCGGATTCCTCGTCGCACTGACAAAGTGGGGAGTTTGCTAAATTTATTTTGTACAAGTGGCTTCTGAATCTGCCGTGATTGAATTTTAATCTTGATATTATAGTCACAGCTTTTCTGATGGCATATTATTTTGGAAACCATAGTGTTGTTGGTAGTTGCGATTGTATGCACCTGTAGTCTCTTCCCTCGTGTTGTTCACTGGATTGCCAGATATCATTCCAGGCCTCAGTTGTTTTGTGTTGAAATAATGATATTAAGTCACTTCCTATCAGAACTGCCTCATTCTTCTTTCTCCTCTCCACACTTGCTTGCCTTTTTTGACCCGGATGTATAATAGTGGACCCAAGTTTCATCACAGGTTGTGATGCAATTAAAAATGTGTCCCCTTCTTCCGCAAATCATTGAGATTTACTTACAGATCTGCAAACGTACAAACTTCTGTTCAGCAATAAAAAATCAAATGCATCCCCAACAGACAATTTATGGAACCTTTGGTCCTTTGTGACAATGTCCTGAGTGCTGCTGCAACTTATTTTGACTTCACAAGAAATTTTGAAAACTCTCAGATGTCAGTAGCCCTCAATAAATTGTGTGGATTTTCCACTCTGTATTGCTGATCCGTGGATGAAAATCATGGCTCTAATTTTTTACCTCTTCACAGCCTATCAAGAATTTCTTATGCCAGGAAAACACACAAGCCTCGACAGTATATGATCCCCGAACTGTGCTTCCAGGCTTTGCGAATTTTTGGTTGGTATCATGCTGTCACAAGTGAGAAATTGAATAATTATGCAGTGCACAATTGAGGAGTGTGTGTCTTGCCCGAAATTGTTAGCTACACAACTGACTACATATGACACAGCCAATGGTTGCTATCCCCATGCCTGACATCCCCACCCGACATGTTTAGAAGTTTGTGACCACTTGGATCATTATTGTGAGCTCAGTTCAAAGAGCCTTGTTTGTATCTCATGCATCCACATATAATCAGTTTCTGACAAATGTTTTGGAATCTTTGCCATTTTAATTAAGTGCCTAAAACTAGAACTTCAGGATACATACATTGTTAAAGATTATTAAAAGGCAGTCTATGATCAGCTATCAGGGAATCAATCAGAGTAAATGATGTAGAAAAAAATGGTCCACACTTTGAAAGATTATCATAAAGTGAGCTGAGAAAAAGAGGACTCAAGAGCTATTTGATGATAAGGTGAAAGAAATTCTGTCTCTCATTAATGATAGAGAAGAAGTCCGTCAACCTCTCCTTCAATACCAATCTCCCAACATGGAGGGTATCATTCTCAAGAGTTTAAATGGGTGTGTCAGTCACAAAAAAGGGTAAAAAAAAACCGCAACCTAGAGGCAGCAACTTGAAAACACAGGATGAAGGAGACCTAAGGAACTTCTATTTTCAAATAAAAGACCTGCACAGAACAAGTTTGCTCTTCAGTAGGAATCCGAAAAACTGTTGACAATGCTTCTATCATAACAAAGTACCTGGGTGACCGATCTTCGCTCGGTATCTTTCGATTTCTGTTCAGTATCCAAGATTTCGAGTAAAGTTTGATTAAAGTATAAGGCTTGAAGGCTTCCTAGGCGTTTTGAGGTGCACAGTTAACCAAAGAGAAGTTTAACTAACATCAGTAGGCTTACTGGTACTTGAACCTTCTACTTAATGAGGTTAGAGCCGTTTTCGAGAAACCAAATACAAAAGTTGCTGCTTTTTTTTTTTTTTAAATCGTGTTAAAAACTTGAAAATTAAAACATAACTACATGTGAAATTTCATCCAAATCGCTAGATCCATTTGCGAGACGGCTTCACAAATTGCTTAAAAAAAAAAAAAAAAAAAAAAAAAAAAAAAAAAAAAAAAAAAAAAAAAAAATTCTATTAATATGTTAAACAGAAATTTTAATGCCAGTTTGGTATCAATTAATGGTGCGAGATTTGTGGTAATTCAAAGGATTCTACGATAACCCTTGATGATGGATTCTTATGTAACTCGACGAGAAAAATTGAAGGTAAAAAATATTTTTTTTAAAATATTTCGCTTAGTTCTCGAGATATCGTATCTCAAAATTGACGTGGTTGGTTGAAATGCGACCTGAAACAGAAGACAAATTTCGCCATAGCCAAGTTTGATGAATTCGTATGAAACTCGTCGAGACAAATCGAAAATGAGGAATTTATTTTTCTGATATCTCACTTAGTTCTGGGGATATTATATCTCAAAAGTGAAGAGGTTAGGATTAGATCCGTCCTGGACCAGAAAAAAATCCACCAAAAGCACTATGTCTATATGGTGGAAATGTACTTTCAATGTTTTATTTTGTACCTAGTGGTTTTTGTTAGGTTGAAATACGGCCTGGACCAAAAGAAACGTCGCCAAAAGCACAAGGAACTATACCTATAACTGATTTTTGACATGCTATATCTCGAAAACCAAGAAAATTTATTATTTATTTTCGATATGTTTCATCGAGTACTATGAGAATTCATCATCAGGTTGTGACGTCAATAGAACATCATCTGTGCTATATTTATTCACTCCGATAAAACTATGCTCATACCTCGCAGTAATCTCACATCTTCTGATCAGCATTTCAAAATGATAATAAAACAATTCCCATAAGAAGTAACCTTCGTTATAAACAATAAAGCACAAGGTCAGACGATTCAAAAGGCAAGATTCTATTTATCAGAACCCGTTTTTTCGTATGTGCACTCGCACGCGGCTTTTCAGGAATTTGTAGATGTATTAATATTTAATTATGCACTTTATTATCAAACTCTACTCGAAATCTTGTATATTGAACACAAATCGAAAGATGTTTTATAATTAAGGTGGTAGTATTTAATGGCTAACTAACAACCACTATTTATAGTCACAAAGTAAATGATGATTACTTTATAACTGGTACCGGTAATATTAATTTCAAAGAAGTTTCTTTAAAGTTATCACCTCTGATAAAACCATTGATAAATTTTTAATTATCTTTCTTTTTAAATGTTTTACAATTGAACTTGCAGTGCTAATATTTCCACGGGTCAGCCAGTATACAAGAACTGTTCGTTTACTTATTCTTTGGAATCAAAGAAAATCTATTTGTAGGCTTTCTGGTACCTGAATTGTCTACGAGATGACGCTAGTGCTGTTTTCGATATACGGAGTGACAAAATTGTTCATATTTTGTAAAATCGCTTTTTAGTAGGGAAGACAACTATTCAGGTAATCTTAAAAGTCAAAACATTATCTAAATACCAAATTTCATCCAAATCGTCACAGCCGTTTCCGAAATATATATATATATATATATACAAGAATTGCTCGTTTAAAGATATAAGATATCCAATATCTTTAAACAAGCAATTCTTGTATATATATATATATATATCTCTTGGAAACGGCTCTAACGATTTGGACGAATTTTCATATTTAGATAACGTTTTGTTTTTTTAAGCTTACCTAAATAACTGTCTTCCCTGCAAAAATGCGATCTTACAAAAATGAGCAATTCTTGTATTTATTAACTCAGAAATGGCTCTAACACAATCTCATGAGATTAAAATTACAACATGTATATATTTAAATTTTCTTTTATAATTGGAATGGTAAATTCCTCCCCCATTTACTTTTCCAATTAACAGATTTTGATTTAAAATTCCTTAAGAGTTTTTGGTAAATTAATCATCACTTGGTAATCTGTTCCAATCCCTGACACTCTTACCAGCAAAAGTAACTTTTCCCACTCTTATCATGCATGAAATCAAGGGCAAGCTTGTGGTCATGGTTGCCTTCCCCCTCCTATGCACTATTCCTAATTCTTTGACCAATATCCCTCCAAGCCCCATCACCAACATATGCCCCGCACATTCCCAGCACTATCTTCAGCCTCCTCCTTTCCTCCAATGAGTCCCAATCCACCAATCCAGCTCCTTTATCATATCAGTTACTGACTGGGTCCTACAATAATTTTGACAAACAAATCTAGCTCCTCTTCTTTGCACACCTTCCAAATCCTATATTTGATAACCAAAATGTGGGTTCCAAACTACACCACCATATTCAACCAATATGGGAGGAGGGCGAAATCCCTCCAACCTATCATTCGGGAGGACGGGGGTCAAACCCCGTTTGGCCATCCTGACTGGGGTTTTCCGTGATTTCCCTCAGTCACTCCAGACGAATGCTGGGATGGTTCCCTACAAGGCAATGGCCAACTTCTATCTCCCTTTCCTCCCCGTAGGTTAGTTAGGCTGAACAAGAGTTTTTGTGACTCTCCAGCAGCCCTCCTCCCGGCCTTCAGCTGGGAGGAATGAAAGTAAAAAAAAAAACCAATGATCTGACCAAAGTTTTGTAACCCAACTCCTTAACTACTCTGATACATCCTCTCATCGCCCTCTTCAGTAAATTAAGGATTTTGACGAAAGGATAATTTGGTTAATTACTGAAGAGACCATCATAGTGAAGGCTAATGCTACGTTAGTGACAGCTTGCATTATGTTTCATTTTGAAATAGACACACTCAGGGAAAAAAAAAAAAAAAAAAATCTTCTAATTTGCTTGATTTGTAGTAGACACTAACAATATAATATTTATGGCTCAAGCATTCTCTCAGCCAGTGGCATAGCTAGGTCAACAAGGGCCCCGGTGCAAAAAAATTATTTTGGGCCCTCAGGCCAGATGGGCGACCTGTTTTTTGTGTTGTGTTGCTGGTAGGGGCCCTCTGAGCTGAGGATAGGGCCCTTGAGTTGTGCTTAGGGGCCCCCTGAGCAGTGAGGGCCCTTAGTGAGGGGCTTCCTGAGTCTCAGGGGCCCCCTTAGACAACTGTAGAGCTATAAAAAAAGTCGCCAGTTTGCTATGAAGGCCCGTGGGCCCTCTCAATGAGCCCCCTAGAGGTGTGTGGGGTCCCCTGAGCGTAGGGGCCCCTGTGTACTGCACCGCCTAGCCCCATAGTAGCTACGCCCCTGATCTCAGCTGAAATCATTAGCCCTATATATGCAGATATGTTTTGTTAGAATTTTTACATGTTCCTCCACAGGTTGTTCACTGGATTAAAAAGATTTGCTTTGGATATTTATGCTATAAAATGGAAGAGTGTTATTATGCAAATATAATGGATATATTGTAGGAGTTTTATTGTCTTCAAATTAATAGTAATGTGGAATTTGCCACAGTAATAGTAAAAATTGGCATCCAAATTTTTGGGATATGGTTTAAGGCAGGACACTTCCCATATCCAAGCTATAATCATATAAAAGGACTCATGAGAATACCTATTCTTTAAATGCTGCATCCATGCTGGTGAGGAAAACAGTACTGAAGATGAATTACTCACGAGACCAGGACTGAAATGCTAACCCTAGTTGTAAAGTAAAAGTAAATTCATATTATTAAATAAATTCATATTATTCATAGTATTAAATTGCCACATATATCACATCTGTCATGGGTGAAACTACAGCTTCACAAGAGGAATCCAAGTCACAGAGCATCCAGAGTACTAATATGAACAAAGAAAAGTCGATAACAATTTCCAGTGATATTGGAAGAATTCCCAGGCAATACTTTTTATTAGTACAAATGGTATTTACATACACCTAGTACTATAGGCACTCGATATTTATCACAAGCACTCAGCGTGGTATTGCTGCCATGTAAACATCCGGCTTGCTGAGTTAGCCCATTATACAAAAAGATTCTATTTTGTCATATCATCTTTGTTTCACAATTGTCACACTGTCCGCTGTGGTAAAGAATGTTTTCCTGCACTCTACACGAGTATACTTCCATGTTTCCTTCCTACCACTGGCAAGTAAGAGTAAGAAACTTCTAATATCTACAAGAGCAACATTACAAGCAACATATTCTTTTCATTCATTGTGTGTGCTCATTGCCAGGTTACCTTCTATAAAATTCTGTTTACTTACCCTTTTTAAGAATCCCTATTCACATTGCTGATAACTTTCATCTTAATAATGTGAAATATAAATTCTCTCTTTTCTAACACAATAAATTGAGTAGCACTTCAATATTCATGTAATAGGCAACGTATTTTATAATAAGTCTAGTGTAAAAGAGTTTATCACGAAACTATAATTATGATTAAGAAGCTGACTAAACAGCTTAATCCCTTTGGGTGACAGCTATGTTTTTAAACTTTACCAAAATATTAAAATTATTTGCTGACAACCAAGAGGAGTAATTGTGTCATCATACCTACTGCATAAGAAATATTACACTACTTCTCATACCTGTCATCGTAGGGCACAATCAAGCGTCCTGCTACTTTTCTGCTAGGAGTGAAGACCACCTGTCCCTCTTTTTCATATTTGTCCATTTCAGTCCTAAGGTCTTGAGGACATGCAGCCTTTCGGAAAGTTGGCACAAATGCAGTTACTTTATGTCCACGTTTCAAAAAGTATTTCAAGCATATATGAAGACCTTTCCATGAGAAGAACTTTCCATTTGTGTGCCTTTATTAATTGAAAATTCAATACAGTAGAAAAGCAAATATAAAAATTAATATAGTTCAAAATACATAATTTATAATAGTAAGCTTCCACAGTTCTTTTTTTTTTTTTTTAATTTGAGAATTACAAAAATTTTTGTCAGAAGGTAAAAACAAATAAGTTGTCTAGTACAATTATATTAATAAAAATAATAAAATATTTAACTGATATACATCCCATTAGTTCTTTTGCTTCAGTCCATTCAAATACTTTGAGAAAGCACTAGCTGAACTACCTCTTCTTCCATGTTTCCCTCTTACAATTAAATTGTACTAGTTTATGCTGATTTCATATATTTATTTTACCATTACTAGTATCAGTTTGTGACATTTTCATATATTTCTACAGCGTTCACTAGCATTTAGATTGTACCTTTTTTTTTTTTTTACAGTTTAACGTCCCTTTTTAACAACGTGGTCTTTAGAGACGGGAAAGGATGGGGGCAAGGAATGGGAAGGAATTCGGCCATGGCCTTTTGAAGGAAGCACCCCGGCATTCACCTGGAGTGATTTGGGGAAACCATGGATAGATTGTACCATTTTCTTCCTCAGCCTTCAGTAATAATTATTTTATTTATGCCACTCACCAGTTACACATCAATATTATCAAGACTTTAGTTATTAATTGAAGCATAATGTGAAATAGGTGCTACAAACTATTAATTTGTATAAAATGTAAATTTGATTTACAAGGTCAATACCAAAAGTACTAGGACTGACTTAAAAAAAAAAAAAATATTTATTGAAGATATGTTTACAATTCCTTAATCCTCTTCGAAATAGCACCCTTGGGCAGCTACACACTTAGAATTACGCTGCTGCCATTGGCCGTACGCCTTCTGGAAGTTAGATTCAGGGACGCTGTTAAGAGCCCTCGTCGATGCTGCTTGATTGTCCTGAGCCGAGTCAAATCGCTGTCCCTTCAGCTACCATTTCATCCGTGGGAATAAAAAAAAAAGGTCAGTTGGAGCCAGATTGGGACTGTAGGCGGGGTGCAGCAATGTGGCAATGCCAAATCGGGCCAATAGATGCCTTCCACGTCCTCCCATCCAACGAAGGCTCGCATGAGCAAATCAAAGATCAAGACAATGCTGATCGTGTTTTTTGACTGTTGTGGGGTAGCTCATAAGAAGTTCGTTCCCCCTGGGGAAACTATCAATTTGAACTTTTAAGTGCAAGTGCTAAATCGCCTGCGAGACCGAGTGAATCGCGTCCGATCAGTCATCTCCGACAACTAGACTCTGCATCACGACACTGCGCCGTGCCAAGGCACGCTCGTCATGAGGCAACTGTTGGCCTGATTCGACATTGCCACGTTGTTGCACCCCGCCTAGAGTTCTGATCTGGCTCCATCTGACTTTTTTTACTCACATGGATGAAAAGGCAGCTGAAGGGACAGCAGTTTGACTCGATTCAGGACGTTCAAGCAACATCGAGGAGGGCTCTCAACAGCATCCCCAAATCAGACTTCTCGAAGGCGTATGGCAGAAGTGTAATTCTAAGTGTGTAGGTGCCCAATGGTGCTATTTCGAAGAGTATTAATGAATTGTAAACATATCTTAAATAATAAAAAAAAACAGTCCTACTAGTTTTGGCATTGGCCTTGTATAACAGGGATTTACTGCTCTTAATTTGCCAGGGAAAATAAACTTTTAAAACAAATAAATCAGACTTTCTAAGATCTCAAAATTTTTTGTCATTTTTGATAAACTAAACCACATTTGAGATAATTTGGCGAGAACATTAATACATTCAAGCCCCATCTCAATCATCCAGCTGCAGTTTTATATTAACATGTCATTTCATTCATATGGAGGAGAGCAGTACTCACTTAATTTTTTTGTTGAACTGTAAATTATCATCACACTGCATATTTTCCTTGTATGCCACTAGCTTTCATCAACTCAGTGGCTTCACTAAATTGTGACTACCTAGCGGATTTGAAGTCTGAATACCAAATATTCATAAAAAGTACTGATAGATAGTGCATTAAAATGATGTCGCTTGTGTTTCTTTGTTAATGTCAGGACCAGATTTTAAGTTTCTGCTCCTTCCCCCATAATGATAGTTTGAAAACAGTTCATTTTTTAGGGGTTTTAAGTTTTGCCAGAAATTTAAGTAAAAAGGTTTAATTTTCAGAGCAGATTTTAATTTTGTACAGCAGCACTAGGAAGCTCAGGGTAAAAGATAAACCTTAAATCAGAAACTAAGGGTCAAACTGTGAAGTTCCAGTCAAACTCTGTTCATTAGTTCTTGTGCAAGCTGTAACCAACAGAAACAGTCCAATGACAAAGCACAAGATTTTGCCTACAGCTTCTCCTGTGTGAATCTTGGTGTGTGCGTCAGCTAAAAATATTAACAGAGAGATATGAGGGGGGGAAAAAAACAGAATTTAGAACTGTAATTGAAACATGCTTTCATCAAATGTTTCTGGTACAGAAGCAAATTACAACACAGAAAAACTTGAGAATTCTTAAAAGAAAAATAAATTAGTATTAGTGATTTTTGTAAAAATAAATCTGTAGTTAGTAGCAAAAAAGAATTCACACGGGGCAAAAAATACTGGAAGCACTATGCCTCAATCTGCTCAGCTCTTCAACTGCGACTCATTAAGCAGTCAGCATTGTACAACTTTTAACCCTCAATTTCTCATAAATAAAGACCCACTAGTACATGCAGCACTGAGGTGAGATACCTGTAATGTCATGCTACTCTCCTGCTCTGAATGAAGAACTCTCATTGCAAACTAAAAAATAAAAAAATATGGTGCCAAAAGCTTTTGAGATTAAGAAAAGATGTTCGTTCAATGTTCAGGTGCCAGGATGCACAGAGTGGTAAGACATATTGTAGATTTTAAGATCATATAAGCTTTCAAAAAGAAAGCCCCAGCAAAATCTGTTCAGCAGTTTTTGTATGTTACCTGAACAGATGGGGTCTGTTAAAAAATTATATATACAGAAATTAGTCTGAGGCTATTCATACAATGTTTGTATTTCATGTTGAACAACTTAGGCAATTAGCTAAACTTAACTTTGACTTTTACGCCTACTGTCTGATTATAATGAATGTTTCTTTCCCATAAATCAGCTTTATTAAAGTAATTCAAATCATTTTTCAATTTTCTAACTGAAGGAAAAAAACTAATTTTTACATCTGTAGTTTGTATGTAAGTGATATTCAAGGTTGTTAGTAAGGTCTATATTCTTAAAGGCACTTTCTGGAGGACTACTACTAACAATAGTTATGTTCTCCTTATAAAATATACTACTTCAATACACTAGTCACATAATATGAAATAATAAAAATCCAGAAAATGTAAATGCATGATTCACCATAGCTTAAGATGGAAAGACTGCAAAAATATAGTGAAAATATACAATGATCAGTTTGATCTCTTAAATCATGTAATACAAAGATTTTGCACAAAAGTTAATTAATAACTGCAGATCTGAAGAAACAAATAACACTGAAATCATTAGTACCCTTAGATCAGTACTGGAACCAATACCAAGGAACAACTAAAACAAAAATTCAAACTATTTAAAAGAACTATAATAATTTAACATAATGCCCAATGGGCTGTATGTTCACTTGAAAAACTGTTGTGTCATAGCAATCCCCCTGCTTTGGTAACAAATGGGATTATTTTCTTCCTCCTTGATCAAAAATATTTATACCACCTTGTAGCTTACAAGAGCTAGTTTCAAAAATTTGTGCCCAGGAACTATAAAACTTTGTTTACAAAACAGTCTTTCATGTTAAATGTATTAATCATTCAAGTGCATAAATTAATATCAATTCACGATATTACATGGCAGTCTGTTAGGTTAACTAACATCTACATTTGAAATTAGGTATTTTTCCATTATTGAGTCATCTTCTTTCTTCATAATAAGCAAGTAATTTACTATTAAACATATAAAGGTATCAAGTTTCTCTCTCCTGTAGAACAAAAGTCTATACTACAATAATATTACTACAGACAATAATCAGCATAAATTATCAAAAGTAAGACTGTTCCAAATGGTGCATTTTCTCAAAAATTTGTGTAACTTAAAAATTGTTTTAACTGAAGGCTATTTTGTAACACTAGCTGTTGCCCACAACTTTGTTCATGTGGACTCTTTCAGGTACAGATCTCTCTCATCAACTAACATCACCTAAAGTTACATGATCAATGGCAAATATAGCTCTCTGAACCCAAATTCTGTTTGCATAAAGGATCCCAACAACAAACTGTAACTTCATTCCTTCAAATAATAATATGCTACTCATCCACTAAAAAAAAACAATAAAAATTTTGACTGTGGCAAATGTGTAAGCTTTAAACTGATACTAATTTGTGAACACTTTAATCTTCATTTCTCAACTCTTGACATTATGTCAAAATAAAGCATTTTTTTTTTCTGCTCATTGGACAGTGGGCTGTACTAAACATCATCAAAATTCTAAATGTAGTTTTTGAATGAATCACATTAAAAAAGAAATGGATATTAATTTCCTAACTTTTATCTTAATTTATCAGAAACACAATGTTACATCAAAATAAAACCTACCTTATTTTATTCCCAGGACCATGGATTGTACATTATTAAAAATTCAATCAATAGTTTATGCGTGAATCCTGTTAAAAAAAAAATACTAATTTGTGGGCAACATTATCTTAAATTTCCCCTTCTCATCAAAATTAAACACTCCCAATTTTTTACCTAGGATCAGTAAAAGTACATTACTGAAAACCCCATCAAAATCTGACCAGAAATTTTCAACAAAAATTATTACTAATTTATGGATACATTTACCTTAAATTTCTCATCTTTTCAGCACCACATCAATATCACACAAACCTATTTTACCCATGGGACCGTAGACTGTACACCAATTGATACCCTGTCAAAATTCAGCCAGTAGTTCATCGCAGCATACAGACAGACATAACTTTATAATACATTTGATTCCTTCTCCGTAACTTATTAATAATACCCAGACTTTTTCCCAGTTACCGTTTTATTATGTTTTATTATACATACAGATACTTACCCTAAGGCAACATTACTTCCATCGATGATAACAGGCCGCAAACCGGAATTTGGTTCCTTTGAGCCACTGGGGTTGTAAATGTTGTTTCCATAAGAGCTGGCAGGTGATTGTGTAACCTTCTGTGCTGTCGAGAGTGATGGTGGCAAATTATTAATACCACAACCTAATGGAGCAGTTGATTTAGCAGTCACATTTGAATCAGTTGAAGGAGTTACCACAGGTAGAACAGGAGGTGGAAACTGCTGGAAACTAAAATTATTATTTCCAGGTGGCCTGTTCCCATGGTTAGAGTCTAAAAATCTATTTCTATGAAAAATGTGTGGCACATTAGCTCTTCCTCTAATCCTAGGTCGCTTTCTGAATGCAGCAGGTAAATGTCGCCCACGAGGGGTATTACAGTTAGTTTGAAGAGGAATGAAGTCTGTCAAGCTCTTAGCGTAATGAGGAATCAAACCAGTCACACTTGTCGAAGCTGAAACCATCTTTTTCTTTTTTTCCACTTCTGGTGGAGGGGTTGATTCCAATACTATGACATCATTTTTCAAAGAACTGCTCTCTTCTTTTGGATCAACTACTAAAACTTCATCATCACTTTCTGACAGGGAAATGACATCATCCTCCTTCATACGACCATTATTTATAACATGCAGTAACTTTGATTGTTTTAAACTGCTTACACGTTTTTTTGTTTTTTGAGTGTCTTCACTGGACCTACGTTTCTTTTTTTTACAAAGATCATAAACCACTTCAACATCATGTTCTGAAAGTTTTCTCTTTCTGCTGTGCGTTATAACTTCTGATGACATGCGTTCGATGTTCTTACTCATAATTTCTCTCGGCACACTTGTATCTAGAACCACTACATCACTATTTAACGTATCATTTTGAACTGTGTCCTGACTAATTCCTGAAGCAGAATTTACAGTTGTTCTTCTATCAGATGCTATATCAGATTCTGATAGGCCTTTAACATCCGTAATCACACATGATCGCTGGCGTCGACGTCGACGTGAAGTTATTTTTACTACTCTGTTGTGTGAGGCAACTGGTGTTACCACTCTTCCCACTGATACCACTTCTCTGGCAACTGTAGCTGCTGGAGCTGTAAATATATCTGTCAATTCTCTTCTATCATTCATATTTTCAGCAAACATTTCACTTGCTAAGTTTAATGTTGCTTCAGTAGTTGTTAAAGTAACAGACAACTTTCCACCCTGAGATTCCCTGACAGACCTATCTAATACAGGGAACATTTTTTCATTATCTGACAGAGAATTATGCTTAATTGAAACTGGAGAGTTTCTGAGATAGCACTTTTGTTCAGTTATCTCTTGTCCTTTGTTTAATACATCAACAGACTCTGATATATTTTTAGCTTTGGTTTTGTTTCCTTTCTTCTTTGGAACTGCAATTTTCTGTTCATTTCCTAATACTTTTCTGCTTCTTAACATCATAGCTGTCACTAATATGTTCTTCAATTTTATATACTCCTGAAAAAGTCACAAATAAAATATAAAGAACAGAAAACACAATTTATCCCAGTCCTTCACTGTAGTAACTGCAACAGAATATAAAATATTAACATCAGATTCAAGATGGAACTTTTCCTTCACATTATTTAAAGCACAAAACAAAATTAGTACTCAACGTCCCTTTAAGTAAGAGTTAACACTACGTTGAAAATGTGCTATTGTAGGAAAGTTAAAAAGTACACAGGATTTTTTTTCTAACAGTAATACACAGCTGTTAGGAACACTGAAGGATGGTCTCAATCTCCAGGCACCTGGAGTCTACAAAATTCCTTGTGAGTGTGGTACTTCTTACATAGGTCAAACTTCCAGGAAAATCGATGAAAGACGCAAAGAACATATCAGATAAACTGGGCAGAAAGAAAAATCTGCTAAAGCTGAACATGGCAATGAGCCATGTTTTGAGAAAATGACATGCCTTTGCTATACAAATAACTTTTGGGAGAGTGTGGTGAAGAAGGTGATTTGTAACATTATTATTAAGCCTATTTCAATCACCTTGTACACCAAGGAAGGTTCAAGGATTTTAGGAGATAATTCAGATGAACTTCAGATGATTTTAGCAGGAGATTTTAATTTTGCAACAAACGATTCTTCTCGTTGTCAACATTCCTTGAACAAAAATGTGATTTCAAAATCAATAATAAGCCAACTGAACCTACATCTACGCATGAAACAACAATCGATGCCATATTTTCATGATACCTCATCAGGTCTAATACTTTTGTTACATACTTCAGTTACCAATGGCCAGTCATTTCTTTAATTTATAAAATGCTCTAGGTTACCCGAGAGCATTTTATAAATTCTCAACGCCAAGAAAACCTTTGTTCTTATACATTTCTTTAATACAATCTAATACACCTTCAACAGCTACTATTACAGAAATCATAGCAGATACATCAAATAATATTCAGTAACTGCACTGTAAAAAAATCTATGTTAAAAATATTTGTCTTGTATTTATACTGTATATATATATTATTATAATAAGAAAAATATATTTATTTTATAAAAAACTCCATGTTTTTATTTATTTAATTACTCCATATTTAATTATTGGTTTTCATTAATTATAAATTCTTTCAATAAACATATCTGCTAGGCATCCCATGAGGGCAAGAGTTTGTTTTTACACACACACTGTTTCATAACAGTCAGTGCCTGGAGTTATCCGGTATACAACTCAGTTCAACATACTAACTGGAGAAAGTGATTCCATTACATAATATCCCAATGTGGCCTTACAACAAGCTTTGGAACAGCAAGGCTGGAAGTTACGGTGACTTAATGCAGGACATACTGGTGTAAACAGTGATTGAAAAAGAGGTGTTATAAATAACCAATTTTCCTCGAACACTTTGGTTATTAAGGAGACAAAATAAATTTAAAAAAAAAATCAAAATAAAATTAAAAGAAATTATGGAAGGAGGAAGTGAATGAGGTTAAAAAATGTCATTTAAGCTCCAAATGGGGGATTCTATGATAACTGTGGGGCTGCAATTTGATAATGGATTGTTATGTAACTCAACGAGACAAATCAAAATAAAATTGTTTGACATCTCACTTAGTTCTCGAAATACATTGTCTCAAAAGTGAAATGATTAGGTTGAAATGTGGCCTGAACCAGGAGAAAAATTTGGCGAAAAACAAATTTGATGATGGATTCTTATGTAACACACTGAGACAAATCGAAAGTGAAGAAAAAAATTTTTCACTATCTCACTCAGTTCTAGAGAGAGATTTTAAAATTCAGATGTTTAAGTTGCAGCCTCCACAAAAAACCCAAAGCCACAATGAACTTCAAGCTGGACAAGCACAATAGGTGTTTTGTTTTCTTGGTTTTTGTGATTAGATTGAAAGTCAGCCCCGACCAGAAGAAAAACGTCACCAAAGGTCAAGGAAATATACCAATAGTTGGTTTTTGACAGTTGATATCTCAAAAACTAGGCAAGATATAAAAAAAGTATTCTTCAATTTCCATTTCTCTTGTTGATTTACATAAGAATCCATAATCAAATTGTGGCAATACGGTTATGATAATGCTGTCCCCAAATGGTACACTTTGAGAAAAGTGCTTTTTATTAGATTTTCTTTAATAATTCTTTTATGTATGTCACCAATAATTTCTGACCCATGATTAATGTTACTGTTCTAAATATATTGAATCCAACAACCTCCATCTCTAGCAATTTTAAACGATGTAAACACATGATTTTCTACCACTTCTCACATTTGCCCTGCATCATGTCATCATTACCTCATTATTATTTATTCCCTTTAGCCTTGAGTTCTGGGATTAAAATGGTTCCAAATCTTGGCATAAATACACATTTTTACACTATGGAATGGTCTCTCTTTTCAACCAGGAGATCTTCGTAACAAGATATAATTATGAAAACAATTCAAAGACATAGATTAAGCATTTTTAACAGTATATATATGATTTAGCAGTAATAGTCTGCTCGAAGTGAAACACACCAACAAGATATTATAGATGAACAAAGTTTTTCTCGGCATTGTACATTTATTAATTCTTCTCAGGAAACCGACGGAGTTTAATTGTTGTTTGAATACAATATTTCAATGACTGTATTCTCCATCATTATCTTCAGGTGTAGAGTGAAACAATCGTAAGGCCTGAAGTTCAAAGGTTGCCTGGAGTGCATTGTCGCTAAACCGACATGGCAACGGCAGGCTTCGTTACATTGCCTAGCAGCAGCCTCAGACTTCATTAACATCCCATACCAGTTACTGAGGCTAGTCGTTTTTTAACGGGGTGCTAATGAAGCCTGAGACTGCTGTATGCAATGTAACAATGCCCGCCGTTGCCATATCAATCTATCAACAAAACAATATACGCAAGTTTTAAGCTTCAGAACACTCTACACCTGAAGATGATGAAATATTGTGTTTAAACAACAACTAAGTTAGTTTGCAGAGGAATTAATAAACAAAATATCAATGAGGAAAAAGAAAGTAGCTTTTAGATGATATAAATAACAAAGGATAGGTAAAATAACTCATCACAAAGTTGAGGGCTGCGATGAGAGAATATGATGCAACAAGGACACAAAAATATAATATTTCTGTATAAAACCAAATGTCAACCTTATCTTCATGTGGTGCAACCTGCTTTAAACTAACAAGGCGCTGGCAACCAAGTGATTCCCGGGATAAGGTGTCTCCCAGTACCATGCCAACGGTTCCCTAGAGAGGTGGATGAGCTGGCAGTGATTTAGGCCACTCTCTTGTCCCTGGGTTGTAAATTGCCGTAAAGACAGAGGAGCTGCCTGTGGCCAACACCACATAAAGTCCTCAACAGTGGACTAGGTCTAAAAACAGTCAGTTCTTTTATGGCTGGAATGGCAGGCCAAGGCTGCAGTGACTTCTTCTTCTCATGCCAATGACAGCATCAAATATGGGGTAGTTTTTCCGCAATAGCTTTGTCAGTAGCCGGAAGGTCAAACTGGGATACAAACATTCTGATTTGTGGACACAATAACAAATGTACCATAGCTTCACTCTCCCTGCACGAACATGTGGTATCTGTATTCTCCCAGATATCCCCATAAAGCAAGAGTACCTTTGCAACAGGCAACTCCAACCCGAAGCCTATTTAGTGGCTTCCATTTGGGCCATGGTTGTTCAGACCCAGGTGGTAGACCCTCTTTTGGCTTGATCCACTTGATATCATGTTGCACTCTCCTCTCCCAAGATCCAGTGACTAAGAACCCTTCAACTTGGAGATAGTTTATAAGCCACAATGAACTGGTACATCAATTGACGTGCAACAACTTCCTCACCTTACAATAATTCATGAACAACTGCCCTCCGACTATTGTCTTTCTTCTAAATACCCTGCTGTCATGGGGTAGGATTGTGATATCTGGAAGTCTCAAGTGATAATGTGGCACACAGGCAGTAAATGCGTGATTGGTTTTTTTCTTTTTTGTTCAAGGATCGTAGTTGTAGAGCTATTTGTTTGCTACATCTATGACTGAGCAGTCCTATTTAGGGTCCACTCTGCTTTCCTCACATGATTAAGTGGCAAGAAAAGGTTCCCTATACACAGATAGCTTCCACAGCTATCTTTGTTCATGATTAATAGATTTTAGTGTATAAGGCTCACTGCAAACTTGGCCAATCATTAACCATGGTCCAGAGAAAGCTTCACAGGTGTCCAGCCGGATGGAGTCAAAGAATGACGACATTTCAACAACCTGCTCGGTTGTCTTCATCAGGTCTCATGAGGTTGAGACTTTGGCTGGATAACAACTAGTATACCACCAATGCATACACTCCAACATTAGACACTGATGACACCAAAGAAAAAATTGATTTGGTTGATACACTAACACCAATCAACAAGATAAAAATCATCATACTAAATGATTTTAATGCTAGATTATGTGAGTATCAGAAAGTTTGGAAACTAACATGGAGAGTGTCGGAAATATATACTCCAACAGTATTCGACTCCTCTCTGAATGTGCTAAACAATTACTAACACCATCTTTTACCAAAAGGAATGTTTCAAGGCAATGAGGCAGCTTATTAGATCAAAACACTGGGATCTAATTGACTATGCAACTGTTAACAAAAGAGGTAATTGTGATGTTCTCATCACCAAAGCTATGACAGGTGCAGATGACTGTTGGACGGATCACAGATTCATTAGATGAGTCACGTGTTTGTCACTGCACACTTAAACACGGAGGCAACAGAAGAGTTGTAGACATCAGTATAATACTGAGAAGTTTGAAGATTTATATACCACTTTGAAACAGAGGAAGCTGCTACATCAGTTACTTCCGAAGGACTACCCCTCTGAGGTAATGCATCACTGGAAGAGCTTGAATGCAATTATTCGGGATGCTTGCAAGGAGATTCTGGGATATAGGAGAAGGAAAAATCAGGACAGGTCTGAAAGAAATTGAAACACTTGGAAAAGTGTAAGACCTTGCAAGTGTGGTAAAAGGACATGAACTCTAAGGCAAAAAAAGGGAATATTTTGAATGGCTGTCCAAAGAGGAACCAATCAACTAAAGATAAAGAATACAAGCTGGATAGTCAAAGCAAAAGAGCTGCAATATCCAGCAGATAAAAATTCATGACAGTTTTATGAAGACCTTTGATAGAAATCCACTCTGGTCCTGTAATAAAGGTAAACTTCTAAAAGATCAATGCCTCATCAGGAATAGCTGGAAAGAATATTTTTCAGACATCCTGAATCAAAATGCAAGTACTTATGTAGAAATGTGTGATAGCAAGCATTTATCAAAGAACTTGGCTTCTTGCCCACATTAGATGAACTCAGGGAGGCCTTTAATCAAGCAAAGCACCACAGAGCAATAGGTCTGGATTGCATACTAGCAAAAGTTCTCAAAGAAGGAGGTAAAGAACTCATAATTGAATCATTATTGTTAAATTTCACAGAAGAAATGGCTCCTGACTGGAGACTGTATGGTAGTTCCCATAGTTAAGAAAGGGGACCGAGTGGATTGCAACAGATTTCATGGCTTATCGATACTATCTTGTGTGGGAACATTTACTGCTAGATTTTTGGCAATTTTTTTTTTTAACTGCTTAATGTCTCTTAACAGCCAGGTCTTTAGAAATGGGAAACGATGGGGGCAAGGAATGGGAAGGAATTCAACTATGGCCTTTTGAAGGAAGCATCCCGGCATTCACCTGGAGTGATTTGGGGAAACCATGGAAAACCCAAATCAGTATGCCCGGACGGGGATTCGAACCACCGTTGTCCTGAATGCGAGGCCAGAACGCTAACCGTTACACCACCACGCTCTGTCACAAATTGTATTCTAGCTCTGATGGATGAAATACTTCCAGAGAGACAGTTTGACGTCAGACAATTCAAGGACACAATGGAGATAATACTCATTGTTCACCAACTCCAAGAGAAATATGCCCATTTATATTGCTTTCACTTATCTCGCTACAATCTTTCAATCGATTAATTTTTAAGTGCTGTGGAACTTTTTTTAGCTCTGAATGGTTTTCCACCAAACTTCATTACCATCTTGAAATTGTTCTACACTAATACCACTATTTTGGCTCTGTTTGACAGCCATTCTGTATTAATACTGGTATTGAGTAATGTTGTGTGATTTCTCCCATGTTGTTCCTCTTTACATATCTAGTGTCAATCAGCACACCAAACAGGATCTTCATTTATTACAGAATGGATGAGAAACTTTTTAATCTGAGCAGTGGTCATTGAGCTACAGTATGCAGATGAAAATTCAACTGTAGCACAGACAGAAGAAGGACATTTAACAATCTTAGATGCCTTTCCTACAGAATACAAAGAAATAGGTCTCAGACTGAATACCAGTAAATTCAATATTGTACACTAACCATCTTCTGGGAAGGGTAAAGAAAGAACAGTATCATTGATGGCATAAGCCTGCCAGATATATACAAAATGGTTTTTTAAAAGCACATAAATACAAATACTTTTTTTTTCTATTTCAAATACAAAATGGTTTGAAATATTAGTATTTCAATACAAAATAGGCATTTTTAAAATACTTTTTGCTCATTTATTATGAACAGTATTTATTTTACTTAATTCATGGATTTAACACTACAGTAGAACTCCAATTATCAGAATCAATTCGGACCGGATCCAATTTGAATAATTGCAGTTTTCCGAAAAAGGGTCTATTTTAATTAATTATTGATGTATGTTGAAAATGGGAGATAAACAGCTTTTAATTAATTAAATGAAAAGGCAACACTTTTGCATATTAAGAGTACTTACAAGTGCTGTACATTAGTACAGTATCTACGTACTGTACATAAGTCATTGCTTGCTGAACATATCAGTCAAAGTGAGCTGTTTGACTGTACCCTTCCGTTTTCGGGCAGCCTAGTTGCGTAAACGCTTGACAGTGAGAAGTTGCATGTGGTCACACTCCATTCACATCAACGCTGATGGTCCCGTGTCTGCATGAAATTCGATATTAAGGTCAACTGCTTCCTCGACACTTTCAATAAGTTCCTCATCATTTAGAATTTTATATCCACGGTCTGATGAATCTATATCTTCAGCACTAACTTCTGAACATCCAGGAATTTTCAAAAGAATATTTCTGAATTCTTCAAGTGACACGTCATACACATCTCCTGTCTCTTCCATTTCTTTTTCCTTCTTTTCCTTCTCTTCTTCAGTTGGTATGTCTTTCACTTTGTTCCATGCAAGTCTTAATGTGACTGCCTTAACCAAGCTCCAAGTTTCCGTCACCATGTAAGCGCAATCTTTCAAATTTATTTTTTTGCGGTTAGCCAACACATCTTCTTCGTCTTCGCCCTCCACCTAAAGTTTCCATAAAATTGCCTTCTGTAATGGCATTTCATGGCTTCGATAACAGACTGGTCAATTGGTTTAAACAAGCTTGTGATGTTTGGCGGTAAAAAGGTTGTTTTAAACTGGCCATTCCCGCTTTCCAAAACTTCTTCGGTGGCATGAGTTGGTGCATTATCAACAACCAAAAGCACTTTACTTCCTTCTTTTCCAAGAGATTTTTGGTGCTTTTTCACTTCAGGGATGAAAATTTCGCTGTACCACTCTGTAAACAATGCTGCAGGCATCCAAGCTTTGGATTGGTTTTTCGAAAAGAGGGGACGTTTTTTCGCAGTACGCTTCCATCTCAATTAAAAAAGCGATTCGGATAATCGGAGTTCGGCTGTACTATTTGTTCAAACCAGTTATCCTTTGCTCAATCTATGAAGCCACATTATCATCTCATGTTCTACTTTTTTTAAACTGATTTTTACTTTTTTTACTGTTGGATATTAGTTTCAGCAATCTAAACTTGTATAATTCTAATCTAAATATTGCAGTATTTTTAGGTCTATAATAGTTTCTGTATTGTTACTGGCCACAGAAGAATATAAGCGCTCTACAAACATATGATGATTCATTCTTTTGATTTTTTTTAACATTTGTGTTATGTGTACTATGAACATCATCTTGTTTTATATTTAGTACTTAGGCAAAAAATTATTCTTTTATGTAATCTTTGTTTTCATTCATCAAGCATTTGATTTTTTTTTTTTTAAAGGATAGCATACAGATGTTAATATGTTATCCTTTACATTGGGTTCTTCTAATTGATAGTATTTCTCAAAAGGTCCTTTACAGTCTCCTTTAATTGTATCTACAATACACCTGAGTAGGCCGGATAATCCATTTGTAAACTGCCTTTTATTTGTTGTATTCTCATTAATTCTGGCAGTAAACATCTATAAAAGGTCTGTTCCTCTCGAAACTTCCGATGTCTTCAGTTATAAGTTTTGTGCAGCTTATTATGCATTAAGAAAATGAATTTCCATTTCAATAAAAGTTGCCAAACTTAGTTTTCTGAAAGTTTAATTCAGGGTCTCCTTTACTGTCTAAAGATCTTGAACAAAACTCTAATAAGAATTACATTGTGTTGAACATAGAGATGTAGGGGATTTTCCAGTAGATTCTCAGTTTGTTTCACACACCTTTTTGGAGACCCTGAACACAGATTTCAAACTGCTTGACATTTTGGCATTACCGCATCATAAATTTTTTTGTATGAGATATTTTTAAATATTGTCTATACCTTGTGAAGCAATTACATGCATTGTATGGATTGCACATCTTTCATGACTAGGCAGTTGAAATTCCTCAAAACGTTCAGATGGTTTAGGAAATTCTAAGTAGTATTGTAGTAATACTTCATTATAACTTCAATATTTTCAATGTTAGCTGAATCGCTATTACATACTGCATATATTCTAAAATCAGGTTTTTCACACATTTGAAAGGGTATGACCATATGCGATTCATTGTCAGTAATTGTATTCACAATTTCTGATAATTTAAAATCAAGCATGCCAACAATTAGTTCAACACCTTATCAGATGACAATATTTTTTAAATCTCCAGCAAAAGGGTGGAGCACGTTTCTTTTAAATAGATTACAATCAACCCAATTAATCGACATACCCAGATAGCATCTCTTTGACGAATACCAAATATTTGTCACAGTGCATAGAAAATAAAACTGGACAGGAATTCTTCACGGGTCTTCGGCCGGATAAGATCTTTTAAACACGACGTTTCGGCAGTCACCTCCGCTGCCTTCATCTGGAAGGCGGAGGTGACTGCCGAAACGTCATGTTTAAAAGATCTTATCCGGCAGAAGACCCGTGAAGAATTCCTGTCTACGATACGCCGGGAAAAACTTAATTGTCACAAAATAAAACTGCTTTTTAAAGCTAGTTTTCTTGTATTCCATAGTTTAGTCAGAATTTTTTTTGTTGCAAGTGTGGTGACATATAATTTCTGGTGGGATTGATAATTACTGAACACTTGCAATTAGCATCCTAAATGAATCATTGGTAACACAGTATCAACTAAAAAATTCACAGTTAACTTGTGAAAATTATTCATATATGGTATGATAGTTTCATGGGTGGTAAGTTTCTTTTTCTCTCTTTTTTTTTTAATCAGCCCTATTGCTTTTCTTTATGTGTTGAGGTTTGAATTTCTCATACTCCTAGAAAGGTCAGCCTGATCTTTTATCTGAAAATAAACACTTAACATGTACTTTATTACCTCACTTGTCTTACTGCCACCACAATTCAATTAAATGTAAACATTATTTCTAAGCAGGAATTTTTTGGCACTTGGGTGTCAGATCAGAATAACTTTTGGCGATGGTACAGCATGAATGCAGCAAATAAATACAAGCTACTGGCAAATTAATACAAGGTTTAAAAAGCTTGTAGTTGCACTAACACTTCCTTTCAAAGTTTTTGAACATATTTTGCAATCTGCAGATACATCAGCTTCACTTCAAGCAATATTTTGACATTTTTGAAACAATGTTTCAATATAAATGGAATCTTTTTGCTGTCACCCCCGACACAGAAAATTTTAATATTTTTTTCTGCAGTTAAACTTTTAATAAAATTTACACAAATTGTAATTTTACAGTGCAATTTTACTTTGGGACCATATGAGATTTGTTTTGTGTGGAGTACAGTAGTAAATCAATACTTAATTTTGAGGTTTTACTTACACTTTGACAAATTCCACCCACCAGGTGAACAAAACTGGCATAAAACTGAGAAACAAAACAAACACAACACACAAGTCAGCGGCAGTGGTAGACATGTCAATATCGTTGTTGTTTGCATAACAGACCAACTTGTCTTTGACTTTTGTAATATTAGAATGTATTAATAAATCAATATTCATGAAATATAATGTCAATATGAAATAAAGAAGCATGAAAAAACAGAGAAAAGTATTTTACACTTTTCAAACAGAAAATACACTCGAAAAAGTATTTGAAATAAAATACAAAATTCTTTTTTGATTAGATTATTTTAAAAACAAAATTTAAATAGGCATTTTACATTTTAAATACAAAACGAAAATAAGGATTTTGTATTTTAAATACATGTATATCAAATAATGCTCATCTCTGGAGCCTACAAGCAGTAAACTTCCCCTATCATGACACTACCCTCCCATCAACTTGACAAAGAAACACAATACAGAATCAATGAAGCTGGAGCAAGGAGCATACTTTGCCGAGCTAGCATAAAGAGTCTTACACAATCATGATTTCATCACCGCGACTAAGGTGCTTATGTACAATTCTGTTGTCATTTCCAACTCACTTTACGGATTTGAATGCTGGACATGCTAAAGGCAGCATCTTAAGATGCTGGAACAATATCACCAAAGATTCCTGAAAAGAGCCTTTCAAACAATATGGAGGATAGATGCACCAATATAAGTATCCTTGATTAAGCCCAGTCCTCCAGCATAGAATCCATGATAGTAAATAAACCAACAGTTGTGATGGGCCAGATAGGTGGTTCCTGACGTAACCAAGGCTAGCATGAAGATGTGTCACATTGACCACAACAAATGGGAGTCTTTAGATATGGGAAAGGACTGGGAGCAAGGAATGGGAAGGAATTAAGCAATGGCTTTTTGAAGGAACCACCCCAGCATTCACCTGTAGTGATTTGGGGAAACCATGTAAAACCAAAATGTGGATGGCCTGATGGGGATTCAAACAAAACCTGTCCTCGACTGCTCATACTGAAGATAACTTGCTCAACATGGGTCTATACCGTCTGAAGAAAATTGTTGATGATCAACAAATGAGATGAGGCAGTGCAGGAATGAAAATTAATAGATGAGGAAAAGTGGCAAGACCTTGACCAGGAATGTTTGTCATCTTTGCAGTAAATTGTGTGCTTCCCATTTTCAACTCTACAGTCACCCTCAGATCATTAAACGAAGAGGTACTGTTTGGAAGACCAACCTATTTGATTTTGAGTGTTTGCAACGATAGGAAAAAAATGACCCATTTCTACAAAGGCCTATCTATTTAAATTTTCTTATAATCACATTTTGATTATCATGGGAACTTATTACAGATTTATGAAGCCAAAGTAAGCTCCTGTAAAATTCAATCCAAAATTTTGTCAAACGGACAGTTACAAAAATAGAGTTGCAGAGCTATCACACACTGCCAGCATTGCAAAATTAATACAAATCTCTTGAAATACTGATTAAGTCCTTTGCTGTAATGTGATCCTGACACTTGAGCTTCTCTCATTTGTACAAAGTCACATAAAATTTATGATAATATTATTTCACAAGACTGTATAAACAGTCCAAACGTGATAGAAGTTGCAGAAGGAATTGCACACATGGTTCAATTGTTTCCTAGTCCAAGCCACATTTCAACCTAATCACAACCACGTATTATCGCTGTACAAGATTTGTGGTATTTTTGTAGTGTGGAAGAATTTCACAGTCATATAACCTCACATTTCAGGATTTCTAATTTAATTTATGGCGATATTTGTAAAATTTGAGAAGCAAATCTGAAGAACACAACATATCAATGCAGCTGATCCAAATTTCAAGAGGTTAGTATCACTATTTGATAAGTGGATAATGTCATGAAGCCACTGTAATTATCTCTGGAGCAATAATTTTCATGCTGCAATTACTCAATATACTGATATATCAACACAATGAATGATTAGCAAAAATGCTACAGCTTCAATTTGTGAGACATTTCTGTGGTTGCAACTATGCTATGCTCTTTTCTTCAGTACAAGCTGATGAAAATGTGTGTAAAACTTCAGGTTTAAAAGACACTTGCTTTTGGGACTTTGTATTGTATTCTAAATGATCTTATCCTTGAAAAATGTCTTAATATGCTAAAGCACTTTCCATATGTTGCAACAAACAACTACTCATAAATTAAAGCGGCTAGAAGCATTCAACCGAATCACAAAATGTAAATACGAAACAAATTCAAAGTGACTTCATGAACGATATCAAGGGACCACCGCAAAATGCAATAAGTATTCATCTAGATCAACATCATACATAACAAGAAGGTTTAATGTAATTTTTCCACAACAGTCAACTATTTAACATATTTTCGAATTTTCTTTTAAAAATGATTGAATTCAATGTCTGATAGCATTGTCAGGATACAACACTTCTAATGGCGAAATTTGATAAACAACACATTACCATCGAACTGCCGTCAGTGTTAGTAGTATAAACGTTAAATTTAACAAATTGCACGCCAAGGCTATTTTTTTAAAAAAAGCATCGCAACAAATATTAAACAGTAAAATTCACTGTACCTCCTTGGCGATACTGAACCGTGCAAATCATGTGATCATAAAAAAATATCAACCTCATAAACGCCTTTAACGCATGCATATTAAAAAATCTGCCCAGATATTAGTAATCACAGGAAATCACTGAGTGATTTAAATTTCTACATAAGTTAACCGAAATATAAGCGGAAAAAACTGTTGTTTGCACAGACCTACAGAACAGTGATTAACAGTTCAACTTTTTCTTGGAAAAAAAGTATATACAAAACAAACGCTTCCAATAACAAACCACCAGCCATATCAAATACGTCAGACGGTGGCCTGGCCAGTGAAAACACAGGTTTGGCCAAAGATTACAAATAATCGAAATTAAATAAGATATTTGCTTCATGAAAAACAAAGGTCTTGAAATGTTTGCGGGGTAAGCCGTGATAATGTTATTAACTTTTAGGGACCCTGGTCCTGAAACGACCGAATCGAAAATCGTTCTGACAGTGAAGTACATGTACCGGTCCTATTGGTAGTGGTTGCTTGCGAATGCCGCTCGCCCTGGTGGCGGTTTTTTGTCGTTAGTCAAAGGCGTGACAACATTATTTACGCTACCGCATCAACTCAGCTTCAGGGCCGCATTTAAGCATAGGCTACATAGGCTGTACCCTAGGGGCCCGCACCACAAAGGGGGCCCCGCACCACACAGGGGGCCCCTCACCAACCACAACCCTCGCCTGAGCAGGTAGTAGAGATAAAAAAAAAAATAAAAGGTCGCCCATAACTTTTTTAGGTCCAATTTTGAATATTTCGAAATTTAAGAATCCAGGCCACTGCCGACAGGACCCGCACCACATGTATAGCCTAGGGGCCCACAGAGCCTAAATACGGCCCTGCTCAGCTTATGAAACAACGTGAGAGTGTAAATAGCAGTTCATTTCAGCGCTCATGCACGAACATCTGGTCGAAACTCTGATGAGGCGAGACGCTAGTGTAAATATGGTATTTCATTGTAGGATAGGCAGTATCGACGAGTAGTTTAGGATGAAAAACTCAACTAATCCAATGCATATGGTTTACTGCGTGTCACTGCTGCGTACTGTAATTGTGGCGGTACCAACCACGCCAGATTACATCTCTTCGCTATCAGTCGTGTCACGATTGACTCGACTGGAGCTCGTTAAGGCCGCGTTTACACGATGCGAGCTGACTGGAACGACAGTTGGCCGGACCGTAGGCGGTGAGGGTAAGCGAGTGGACTAGCATGCTAGTAATAATTAGAAGACAGTGCACTGTTCACCCACTGTGAGGACAATTCTCTACTCCTACATTGTGATCTTATTGCAAATAGTATGTCCATATTACAGAAAGGAATTAACACCTTAGCTAATTTGTTGATTATAATGTTGAATGATATGAAGAACAATAAAATAAAACGTAGAAAAACGTTAAAAGAGTGAATATTAAACAGAAATGCTTTAAATGCTGCAGCGCCTTTTTAAAAAAATAAAGTTGCAAGTGAAAACATGGAGTTGCATCATTTAAGACTAATTGTGTCTCAAGTTGAAGAGTTGTTGTGAAATATTTTTTCCGATACATAAAAAATGACACCGCTATGAAGCAATTTTTTGAAAGCAGAGTCTCTAAAATCCTTGGCTTATAATTTTTATTCTTAAAATTCCACGGAATTTCCTCACTTTCAGGCAGTTCTAAAGAGTTTAATGCCTCTGCTTCACTCCGCTTACGCGACTCGTTAGTTGTCGCCATCTTGATTGTTGAACTCGCACGTCAAAAGTTGGTAGTGAACCAAGTCCACTATTCTCAGTCAACTGTCTGTCTTGTACCTGTTTACACGAGGAGAGTGGACTATCCAGTACTGCGCGCGCAGCAAGACAGTACACTCGTTCCAGTCAATTCGCACCGTGTAAACGGGGCATAAGATACATCTCTTTGCCACCAGCCAGCGTCCCGATCGAGCCGGCGGGAGTGCCAACTATGGGAGACAGCCAAATTACGACTACTCAGTCGGCCGCTAGCCAGAGACAATAAACGTGGTCTATATGAACTATGGAGGAAGGGAAAGAGTGGCGACAATGCAAAGGACCTTCAACACACACTGAAGTGAAGGCGGATGTTGAGAAGTGAGGAGGGGAGGTCACCATATTGAAATTTCCAAGACACGGGGGGAATATGCACACAAATCGCAAGGAAATTCTACGAGAACCGTGGCACCGCAATTTGATGATGGATTAATATGGGAACTGGACGAGACAAATCAAAAATGAAGAATAATTTTTTTTTGATATCCTGCTTATTTCTAGAGATATGCTGTCACAAAGGTGATGTGTTTTAGTTTTTTTTCCCAGACAATTTTATTAATTTTTTTGTTACATAAAAAATCAATAAAATTGTCTGAAAAAAAACCCCGAAACACATAACCTATGTGACAATATATCTGGGTTGAAATGCGGTAGAAAAATTGATGATTGATCTTATATGTAATACGACGATACAAATCGAAAGTAAAGAATAAAGATTCTCGATATTTCGCTTAGTTCTCGAAATATGCTCTCTCCAAATTGAGGTGGTTAGGTTGGATGCGGCGTTGACCAAAAAATAATTTCGCCAAAGCCACAATGAACCTCACGCTGAACAGGTAGATTGGATGTTTTAGTTTTTTACGACCACTTTTAGTTCAGTTGAAACGCGGCCTGGAACAGAATAAAAACGTCACCAAAGGCGTAAGGAACTACATCTATAATTAATTTTTGATAGTAGATATATCGAGAACTAAGGGAGATATATATATATATATAAAATACTCTTGATTTTCGATTTGTTTCTTTAAGATACATAAGAATCAATCATCAAATTGCATCGCCACGGTTATGATAGTGCTGCCAACTTCAACACATAAAATTCATTGCGAACATTTCTACTAACAACATTGCAAACATTAGGATTCCTAGTTCACATAGCAAAAATTATCACAATTAATTTCATCATATACCTTTCAGTATGAACTACAATTCAACTAATGCAAGCGCAATTATAAATTCAGTGTATCGCGATGTAATCTTTCCCTGAAACTTATCTTGCTTGCTTATAATAATACTAATAATCAATTTCTGTAGGCTTATTCGAAAAATACTGCACTAGCAGTAGGCCTAGATAGGCCCACATGAATTCACCAGCTGCATCAGTGGATTTATCTTGTTGTAACTGGTATTCTGTGACTTGGGACTTAAATTTGGAGTTTTGATATTTTAGTCAGTGAATATTGTAGGTTGCTTGAAGCGAGCGGTCAGTGTGTACGTGAGACTTTCTGCTGACTCCCAGTGCTTCTGCTGCGCGAAGCACGCATCATGTGTTTAGCACGCGATCGTACATATAAGAAGCCTGGCGTAGCATCAGATAATTCTATTCTGTTCTATCCGGTAACGATTCTGCCAGCTGCCATGTAAGAGGTAAGACTTGTGTCTTGTCTGTGTGCCTTTCGGCACTGAGCAAGCTATGCTTGCCCATCGTTTTGTGTCGCGTTAGTTAGTATTTGATCGGTTAAAGTAGTTAGATAAATTATTCAATCATTATTCAATCTGTATAACTTAAATGAGTTGTTTGCCGTTGTTATCGTAATGTTGTAGCCTCGTGATAATCATATTTGGTAATGAAGTGTTATATTCGGGTTCGTTAATTATTCAGTCATTCGTGTAATTATTCAGTGAAGTCATGTTTCAGTTACATTCGTATGAAGAAGCTAGTCATTCATTTAATAACAGTTTAGTATGTTGGTCACATTGTAACGATGCGTGCGTGTCAATTCCTTCCAGCATAATGTTAGACGGATTTGCGGATAAATGTATGGTTAGGCTTTTATAATTAAAGTATGTTTAAATTATCAGTTGTGTCGCCTCAGTCATTTACAGTCGTTAGGTTAGATCCCATGCTATTTCAGATAATTATGTGGAAGAGTTTGTGATATATTGGCAAGGTAAGATCTATTATAAGTATATCACTGTTAGAGCAGTTCGGGATTCCTGCTATACCAAAGATTGCCCTGGTGTCAAATATCCTTATCCTAACATATAACATCTTGGTGCCCACAAGTAGTTAATCTGTTATAGCCTGGAAGATAGCCTAAAATCCTAAGATGCTTCTAAGTACACCTCCCAAATCAATCTAGACGCTCACAAGTGGACTGCACGGCCATAATAACCCCCTTTATCACCTAATAGTCACATTGTTACCATACATCAAAAGTAGGAAATTTAAATTAGGCTTTCAACATTCGTTTAGAATAAGGCCAGCATATTTGCAAAATGTAAAAAATATAAGATATGCTGGTTGTCTACACTATGTCAGATTTTTTTGTTTGAGAATAACGTCATCCTACTGAGAGCTATGACTTAAATTTTTAACAGGCATAATCCATACTCTTACAGATATTGTTTCAAACACTTATAGAACAGTAATTACAATGTTACTAATATATGAAATGATATTAGAGGTGGTTTCCTATCTGATCCATTTGTGCTTCCGTTTGCAACACAAGCTGGAATTATAAAAACTTTGAAATATTAGTGAATGAACTAATGAGAGCATCAAACACAATGCTAAAAGCCCGATGTTTTGGGAAATGCTATATGCCCGCTGCATATGCAGACTTTACAGGAGGCTTCACAATTTTAGCGATATGTGATCTCCTTGATAGTAACTGTATGATATGTGATCTCTGTTGCTTAACCGCGTGAATGGTTTACTTTGTATAAATCCTTGTATATAATTAATACCTGCTCAAAAGTAAGCCTTATAATTCACTTAATAATCTGCGCAGTAACCCCGACGTGATTGTAAAGTATTACTTTGTCGGTCTAAGCTGAATCTGTGCTCCGTGTTGTACTGTATAGTGTAATTTTGAATTCCTATGCCGATCCAGCCCTCTCTGCAGAGGAAATCGTTCGAACCTCGAGTTCCAGAAAAGAGCATGGCTTCAAACCCGGATCCGTGGTTTGAAACAAGCGACAATGACCAGTCCACGCCGTCTATATCACTGACAGTGCCCCTCCACTATGTCACACTGACTGACAATGCCGTCGTTCACCACACAGAAACAATGGGCCCTCCAGCCTTTGATCGCCCTCGCCGACTCACTGGCGAGAAATTGAAGGCTCCCAAAAAGGACTTCAATCTGTTACTGCATTACGTTGTCACACGTACTTCTAACTGTCAGATGGCTTGCCTGATCCACATGGTTCCGAAGAATCTCGGTGGATGGCGAACGACCGGGTATTATAGGAAGCTCAACGTCTAACTGTTCCTGACCACTATCCTGTCTCCCACGGAGTCAGTATCCTTCAACGTTACCATGGCTGCTCGGTCTTCTCCACAATCGACCTGGCTCACTCCTACCACCATATCCCGGTGATTGCCAAAAGACTGCCTTTATGACGCCCTTTGGACTTTTTGAGTTCCTGGGCATGCCGCCTGTGCTGCGCAATGCTACCCAGCCTTCCATCTTCATATTCTTTGCGGTCTGGATTTCGTTGGCTGCTTCAATGGGCCCTACACTGTCCCTGTCACTCTGAATGACAATGCCGTCGTTCATCACACAGAAACAATGGGCCCTCCAATCTTTGATCGCCCTCGCCGACTCACTCGCGATAAATTGAAGGCTGCCAAGGAATCGCATAAGGAGCACCTGCAGTATCTCACAACGGTATTCGACATTCTTCACGCAAACAGGCTAACAATTAATCCAACGAAGTGTCAATTTGGAAATGCAGAGAACATCTGAACATTTACCTAGACCACATAGTCAACGTCGCCGGTTACCAGTTCTGAAGGAGAAAACCGAAGCATTAAGTCGTATCCAACGCCCAAGACCATCTTAAATCTCTGTCGGTTTCTGGGAATTGTCAATTACTACATGAGGTGCATTCCTGGCTCCGCACAAATGCAGGCGCCGCTCAACGACCTGCTAAAGAACTCCAAACGGAATAACAAGCGGCCAGTTCCTTGGACGCCTTCCACTGATGAACCATCAGCTGCGTGCAAACGTGGTGTCACCAACGCTGTTCAAACCACCTTCCTTCATCGTCAGCAAATCTCTGTCTAAGGAGAAATGCCTCCAACATCGAACATCTTGATGGTAGAACCTGGAGACCAGTGGCTTCTTCTCACTCCAGCTGAGGCGCGCTACAGTGCCTATGATTGGGAGCTCCTTGCCGTCTAAGTCAGCATACATCCAGCACATACTTGAAGGCCGATAGTTCTTCAACCAGACGGATCACAAGATGATCACCTACGCCTGCTTACAGCACCTGGAGAAGGCATCTCTTCGGCAGTTGCGCCCCTACGACTGTATCTTCCAGTTCAGAACTGAGATAATTCACACACGAGGCGAAGACAATGTCATGGCTGATACACTCTCCCGTATAAATT